>JASVER010000067.1:1809987-2113920 GCA_030449065.1 Oceanodroma leucorhoa
GGCTCTTATACAATCTAATTCTGCTTTGTCATTCAGTCCTATCCACAACATAGTTCTGGCAGAAGTTAGGTAGCATATGTAGTCTTGCTAGATATGAAGTATAACCCCAGAGCTTTTTGGGTTTTTTTAAAGGAAACTAAAGCACATAGTTTTTAATAATAATATCACATTTAATGAATTACTTTCCTACGTAACTTAGTATGACATCTATCTTTTTCTATCTACACCCCAGAAAAATGCAGTTTAAGTCCCTACCCGGTCACCCTTCTGATGCAATAGATGCAGTTGCAGTAAAGGAGCGGGTATCATCATTTCCAGTAAGGGTGGCTGTCTCTGTTCGGTGCCTCACACACAGAAAACTTAAGGCAAATGACAAAACTCCCTAGCGGTCCTCTGGCCGCCTTTATTCCTTCTGGTGGTTCACCCGCCCCTTTCCCAGGGGACTGTGGGAAGGGTGGTGGGCGGGGCCCACGGTATATGAGCCACAGCCTCTCATTGGGGAGCTCATTCTGCTTCTGGTATTCTTGGGGGTTAATATGGTCTGCTGTTTCTTCAGTTGCTTGTAGCTTTTGAGCTGTCTAAGCTCTTTGGGTAGGTGCATTTAGCAGAGGTGTCTGTTTAAGGTAAGGGCTTCAGGACCAGTCAAGGTTCAGCAGCACGCATGGAAGAAAGTACACTTGTATGTAGTTGTGGGTTTTTTTTTATTTTTTTTTTGTTCATTTCAAGCCATGTTGCGTGACTGGCATTGCAGTGGGAATTGCCCTGCTGGCAGTGACAGCCGGTGAGCCTGGTCAGAGCTCCTTCTCTGGGTCAGCCTGGCAGAAATAAATGCCATAATGCCACTTTCCTCCCCAGATTCTCTTCCACTGAGTAATTTATTAATTACAGCATGTCCACTGCAAAACAAAACCTTGGCCTAATTTTGTTTTGAGTGTCATGGGATCAGAGCTTGCTTAGTAGCTGGGAGCAGAGGGCGTAAAGACCAGGCTGTAACAGGGCAAATGAGATCTGGAGGAGCAGTATTTGTTAGTTTTCGTTTAAAGATTTCAATGGGCCTTACAGAGGAGAGAAAGGACCATTTTACGGATTGGAAAATTAAGATGTGGGGAACAGAAATGACTCGGTGAAGGTCATACAAGAAGTGAGTCACTGTCTGTGATCCCCAAGGTATCTGGTAGGGTTTTGCTTCTCAAGTTCACCTCATTTTCTGGCTATAGATTATAACTTCAAAGAAATGGTGAGAGAGGATGAAAGTCTACAGCCAATGTTGTATAGGAGGCTAGATGCAATAATTTCAAATTATTTTGGCCTCAAAAATCTGCAAATTAATGAAATATCATCCGAGCTGAGATGAAGTTCAGAGGTTCTTGATCGGCTCATCATGTAATCAAACTTGTGAGACTGGCATTTCATTTCCAAAGCTGCATTTAGATACTTTCAAAGAAAATTAATTTTAAATGTTGTCAGAGAAATTATTAATACCAGCAGTAGTTACACCCAACCATAGGGCAAGAATAATGTAAATTAGCAATATAGTCAAAACAGTTTATATTTGTGGAGAACCCTGAATGACTGAACCACTGGTTTTAAAAAAGTACTGCTAAAGTGTGTGAGAGAGTAGATGCACCTGGGAAAATCAAGACTTAATCTCGGACAGTCTGAGAGAAGAAAGAAACGTGGAAGGAAAAGCAATTTGATCGGTTACTTTTAGCAAATAATTTGCTGAGCTCACTAGTGTCCACGTTCTTCAGAGAAGCACTTAGAGGCAGTGGCTGTCTTTTAAAATGGCTTGTGTGTTCAGCACCTTCTGCAAAGGAGGTTTGAGCTCTTGTCAGTAAACACTAAATAAATTATAACAATAATTAAGAACCTGCCACTTTCTATAAAGCCTTGTGTTTGCTCCACTTTTCTAAAGGTAAAAAAGACAGTGGCTGTTCATGGACAACAGCATTTTGTCTGTGGTTCTTGTAGTCAGGACTATGGACCGGGTTCTGGACATGCTGATCAGTGAAGCCCCCTAATCAGAAATACCCCAGCCCGAGCAGTTTCGTGAGTGCGCAGGAGGAAACAAGTTCTTTTCTAACGCCTTGAATGCCAGCAGGACAAGTTTCAGCTCCCACTGGTTTTGCCTGGTGTTAGAAACCTACATACCTTGAAATATCTTGAATGCCGCACTCAGCCTTTGTTGAGAATTTTAAGCTTTACCTACTAACCTGGAAATTCATTTTTTTTGCTATAGTGTGGAACAATTCAAATTCCTGTTGTTTCTAAAATCACTCCAGGTAGCTCCTTCTAGCTGTCTTTGTAAGCCTGGAAGGTGTTCAGATTCACCGAGGTGTTCACTGCTTGAAGGCGTGCCGTCCTTCTGCACCGGGAAAAATAAATTGAGGCTTTCAGAAGCAGAAAATGAGCAGACTGTGCTATGAACTGGCGTTGCAATTGCAGTTCCTCCTTGAAACTGCGATGCGTTCCAGCCGCTTTGATTTCATAATCCGTGGTCTTTCAGTGGGTCAACTGCATGAGCCTTAAACTCGGGAGGGATCCAATACTTTGAGTTTAATCTGCCTAAAACCGGCCAAGTCTGAAATATTGAGTCAAAATTGAAATACAGTTAATCTAATATGTATTGATTTTTATTTCTTTTTAAACTGAGCTTGTCTAGGAAATGCAGGTTTTCAAGAAATGTCTGGGGCAAAATTCACTTATTTCTTTTTTTGTTAGAACACGAGTGATAGATCTGCTATAATTTCAGTGCCATATTCTTTCTACACGTTTAGAGAAAGCAAGTGTTTTAAATCCAAATTAGAAGTAACACTGGATCATTTCAAGCAACTGCTTTCTCAGAGCTGCTTGTCTTTTCTTACCTCACTGAAGAAAATGTTTGTGGGTAACTGAAATCACCAGGATTTGTTGGTTCACCTGAAAAGAAATTAGTTGTTTTACTCKTTCAAGAAGGGACAAATTGGGTTATATTACCACTGGTGTGTTATCAGTAGCTGAGGGTGTTCAAGTCTATGGGTGAAGTTTTCTGGAAGCTACTTATTGAAAATCAGAGTGAAATTTGGGCTCCTAAGCTACAGCTGTGAGAAATTTACCCTTCATGAGTGAAGCTGTGAGAGGTCCCATTTACCTCGCTTTTGCTGAGTTAAGCACTGAGGTTTCTAATATATTGCCTTTCTACAACCTTCAGCCCCAGTAAGGGAAGTCCTGTGTGGGCACAGGCTTAACACGAGTCAAATACCAGGGAAAGAATTCCTGCCATCAGGAAACACTTCCGACAAGGGTTGTGTGATTTTTTTGTCTTATGCTTATTTGAGATAAAATATTTGCAGTTGTCATAGCCAGCCTTCACAACAGCCAGATCTAATAGCTCCAAAAAAGATAGAGCTAAATGACATAAGCTCTGAAAGCATGTAAAAAGCAGTGAATATTGCATTCTGCATGTAGGCACAAACCTGAGCTCCAGCCCAACTAGAGAAAAGACAAAGAACTGGCCTAGGGTTGATAGAAATCCCTGCAGTGTATTAAAATGCACRAAGATGTGTTGATTCACACCAGGTAAGATTTGATCCAGAGCATTAGTTATCTTACTACTTACCAAACCCACATAGAAATCCTGCCCAGAGATATTTTCATAAAGAAGAATGCTGCTAATAAATTGGATTTCTGCATAGAAAGATAAAACCTTTGAGAATATTTTGCAGCATGTTCCCATGGAATGTAAAATTTCCTCAGATGGGCAATGGTGTAGCTATCATATTTAATTAATCTTCTTTCTCAAAGAGGTTCTTATCCTCCCACCTTTGTAATGCAGTTCAGGTCATTCCACTGGGATTTCCCCCACATGTCTGGCATTAATGCCAATTCAGTGCATCAGTTCAGATGAGAAGATGGAGGAGTTCAAACCGGAGGTGAGCTGGGGTTATACAATGTGGAAATGCAGGAGGTCTTTTGCTGAATATAGATACTACCTCCTGATTCAAAGTCATGGAGGAGCCCCAGTCTACTCATCCTAAAAAAGACATCCCTTTATCACGCTAACCTTGCYAAAGCTCCGTCTGCTCCCCTGCAGGCCATTTGTTTGCCATGTCTTGGGTATGATATATTTCTTCCAATGCAATACAATGTACAAAAGCAGAACAAATGATAAGGTATTTTCTTGGTCTTTTTAATTTCTTTTCCTATTTTTTCAGTGCTCTGTATTTTCATTCCTTTAGGACTCCCTCATCTTACCCCTGCAAATGTCACATATGCAGTACAGGCAGATGTTTCCAGTGCAGTGTGTGTCACTCCAGTGATGTACCCCTTTTTGAGCCATYGTCCGTTAAATACCTGCATCCTAATGTACTCTGCCTAGCCTAAATCTGAAGTGCATTAGAGTGATGGGGATCAAATGCAAAGTTTGGATTTGATTCAAATTCTGAATCCATGTTAAACTGAGACTGTTCTTACCTGAGCTTAGTCAATGCATTTAACAAGAAAAAATTCTGCTGCGGTGGCTGCTTTCATCTGTCTAGCAATGGGAACCTGCAGCACTGCCGACACATCTCCTTGAAACTTGAGTTGCCTGCTGAAACCAAGTCTCTCTCTGTGCTGAGTTTTCCAGTTGTTGAAAGAAGGAATAAATTGAGTACTTTGCTAGTGTACATTCCAGGCAGCATAGCTGTTCAGTAGCCATCAAACACTCCATTCAAACAACGAAATACTGGGCTGATTCCTCCTTAGCTTGAAGCAGTATTTCTAGSTCAGTGTGCCGCTTGGCTTTTCCAAACTCTCCTCCTGCAGAAGCTGGAGATATCCATTTCCTTCTCCAGTAAGGGGCCCCTTACCAATGTGTACAAGTCTTTCGTATTTATCTTGTTCATCTTGGTTCTCCTAAGCCCCAGGACGTCTAGAAGGCAGCAGGGGTGCGTTTCGCAAGCTCCCCCCTCTGCGGGTGCTGCGGTCGGTCCGGGCTGGCAGTGCCCGGAGCAGCACTTGGCATCCCGCAGCTTACTCCATAGAGCTCTTCTGTTTCCGAGGTTGCCTTTGACAGATTCAAATCTAGATTTATTTGCTGAGCTCTCAATAAATTACCCTGGCGTTGGCAAACCAGTGAACTGAGAACACTTGGGGAAATAAACAAATATGCAAAGAGAAATTTATGCCTCTACATAAACTGTCAAATCCCTGAGTGATTTATGTCTGTCTAAATATGGTTGTTAATTGTTAGCTTCTGTTAGGCTTTCCTTATGCTGATGGTGGGGCAGCAGAGCCCCTAGAGCAGGTTTATACCTGAAGATCAGCTCGTAGATCTTGCCAGGGTGAACAGAAATTTTCTGTCTGGGATGGAGACTAAGTGAAAGCCAACTACAAGGAGGCCGCGCCGCCGCACACTGCCTTACCTCCGGGGGCTTCCGTTCCCCATAGGTCGTCCGTCCTCTGACTCAGTCCATCTTGTGGTCTTGACTTTAAGGCATTTTATATCTTACCTCCCTTTCTCTTTCTCTCATGTACACAGGACCTGGGACAGTAGGGTATCTGCCCAAGAGCTGCTGTGACACAAATATTAAGAGTTACCTCTAGAACAGCAAGTGTGAGAACTGCGTAGCAATAGAGCAACAATGTCCAAATTTCACCAAAAGTTGTTTGGAAATAAATACTAATTTTCTCATCCTCTTTTGTGCAGTCTCTTGGCAAATGTTTGAGACTGGTTCTTCCTGGCAGCGGTATTCCTGTGAATCATCAACAAATCTGTTCCTAGGACACTTTCTCTCCTACAACAAAGGGTTAAAAACACAAATCCACCAAAAAGCAGCCTTTTTCTGGGTAGATGGGACAAGGAACACTTAATTTAACAAATCTTCTATATCCTAAAGAAGTCCGAGCCAGTGAAATTCTGTGAGGACCCCATGTGCTGTATCAAGCAGGCATCTCATCCATTTTGAAACCAAATTTTATTTTTTTTCTGGAAATAAAGAATGCCCTTCCACACCCTCAGTGCTGTCTCCTTCTGCAGAAACAAATGCCTCTTAAAAACCCTGGGAGCTTAGCAAACTAAGAAAATCAATGAACTTTTTTCCCCACCAATATCTAAATAGACATTTTTATGTGTTTTTACATTGCTAGCTGTTGAACAAAAGGTCACTACCGATTTGAAGTCAGGCTTTATAACCCATATGGCTTTCAAAAAAAAAAAAAAAGACATTTCTTTGGCTTTTCTTTTATCAGAGAGTGAATAAAAAGATAAAAGAAACAAACATATAAATGTACATACCACTATGCTACGTCATTGCAACAGCTCTGCAGAAAGAGTCAAGCTGTTGACAAACTCAGGGTACAACCGCACCRACAAACACGTATCGCCGTTGGCAGCGTGACCTTCCTGATAAGTCAGAGTGGCATCAGTCTATAAATCACGGAGATCTATGGACAAATATTGTAAAAACAATAACCTTTCTCCCTTATAATATGCACCTCTTAGTTCACATGGTAGCAGTGCATTTCTATCRTGAGCTATTCTTTGGAAATATATTCTGTCGAAACCGATCTGCTAGAAACGCTCTCCAGATTTCAGCCCAAATTAAAGAGAATCAGGCTTCCACTGAAGAAGGAAGCAAAACTTAGTGCAGTTAAACTGATCCTACTGCATAACTAACGTCTGCTGTTAGAATTGCCTCAGACAGGGTTTTACATTTGTGAACAAAACCTCCCAGGTTACTGCAGGGCAAGCGATTGATCCTGGTTAGGAGCAGAGGCGTTGCACTCCGAGCTGAGAACCTCTCTGGAAGCAGTTACACTGGAGGGAGTAATTTGTGCAAATTACTGTTTCTCCTCTTGTCACGTCGAGCAGTTCCCAGGCTTTTATACCTGGTAACAATTTTAAATATTTGTCTTCCGAAGCAAAGCTATGTTGCATTTCCAAAATAATGTTTGATGGTCAAACAAACAGGAAGACCTTCCAGCAGGACATTTTCCTTTCATCTGAACAGGAAGACTTTGTGCTCGGTTTTGAGGAGGGTGTTGCTCTGCTTCGGTTCAGTTCATCCAGCTGTTGGGTTTTGCTTTGGCTCTCGCTGCTGGGGGGGCTCCTGCAGCCGTCCCGGCGTGGGGGCCTCGCGGCTGGGGGGCTGCTGCCGGGCTGGGTGTGGGCAGGAGGGGCCCCTCTTGGCCCCTCTGTTGGCATTCACCGGCATCGGGAACAGGGATGCTCTGCTGCCTGGCAGCAGGAAAAATAAATGAGTATTCAGACCACTTGTAATTTAACAAATGCATCTTTTATAAAAGCAAACAAGTGCCTGGGCAGAAGCGGAGAGGGATTTGTGACGCAGGTGAAATTCTGGCAGTGCTGGAAAAAAATGGTGGTTTTTCACTGACTCAAAAAAGGCCGGAGTACAACCTTAGGATTTTTAAGGGCAACGCACCCTTTGGTGGAAATACAAGAGAAGACCTAGATCGGCTGGTAATCTGTCCCTTCTAAGTGACGGTCAATCATACAGTAAAARCCACTGGCTGGGCTCCAGCGGGATACTCATCCAGTTGCAGAAACAGGGCTGGAGGGATCCCTGAGAGATCTGCCTCCTTGTCCCAAGCAGGACCAAATCCCAGTAAACGTTTATGACAAATCTTTGTCTAAGCAACACTTACAGAGCTCCGGGGATGGATATTTCATAGGCTCCACAAACAGTCCCTTAATAACCTGCTACGAAATGAAAAGCAAATTTAATGAGGACTCCAGCAGCTCCCAATTCAAACATCAGTTTAGAAAGACAAAGAAGTAAAAGAATTGAGTCAATTTACATCTTTTGGCAGGAAAGTGTAAATCACTAGAAGGAAAGAAAGGCATATGGTAAATACACTCTTAGTATGTAGTCGGGAAGGAAAACTGGCACAGCAGCTGCATTTACCAACCGAAATGTGAAAAATCAAAATAATCTTGTTGAAAATATCAGATACAGCTAATAGCACCAGCTACTAAACTGAAGGAATAAACATCAAAGAGGCTGCACAAAGTACGGTCCAGGACACACTGGGATGGCACAGCCACGTCCATGGGCCAAGTGACATCTGACTGCATGGGAGGGAGGAGGACTCTATGCAGCCATACCAGAGCTACAGCTGCCATAATAACAAAGTTTCTTCCAGGAGAGAAAATCAATGAATTTTTTTACTGCTTTTATTTAAATTAAAAAAAAAAAACAACTGCAATAAGTTATAACACTAAAGAGATGAATGAAATTATTCTTCGCAAAAAATCCATTTGTGACATCTTAATGTGTCCTAAATATAGTAGGCTCTGAGATGCACTGCCTGCTTACCAATAGAATCGATGATATTACTCACGCTCGTGATGGGCACRTGGCAGCTATGCTCAGGACTGGCTCGCTCCAATATGATTGCTCTGTCTGGTGGAAAAAAACAAGTTTAATGTGACATCATCAATCTAAGACCAAGAATGGGATAGATTTTCTGATTACGAGGTTAAGTGATGCATCAAGAGAGAACAGAGCTTGGTCATTGCTAATCATTTAAATTTAGGAAGACTGAGGACCATGACATTATTGGCTGGCATTAAAGAGCAGCTCTTTGATACCAGCCATTTGTATGTGTCCTTTCTTCTTCATGACTATATTTATTATCCGAGCAATAGGAAAATAGGGAAGCCATTCTGTTCAGTCTTTTGGTCTTCAGTTCTGYCTAGCTGGTAACAGCACCGTGATGTAACCCAAAAACTGAAGAAATGCTTGCATAGCCCGAATATAACGCACGKTTTGCTCTTGGATCAGTGTAATCCCACTGAAACCACGGGAGAAGAGGGAAGCGTTTGGGGCATAAAAGGAAATTTGGCACTAGATTTGCAGATCCTGTTACCTGTGTGCTAGTTAACTTCAATGTGTTGCTGTTCTWGTGTAGACTCAGAGGCCAGTTTCCAGTCAGATTTAATCTGTATTGTGCAAAACAAGGGTTGAATCTTCTACAGCACTAATGTGAAGCTAGTGCCTGGCCTCGTCTGRTATCAACAGGAGCTGGAGTTTCCTCCTGGAAATTATGGGGAAGGTGATGCTGGGTTGGTCTCTCTGTACCGGGGTGGGAAGGGTGTGTTGCTGGGATCTGGGTGACTTAAGCCCACTGGTATTTAGGAAGATGCTCAAATGAGGCTCTAGACAGATACCTGGGGGAACGTGTTCTCTTCTGCACAGACCTATCTACTCATGAGAGCAGCTCTTGGCTCACGCAGCAGTGTAAAATCACTGTCTTCAGTCACTGCTTTTATTAGAAAGGTGGTATTATTGATAGTGAAATGAAAWAATGTGAAAAAAGTCTGATTTAAGCTTCAGCCAAGCAGGGAAGTAAAGGGTGGGACATCCGTCTGTACACGTAACAGGCTGGTCCACCCTTGTCTCCTTTTCACAGTTTGTTCTTTATACTATATGGGTTTTAAATATGGCTTGGAGTCTCCAGGAGGGTTCTTGTGTTTCTACCACCAGCTCTGTCTGTGCAGGTGTCCTGAGTACTTCATGTGCTAGTCCTCACTACGTAGCTATGCCTGGGTGAGCTGCTGCATTGCTTCTTGGAAGACGAGGGCAAGACCCAGATGAGCTGTTATGATTTTTGTCTTATTGCTGTGAGACTAGAGAACAACCTGGGAACAAGCAATCCTCTKAAATGTGATTGTCCCCCACGTTCATTCTACATTGCACTTTCTACATGATACAACTTCCTTCATTCCCATTAGTGCACGTTGGTTCGCATTTTCTGAAATGCCCTGCCTGCTCGCAGTGAAGCTCCTGGTCCTCAAAATTCAATGTAGTGAGTAGATGACTCAAGGCAGACTGTCCTGCTGAGGTGCTGACTCTRTTTCCCCCGGCAATAATCCCATCGTTAACCATTGCTGCCCTGGTTCAGGATGTCATATCTTAGGGGAGGATGAGATTCCTCTTTCATAAAAGAAAAAAGAAAGACAAGGTTGGACCCTCAAGAGCAATTTTTAATTATTTCCAGATCTTCTGGATCATTAGGAAGATGAAAGATGGAATCAGTTAAGATGCAGGGCACACTGATATAATGTAATTGATTTTTACATATATTTAACTGATGATTCATAGAATGTGATATGGCTGAAGCAGCACAGCCTTAAGTGCAGTCTGAATATGAAAGGTCCAAGCTCATAACAGAGAGATTACTGGGTCTGCCACTTCTGAAGGTGCGAGCCTGAGGACAGGATTCTTGACGTTCATCRTCATTATCCTTATTTATTATTTGCGTTATTGCAATGTCTAGAGGCTAGATCCTGATGCTGATTGTGCTAGGTGCTTGCAAGTAGAACAGARAAGTGAAATGCAAGAGTGCAGTCTTGGCATCATTGACATCAGGATGCCTGTTGGGGTTGGGATTTCACCCATGGAGCCTCGTCCTCACTGCGTGCTGGTACGTGCTGTCCAGAATCCATTAGATYTTTTTTTTTTTCCTAACTTTATATCCTTCCTCTATAAAGAGGCTTGCCAACCCCACCATCTTTAGACAATTTTGATGACTCTGGCTTCCTGGTATCTAACCTGCCAGCACCCCAAACTGGGGGTGCTCCCAGGCCCCCCTGCACCCAGACCRCCCTCGGGGTGGCTGTGGCTCCGAGCGAGGGGCACCCCCAGCCCCCCAGCATCCCGCAGAGCTCTGCTCCCGGGCGCTGGTGCAGGCGGCAGCGGTGCGGAGGCTCCGGTCCGTCGGCTTTGCCGTGGAGGTCCCAGGAGGGCACGGGGCTCGTGGGGCAGGCTGGCTCAGGGCAGAGGGGCGAGCTAAGCCCACCTGAAGTRATCTGTATCGCAGCCACTGTTTGTCAGGGTAAGGACTCGGAGGATTAGATCTGACAGCCAGCCTAGAAAACCTGTGCAAGCCCTCCTCATCTGTGAGATGTTCCAGGCTTTGATTGCTTCAATTTTTCATGTCAGGGACTTATATTGATTGCTTTAAGAATTACACACACACACACACACACATATATATACACACACATGGAGCGTACAGGAAAATCAGAGCAAACTTTTTCCCCAAACAATCATATCCCAAAGGACTGGGAAGGATTGATTTTTCACATGTTCGGCTTTTAGGCTATTCACATCTCAATCCAGACAATTTTCTTTCAAGAGAGTCCACTACAGTCCACTTAATTGTATTTTCTAACCAAGCAGTGGAAGAGATTTGTTGGCTTTACTGTCCAAAGAAGACACAAATCTTTTCTTCCAATTTTTTCCCTTGAGTTGATAATATAGTGAGTGAATCTCTGACCCTAAAAGCAACAAAATATCAAATGGTTGAGTCCAACACCACAGGGGAAGGATTAGTTCATGGAGGAATTTAAAGGCTTGGAAAGGAGGACCTGGCTGTATATTTTTCTATTTTTTTATTGGGTAGCAATTACTCTTAGTATAACTTTCCAATTTGGTCAGGACAGTATGCTAGCTCTGATTCTGTGCTTCATGTAATAACTTGGAAAATAATCCCAGTATGAGCATTAACAAAGCATTCTTTTATATATTTTCTTTGGCTCCAAGTTTAATAGTTGGATATATCATACTTGACCAGGTTAGGTATTCCAATGACATCTTATAAATTGGGTTAAAAATACAGTTTTGTAATACCTTCTATCCAAATTTGCAGGTTTATTTAAGGCTCACATGTTATAAAATAATCAGTTAAAATACGTGGTTTTATTTGCAAGCTGCACCACACCTCCCTTAAGTAAGACCGTGAGACACGGTTAGGTCACGAAGGCGCTGCTTTGTTGAACAGTAACACAAAGACAATTCTCTAATCATCCAACGGCTTGTTCAGCACTTCGCAAGCTGAAGAACTGAAGATCCAACCGCTGCAATCAGTGAGGCTTCACTCAGTGCTGGTCTATTTTGAAGTCTCCCGAGGGCTGGTGGCAGAGGAAGCAGCRCCGCGGGCGTCCCTCCTCCCGTGACACCCCAAGGAGCGGTGGGGGGGCTGCGGGGGGGGGACTGCAGTCGTGGAGCCCTGCTCCGTGTCGACGATTTTGGCCGCTCGTGGCAGGCGAGATGAGTCTAGTCCAAGAGATGACAGGATGCTTCTCGCGCGAGGAACCCACACCGGTTCTGACCTAATTTCGACAAACTCGGAGCTTCAGTTAAAGTGAAACTTTTTCCGATACTTTTATGAAAATATTTTTTTTAGAAAGCACAACAACAATTCATTTTGGTCAGAATATTTTGCGGGTCAACTAATACAGTACCATGCTAGACCTTCTCTCAATTTTCCTAGCTGACTGAGGAATCTCATTTCATAAAACAGCTTACCAAAAGCGCCCCTGTATGCAACCTGCTAAAACCAAACGTAAAGTTTCAACCCACTTTGTTTCTTGAAGCAGAGGCTAAACCCCTTGGGGGAGAAAAAGGGGGGTGCACTGAGCAAACAGGCATTGACCCTTAAATGCAGTGTTGCACGCATGAAGTTGTAGTAACAGTTACTGCGAATAACTGTTTATTCCGTTCCAGCAAAACAAGCAAATAAACTGCCGATGGTGGTTTGAAACTTCATACAGTGTAATATTCCTGTAATGGAATGCTTTTAGAGAGGAGCAATAAAAATAAATTGAAAACTGCTTTTCTGCTGGATGCAGCTGGCATAAGCACCATCTGAGCAAACAGGATAACACGAAGCTTAACGTAACATCTCTGGTTTTATTACTCAGAAGCGACAGCTCTTATAATAGTATAAATTCACTTAAAAAATGGACTTTTTTAGAAACCCTCTGTGTTAATTCTGAGCAGTATAATTACAGGTCTTTTTATGATTTAGGTTAGAGACCAATTAGCTTGCTTCCGAGACTCTTGAAAGACTGTTCTTCCCCTTCCCGTGCGGGTCTCGCTCTGCTCTGAATTTATACACGTGAAGCAGTAAAGTGAAATTGTTCATAACCGAGGGAAGCGACTGTATCTGTTGGCTTGGCTTTGCTTTAAGTACATTTTCTGCAAGATGGCTGTCATAAGAAATGCAAATAAGCAACAAGGCACTTGCTTCTGTAAACCGGAGTGCCTAAAATGGTAGCGCAGCTCTTGGGAGTCATCGATGTTTTGCAGCCCTCCTGGCTGTCCCTGTGTCGCTTTGACCTGTTCGCAGGCTGATTCCCTTTCCCTCGCCCAGCCTCACAGGCCCTATTCCCATCCCGGTCTGAGCACACGCACCCAGCCTGAGCTGTCAGGGCTACCTGACCATCTCTGTCTCACCCAGAAGCTTGCCTGCTTCCACCAGCGAAGGTCTCTCAATGGATTGCCTCTGAAGGCTTGGATGCAGGACATTATATAAAAAATACATACTGTCCTTTAGGAAAATATTCCAATTCTTTCACAGGTTCTGTGCATTAAAAAAAAAAAAATAGTATGTCTTGTAAGTGGTTATATAAGGAGTTGCTCAAGTTCATATATCTGCTTGCTTTTATGTTGTTTTGCATCTTGCACCAAAAAATCCATATGTGGGTTGCAGAATGGTCTTAACCTAGCGGTTTCAGAGCTAACTCAACCTATCTTTGTAAAAAATGAAAAGCATGTTCTGTTATAATGACTATAGAAAGATAGAGAGGATTTCTAACTGCTAATCTTACTACTTAATTTTTAAGCCAGATCTTTAGCTGGTATAAATTCTGATATGCTTTCCATACTCACTTGTCTTGCATTTCTTGCCAAGCTTACTGTAACCTGCTAACGAGTCTTCTAGCGTAACATGGACTCATCTTAGTGAATCCAGAATGGGATTTTCACTTCAGCTTTCACTTGAAGAGTGTACAGAAAGAGCATGACCTCACTGCTTGAAGTTGTTCTTGCAAATAGAGCCTTTAGTCTTCAGATTTCCCTTTGGAAGGTCATAACGAGTAAAAGCTGTGATATAGCTCAAGGAAAGTACAGCACTACCACCAAATTCTCTTGCCACTTTCTTTACTAAGCAGCCGCATTACGCTTTATTTGCCTTGCTTCGTGCTCAATAGTACTTGACGATAATCTTAATTTGTGTCGTTCTTTGAATTCTAACTAAAGAAGACTTTTACATCTACATTAAGGGAGTTGCTTCATCACTGCAATGCAGGGCTCTCCGGGACAGAATTCCCTGGCTATTTAACAGTACTTACACACAACAGCTCTGGATGTGAAGCAACGAATCTGTTATTAATATATGGCTAAGTAGCCCAAGGGTTTGATAATGTCTTTCTCCTCAAGGTCACCAGTTCAAATATAACACAAGCCAGAAGTTGATGTTATTACCATTTGATGGCTTTTTGTTAGTCTGTGTAAAATTAAGATTGCACTTCTTGCACATTAATGGGCTTTCTCCAGGACGTGTCTTAATGGTGTATGCTTGGAAGAACTATCAGACATGCAGCATGATGGACCTTTAGTGGTGAGCAAACACTTCACTCTTTGCTGGTGTTGCAGAACTGATGTAAATTGTTTGCTATTTTCAGAAGCATGATACTGATCTCTGTTCTGCTATCTTCTCTATAGCTTACACAGCTTCTGCATACGAGCAGGTTATTGTGGATGTATTGACACAATATTTTATAGGGAAATGCAAGCTTACTCTGCCCTCTCTCCAAGCCTTTTGATCTGGAGGCTGTATTGTCACAGTTCACATAAACTAATAATTCTACCGAGGTTTAGGGCTCAGTGACATGCTGATACACAGCTTCTGATCATCCTGAAATGCAGATGGCTTTTGCCTCCCTAACTGGTAGTCCAATCATAGTGGGAATAATATTCCCTCTAACAAGATGCCAGTGCTCGCTCACACCAGGCCCACCAAGGGAAGGCTCCTAAGGAAACGAAATCGCTCTTGCCATAAGTTCCTGGAGCCGGCAGCAGAGCAAAACCACCATCATGTCTTCATGATGAGAATGGCCGTGGCCCTCATGCAAACGCAAGCTGACAGCAGGCAAGCACGGAGCCTGCCCGCTTCCCTTTATTGCTTTTAATCGGGCGTGCAGCTCTGGTGATTGGGTCTTTAATAGGTGACAAACATCTGATCTGTTCCCCATTCCTCAGGCCTGTCTTGTTGCCTTTCTTGTTACAGCAGAATGATTACAGAGCACTTTGTCAATAATCCAGCAAACCTATCATACGGTTGATCAATGGGAGCTGGTTTTGTCCAAACTTGCYGTAGCTGTGTGTCTGAAGAATGCCGAGGGGAGGGATATTGCTTTGCCACTTATCAGGAGACATTACCTTACAGATATTCCTCTCTGTCTCTTTCGTCGGTATAAAACCTATTGTTGCTGATTGGTATCTAGGAGCTCTGCATAAAACGAAATCCCCCGAGCTGGCTCCTGCTATCCGTCAAGTCATTGTATGATCGGGGCCTTGGTGCACAGGAGCTCCGGACAGGGCTGTGTCCCATCACACAGAGCAAGTGAGAGCCGCTCCCCCACGGAGCTGCGGTGGAGGCAGGAAGGAGAAGATCCTTGTCTGTCTGTTGTGGTGGGGAAGTTGGAGGGCTGAGGTTAAGTGGGTGGCCCAAGATCCCACAGCACTGGGCACTCGGTGAGCGTGTGTCACTTGGAGACTGCATCATTCCTGTGGATTCATATGAGGAGGGATTGAAGCTSTGGGATGGGACCCCCCATGAGCACCCTGCCGTGGGATTCTCCTGCTTCGTCAGAGGCGCTTGCCTGAAGCAGCTGATCTGGGAGCAGAGTTGCCCATAAGAGAAATAGTGAGACACTTCCTGAAGGTAATTCAGCCCATCTGTAGCCAAAGAGCTTCCAGAGATGTCTTTTCTGATGACTCCACAGCTATTAGCTATTGGATTTCTAACCTGGAAACCTCAGTTAAGTGCTTGAAGTTGGGTAGGACAACTCCAAACCCTTATGTTTCCATTTTTACTCTTTAATCCTTTTATGAATCTAGGATCTCGCTGGCAGGGAATGAAGGCCCAGGGAAGCAAAGCTACAGCATTTCTGTTCACTGATAATACTGTGCCACGGTGTCCCCAGTGACTGTATCTGTGACCTGTATTCACTAACCGCCTCTGTGCTGCAGCCGTCCTATCTGCAAATCAGGAGATGAAAGCTCTGATAGTATCTCCGGTGTATATGCTCGTTGTTTAACTTAATAGACATTTCCAAGAAAAATACAAAGAGAAAATACTTTTGTTAGCTGGTAATTTGTAGAGGCTGTTGCAAAAAGCTCCACCTGACAAGGTTGTAAGGAGTAAGTGGATGTTTCCCCAATGCAGAGGACAGGGAGGAATTTTATCCCATTTGGTTATCAGATCGATTCTTGCTCCGAAATCCCTGGGTTGGCTGCTGAGGGTTTTTTTCATTGTTAACTGTGCGAAGAAGGTGCCCAAAGGCTTGGCCGGTAGTGTAAGTCCCTTCCCGACCGCGTGCTCCTCTGTCCTCGCTGCTGTTCACCCAGCGCGGTGGCAGGCAGTGACCTCCTGTGCCTGCGCTGCAGCTGCCCGGCTGCTTCCATCTTCTGTGCAGGCCAAAGTTTTGCTCCTGATAAACCCAGCTGGTGGGTCTAAAAGTTTCCAGTATAAAGTTAGTGGTGTCACTGGCTCTTTGGGGTCCAAAGAGAACTTGTATAAAAGGAAGATACGCTGAATTTGATATSCAGGGATGCTGTCCAAGGACAAAGCAGTTTGACCTAAATTCTTTCATGTAATGGCAGGGCTTGCAGTAATGAATTCTGTCTTGTCTGTGTGATGGGGTTATGATTTGCAGACATCAAAATCCGTAATTCAGTGAATGCTGCTCTAAACTTGGGTGGGTGGCTAAATAAATAAATAAAATTTGTCAATGCAGAGTAATATGCTTGCACATAGTTAGCAATAGCCAGGCAACTGTATATCACAGCAAAGAATAATGTCAGGTTTTGGAATCAGATAAATCGCAAATAACAATGCAGAAAGCAACTGAACCTTGAGGAATATCAGTAGCTAGACTAGATGAGGTGGCTGCAAAAAGCCATTGTTTGGAAGAGAGGAATAGAGACCAGTAAGACAGGGAAAAAAAAAAAATGGGGAGGGAACAACAGGCCATAAAGCTGTGATCAAGTGCAGGAGAGATGACAAAAGGCCATGGACAGCCCAGAAAAAATATTAAGAAGCAATAAAATGCAGCATCACTGGAGATAAGATGATAATTTGTTATTCTCAGCAGAGTCATTTCTGCACTGAGGCTCTTTCTAGGCTCAAAAGCTAAGCTCAGTTCTGCCTTGCGCCTTGTGCAGTGATTTACACCTTGACAAAGCCAGAGGAAAACCCTCCAACCAGCAAGTAAGAGTATCTGCGTGTGTGTGTGTGTTTTGGGGGGAGGCAATCTAGTTCTGGAAGAGCTTAAACTCATCCCTGAAAGGGCTTGAAGGTTGTTTCCAAACTGCTTTGGCCAGTAAGGAGTTGTGCATTCATGACTTCAGTGTAAATGAGAATCAGATGCACTTTTCCCTTGGAAAAACAGCTCAGGAAGGCAAGTGGAGATGTGAGAACCAAACGCCCCATAATAGCTGGTAGGAGAGGTAATACTGATCCACAGAAATATGAAGGACAGTGCATCCCACACCAGTGATGGTCTTGAAGTCAGGTAAAGGATTTGGAGGGATTTTTGCGCAGCTGCTCACTGGGCACACGCTGCCTTTGCTCCTGATGGCACGTTTAAGTTCGGCCACAGTCAAGCGTGGTAGTTCGAGACACCTTTAACTCCAAATAAACTGAAATGTCTCTGGGTTTGGCTGACCTTTAGAGACATGGTCTTAGTCTGAGGATTGAACAGGCACACAGGAGCTGGTGGGTGCAAATGTACCTGTGCCAGAGGGCAGAGCCACCTCCGGGGTGCAGGAACGGGCTGGGGGGTCTGGGAGTGCCTCTGGGGCTGGGAGGGAAGGGACCTGCCCGGAGCCATCTCTAACTCCATCTCTGCATCCTCTAAATGGCACAGGCATTGTTCAGCAGTTTTCAAAGATGCTGATAACAATGATACAGATCCCTGGTACTTATTAAGCTGATGGCTTTTAAACATTAAATCCCAGCTATAATTAAATTAACTGAAATTGTTTTTWAAAAAAAAAAAAAAGAATTCTAAGCACCCCTCAGTAGCATTTAAAAGGTGAGGGAATTGCCTGCAGGCCTAAATAAGCATTGCTGCAGATTGCATGCAGGACTAATTCGCTACCTAATGACTGAAGTTGAGTCAGGGGACTACAGAGGAGAGGGGGAAGAGGGAGGGGGGACAAGCTTCATCACTGGGGAGGGTTTTGTGGTGGTGTTGCTATTCTTCCTGGAAAAGGATTCCAGGCCATCTTCTTGCAAAGCCAAGGAATTATCTGCAGAATGACATGATCATCCTGTTAATCAGGAAGTGATTTCGTACTAATTTTTTTTCAGTTACAAATAGTTTTTTGCAATCCTCCAGCACAGATCTTGCCAACCTACCCTCCCTCTATGTGAGGACAGTCTGATCAGGGGGTAGCTATCCACCATGGAAGAAAAGCAATTAATCACTTTGGAGCTTTTAATACCTCCAAGACTTTCTCATCCTCTCTGTGCYGCGGCAGCCTTTGGGAGGGAAGGAGAGAGCACGGAAATGGTGGAAAGCAAAGAACGGGGTTTGGCTCTGCTGAGCTCGAGTCCAACGGGGTCTGGCAGGGAGCGGAGCCAGGGTCCCTGGCTGCCTTTGGGCTCCGACAGCGTCACGCTGCCTTTTTGTGCGTGCTTACCACAGACTGGGGTGCCGCTGGATGTGGTCCTGGTAACAGCAACGTAGGAAGGGACTTCCCATCCATCCCAGCATGGTGGGATTGCCCACGTGTGGATTTCCAAAGGGTGCGGGGAAGGGAAGGCTGTGCTGGAACCTCGGYTGACCTTAATCTGAGTGTGGCAAAGCGTCAGGTTCCTGGGCAGGCAGCCTGGGAACTCTCATGAGCACARAAATCCATTTTTAAAGAGCAGAGCTGAAGGAAATTACAACCTAAGTTACACAGACTCTAACCCGGCTTGCTGTTCTGTATTTAAATCCATTGTTATAGCCTCGGGCGTCCTTGAATAATTACTTTTGATGACTGGCTGTGACGTGCTCCGTTCGGGTCTAGATGATGCTACACAAGGCATGCCRTGGCTCTCCGAGTTCGGTAACGCCGGTGAGGGTCTGAGCTGGCCGTGTGGAGCTGTGTCCTACCTGGAGAGGAGGAACCACCACTGATGGACTTCGGCAGGACAAACCCCTGAGCCCCCGGCTCCTTGGCTGCCTGCGTGAGCGTCTCCCTGTCCCCAGCCGTGTCTCTTCTCTCCACGTGYGTGTTTTACACGTGTGCTGTCCTTTAGCAGACAGGCTGCTCTTCACACTGGCAGCCCAACTGAAGGCCYGAGGCAGAGTCAGATGGTCCCGCAGACAGCCCCAGGCCCTTTGCTGCAAACTGTCATACACAGGGGAAAAAACCAAGAGTTTTCATTGCTCCTCTGTGAAGGACTGGGTGCTGATTAAACTAGTTTCTTCTCCAGCAGCATCGTTTACCTGGGAGGGGGAACAGCTCTGCAAGAGGTCAAATAAGAACAAATTTCTTACAGGGAAAATTAAGGTTTGGGTTCAACGGGCCAGAGAAACACCCTCCTGTACAGGTTAGTCCCCATGCCAACAAACCGGCTGTGTCTCTGGTCCCTGTTTCCCTCCCGGGTGGGGGGTTGCASTGGGAACCTCACTCGTCCTTTGGGATCCGTGACGCTCTTGGCCACGCGTGCTGCCGGCGGGGTGCCCCGCGAGGAGCTGCCGGGCTGAGCCCGCAGCGGCACCCGCYGAGCTTCTCCCTGGGCTGCGGGGCAGCTGGTGGCACCCTGCCAAGGCGCGAGGCCCTGCCCGTGGCTCAGCCGCCGCCTCGTGTCGCTCCCCCGCCCGGTGYCTGCAATTTAGTGCGACAAAAAAGACTTACGGTGTCATTCGAGTCCGACATAAACTCAAAGGCAGTTCTGCCCGACTAAGAAAATACTGTTTAGGAACCTCAGGGTAGAGCTTGCCGGAAAACGGCAGGCGTAGGTGACTATGCCTAAATCTGAGCATCCACAGGGAAGGCACGCGCTCCGGGCTGAACTTTAGGTTCTCTGGGACGTGTGTGCTGCATCAGCCTCGCGCTTGTACCTCTGCACAGGGGTGAATTTAATCTTTGCAGCTTGCTTGAGTAGGTGAGAACAAAAGTAAACGTGAATGTCAGAATCTGCTCTTCAGTTTGTAGCAGAGGTTCTGAGCTACGGCACGTGCTTTTGTCAGGTCACCTTCGCCAGGATCACCTCGGCAGAAATCGCTTCTGAAAGACATTTAACATTTCCGTTCTGGCTTTGAAGATCTGATTAAACTATGTTCTGTTTTGAAGGAATTGGAAATACATTTGTTAATTTAATAGATGGCTTCCTTTGGTTGCAGGATTTGTCCCTGTTAGGCACATCGTTCAAGAATTATCTATTGTGGTTAAAAAAATAATTCTGAGACATCTGGATTTGTGCTAATATCTGTGAGCAGCAAGTCTTCGATTTCCTTCATACTTCATTACTGGCGTGTCCCAAAAAGCAATCCTTTCTTAATCAGGGCTTGTTTCTCCTGTCAGGTTATTGTTCATCGTGATATATGAAGCAACAAGAAGGCATTTTCTTGATTTTCATAAGTTAAGCTAACCGTCCACTGCTGACAGCCCTATTAAACCAGAGCAAGTTGAATGTTTAAGTCGTAGAGTTTTATATCAAATCTATCATTTTGACAGAGCGGATGTTTTTCTTTTCCTCCCACCCTCTGAATTCCCTTCCCAGTTGAACGTCGTAACCACCAGTTGGGGGGAGGAGAGAAAGAAGGCTAGGCAGGTGGACAGACACACAGGTGACCGACAGACTGACACGGTCACCACGGACCCAGCTCTCTGTTACAACACAGGCTTACAGTTTTCTGTTTCCTAATCAAAGTCAGAAGTGTCGGCAGTTTTGGAAATCGCACTCCTCCGTGTCTCATTTCATCTGCCTCTGACCCTCTGTAGGATAACGACCTGCTAATTCATCACAAGGAAAGCACTGCAAAGATTAATCATTTAATATTAGTACAGCACTTTGATAGCCAAAGCACTACGTACCTGCTAATTAACAGTAACTGTGTTTAGACCATTGAAAATTAATGCATATTTTATTTCCCAGTGTGTGTTTGACAACACGGGCAAGAGAAGGATGGCTGCCTTATGGGAAAAGGGACAGGGCACACAAATTCCTGTCTCATGAAGTGACCTCAGGTGTCCGGACCCCCAAGGCTTTCTCTTTTCTCTTTTCTCTTCCTGCTGGKCTTCCTCAGATTAACCTCTCAGCTCCGCTTCTGCTGAATAGGTTATTGCTGCTGCTGGAAGGCAAAGMGAGAAAATCCTCTCTTGAGGTAGCAGGTGAAAATGCCCTGAAGTCAATAAAGATGCCCCATATAAATCTGTAAATGTGACCCAATAAATCCAAAGTGMGATATTTTTTTTTTTCTCCCCTTACTGAACAAGTTGCTTTTGTTCTTCAGGTCTGAGTGTCTTTGCACTTCCATGTTGTAAGTAGRCATAATCTAGCAAAAGTTACAGATACCGATCTAAACTAGAGCAACATCTGGCACTTTGTTCAGCATGAGAAGTAAATCAGTAGGGTTGCAGCATACATCGCTGCTATCGTATCGCTGTTCTGAAATGAGTCATTTTGACTTTCTTATCTGTACCCTGGAAACCTGTGTCCTTACATCTGAGTTTTATGCACTGATGCAGTATGCCAGAAAAAAAATTAAGCAAAAATAAAAAGATTAAATCTTTTGCCCACCAGTTGGTGGTTTCTTCTGTGCTCCTGACCAGTTAATGCTGTAAAGTTTATTTCCATTAGTTGTATTATTGCCTTTTATCTGCTTTTCCCCGGGGCACTTACTGTAAAGTCAAAGCRCCAAATCTATTTTTATGAAATTGCCCTGTAAAAAAAAAATAAAAAAAAATTAAAAGTCCAGCAAGAAAAAAAGGTGATGGATTAGATCTTAAAGCATCGGAACAGCTCCTTAGACTCCTTTCTGYCACTAGCTTCATTTCAAAATGTTTTGTTCCTTTGTCCCCTGATTTTCCGTGGTCTGTTTTATTATTGCTTCTGTTATAGCATTCATCTAACGCTATATTAAGTGCGAGGCTCTTGAAGTGCGCTTTGCGGAGGAGGTGGTGAGGAACTGGGTAACTCCACGAGGCCAGCGGAGAGGTGCACGTGGGGTTTCTGAGCCAGCCCTCCGCGGTCTGGCTTCGCTTTGCTGAGTGCAGTTTGCCGGTGACCTCTCGCAGGCTGGTGCTGGAGCAGAAGTCACGGGCTGTGTGCTGCGGTCCTGCCTCGGGCTTTCCTCACCCGCAGAGCCCACAGCTGGAAAAGAAAGCTGCRCTCTTGAGTTTCCCCGTAGGACCTTAAAATTTACTGCCCATCCCCAGACAAAAAGCTTTGTTAAGTTACAAATRAAAACAAATATTTTTAAAACAACAGTGGTAGAATAGCTTAGTGGGTCCTTTAGAAATGGAAAAAGTAACGCTGAGTTTTGTAGCTATGTACAGAAGCAGTCGCTCAGCTGTCCAGTTGTATTTCATATGCGGGATCTCCAGCAAAGAGGCAACGGTTTGGAACAAAAATCTCAGACTGTAATCAACATAGTTTATTTTCCCCCCAAAATTGGGGTTTTTTTAGATATTCTTTCGCCAGCCAAAGGTCACATTATCATGGCATCCCAAATAATAATCACATCCAAGAGGCACAGCTGCAATTCATCCCAGCTCCTAGGCAGGTTAGATGCCAGGGGTTATAATAAATCGGGCAAATGAACGCGTGAATGTTGAGAGTGGTTTTGCACAGATCAGGTTTTTTTTGGACTGCACAGTTTATCTACCGCAGTTTAAAAAAAAAAACAAACATAAAAACTTTTCACTTGCAAAACGCAGTAGTATATGTGGTTTTCCATTTCTCCATGTTTAGGAGGTGTTAAATGTACTGGAATACAGCAATAACTACAGACTGCAGCTGTATCCCAGCCTGAACTCATTAAGGCAATCGGTGCTAAAACCAGAGACTCCAGCTCCTTTCTTGGGTCGTGCCCAGAGGGTGAGAGTGGTTTAATCCAGGTGAAGGGCTACACTTTAATTTGAAACTAATGCTCCTTGCTAGAGGTATCCAATGTGGAATGACTCCAAACCACAAAGCGGTCTCAGCCTTCCCAYGCTCTGATACTGCCAAGTCTCGCTCGGTTTGGACCACCTTTCTCTGAACAAGGAGCATCTCCATGGGGTTTCAAAGGGGCATTCAGAGCCTTGACTGGATCTTTGAAGCAGGTTATTCATTTTAGATGCATTAACTTGGCAGTCCAAACCCTATTGTACATCCCCATTTGACGTCCTTCTGCTGCCTTGGCTCCAGAAGAGCATTAGCGTATTTTTTTTTATAAAATTATATATGCCAAAGGCTCAAGTCCTTAACCTGTAGGGAACTGATTTATAGCATTACTTGGCAATCTTGAAGCTGTTCAGTGTTACCTATCAGCTCTGTTCATGCTTTTTAAAACAGAAAGGGAGACAATTTGCTAATCCTGTGTGCAGCTCGGTGAAAACTTTAAGCTTTCCTTGGAAATGGCAGCTTTCTGTTACACTTGGAGCTCCCAAGCTTCCCCTGAAATTATTATAATTTCTTTTGAAACCTGAGGAGCTTTAAATTCCAAGCGTACCTTAYGCCTGGCTTTCCTTCCTCCTCGCTTCGGCACGTGACTGCAGCAGAGGTGACTTTGAGCGAGGCTCGCTGGGATGTAGAAATGCAGGTTTTCCTCACCGCAGGATGAAATCAGCGCTTGCTCTCTGGAGCAGCTAGCTCCCTCGTAGGGCTCTCCAGCGTGGATGTCAGGATGTCAGGAACGGGGGAAGCAAAGGAAACAGGCTGCAGCACAGAGCTGGTTAGAGCTGAAAGCTGATGTTGACATTTGGCCTTGTTTGGGAGCTTCAGAGGAGGGATTCTGAAAAGAGATGAAGAAATACACCTTCAGTCTTTGTTCAAGTAGGATAAAACCATCTTAAAGACACCATTAAGAAAAGAGCTAGCGATGATAAAGGCCAATAAAGATGTAGCTGAATCTTTATTCAGCTGGAGAACTACTGAGCCAAGAGAACCAACAAAGTTGGGTTTGTATTTGAACTTTCCTGTTTCATCTGAAAGGGCTGGATTTGTGTTGGGTTTGGCTGGAGAGCTGGGTCCCGCATTACTGCTTTGGGAAAGGGATAAMTTTGTTGTAACATGGAGTAACCCAGCTGATGAGAGAGTACTCTAACTGTATTCCAGCATGTCCATTTAATCAGATAATCAAATCCTGGCATCTACAACCCTCTTAACAATGGAGACAAAAGTTCAGCCAGGCGTATTAACCCCTTAATTAATAATCCTGACACTTAACTACTCTGCTGTTACCCATAAAGCTTCTGTTGACATTGATGGAGTACCGGGACATGGTGTGTGTGGTATGTTCAGTGGCGCCTGGGTAGCACTAGTACATGGCAGATGTGCTTTCTGGGGTGTTCGTCTCCTTTAGCAATTTCCCTGAAAGACAGTTTTATTCTGTGGTTCTCTTTTGGGGTCTGTTGCCTGACTCCCACAGATATCAGCTGTCAAACAGTGGTTATACCCACACTGGCTTCTCCATGCCCTTGCAAATAGCAGCAAAGTCTGCCTCCGTCCCCAGGTCGGTGGCATGTCATGCCAAAGGAATCTCCATTTTATCAGTGATCTGTGATTCTCTGAGGGTGAAATGAGAAGGTGCTCTGCCATCCAGATGAAATCTCTGGAAGGGGAACAGCARAAGGCCGTATGTTCAGGGGGGGTCACTGTGATAAGTGGAACCTTCTCGTCACTAGAGGGACACCAAAAAATGAAACAGCCCATTCTGAAAAATTATGTCCTATGCACGGTCCAGCAAAAACACAATATACGAAGTCTAGATGAACTGAAGCGTGAGCAATGTGATCACTGATGTGGCTCATGACTTTTAATTGCTTTTGAATTTTTAGATGCTATAGAGTGTAACGTGGTACCCTCAATGTGACAAAAATGTAGTGTTTCATCTTGCAAATGATCCAGAATATAGCCTGCCACATTCTTTTGCATTAGGACATCTTACTATGTTCTTCTTTGAAATAAGTAAAATTAAATTGAGCCAAAGCTTATAATTCAGCTGGCTACTACTCAGCTGAAATTTTAGGGCGAGAGTCAAAAGTAGAATAAGAATATTGTAGTTTTGACTGAAGCATAGAAATACACAGGAAGGCTGGAAGCACCCTGCAAGGAGTCTGCACAGCGTGAAGTCCAGCTCAGCACCAGGCTGAATCTCTCATTAGTATCTCAAGCTGATAGCACCAAGAGCAGTAACAGAGGAGGATGCTGTCACTTAATATTTGATATCATACACTTCATTCAAGTGGGATTTAAGCAGCTCTTAGGCCCTGTGCAATATTTTTTTAGATATACCTTTTCCACTTCACATTCTCTGATAAGTATTTTTTTTAAACTGTCATGCCATTACTTTTCCAGACAAAGTACTGGAAGGTAAGGAGTGTTGTGGCTGGAGGGCAGAGCTATATCCCTKCTCGTGTAGAGTGTCAGCATCAGGGAGCATCAGTTTCTTGCGCGGGACTAGGAAAACTCATTGCACGCTGGAGTGAGGGTATCTTCCTCTGCTCTTAGGAGATACGGCAGACACGGCTTCCCAGAAGAATGTTGAATTGCAAATGCAAATTCCTACCAAAACTGCATTTTTATGCTGTATCTTTCATCTTCTGCGTAAGTCTCAGTGTCTATCCCTCTAAGAAACTAATGCTCTCTACTATACACTAATAGCAGAGAAAGTCAAGGGAACAATAAAGGAAATCCTTTGYTGTCTCTAAAAAGACAGTCGAAAGCCTGAAAGAGTCACCAGTGCTCCTCTTCTCTAGGTCTTAAAAACACAGACTTCTTGCTCAGAAAAATCCATGAAAGCGATGAAAGTGTTTCTGCAAACTGAATGCTATCCCCCACTTAGGGTGCTATAGGTAGCCGTAAATATCTTGACCTGATCACTAAGCTGGCTTTGGGATTAGCCACAATGTGCAATTCAGTAAATAACATGAGCATGGAAATGAGATTCCACTCCAGAAAACTCTTTAATCTCCCTTGTTTTTATGGATCAGCAGAGGTGTCAGAAGTTTGACACTCTAGATAATTGAGCTCTTGCATTTAGAGCACAGCCTACAAATAATGGCAACTTTGCTTTGAAATAGTCTTTCTAAACTTTGGTTTAACAATTAGCATTTCAAAAGGTTGTAACTATGTAGCTGCCATCACCTAATGCACAGTTTGAATCAAATGTAAAGATTAATAGCACAGCACTAAAAACAGCCATAAAATCTACCTGCCTTGGAAGTGTTCCTGCTAACTCTCTAAYAGATGAAAATCTCGAGCCACGTATCCGAGACACATCTGCCATCGGCCATCCGCAGCGTGGGGTGAGAGGAAGGGGACATTCACCTCCCTGCGCAGACCAGACCTCACTGCCTGGAGCTGCTGTCCACCCCAGATAAGTGCTACGAGACATAGAGTTACTTGCACGAGAAAAGCATCAGGAAGTTTCCTGTCACAAGACTTCTTTGGGTACTTGTAGGTATAGATGGTAAAATAGCAGCCCTACCTTGGAGAGCAATAGTCTCCCTCCTGTGCACGTGTGGCAGGCACATCCTGAATTAGTGCAGGAGGGAGCTGATCGACGGGGTTTTCAGCAAAACCCATCGTTTCTGGGCCCACCAAAGTCAGGGACAATGTCTGTTTTGGCCATGTTGAAAACAGAGCTAAGTCAGGGYCATGGATTTTAACAACCATCTCTGACGTTGTCAAGGGGATACTTAAGAGGCAATCCAAACAATGGGAATTCTCCATGTGCAGAGGAGACCAAGAGGCAAACAAGATCCACTCAGCCCCGCTTCCACGCTAGCCAGGGATTCAAGGGTTTATCTTCAAGGGTATTCACAAACTAGGCAATACAATACGCATTTAGAAGACCGAAGCGACACCCGGTCAAGGCTAAAGCCCCCCCGTGTTTATGCTTGGAGTGCACAGAATGACAAGAAGCTCGAGGGTGCCGGGCATCGGCGCCTGCGAAGGGCCCGCTCCTGCGCCGGCAGGGATSCAGAGCGGATGCTGGAGCCGAGCTGCCGTGCCCGCACACCCCCGGGAGGGGAGTCCGCTTGCTGCTTTCCAGGGTTGCCTGATGCTGGGGAGAAATGCTCTCGTTAGGGGCTTTTTTTCTCTCCTTTAAATGAATGCAAACAACAGGGGTTTTCTTTACAGCTCATTCTTTAATAACTGGGGTTAGTCATAATGAAATCTGTTCTTAGGGTAGAATTAATATGAGATAGTAATGGTGATTAGGTAATTAGCAACTACCAAGAGTATTTAACCTTCCTGGTGACAGCATATCTGACATCACCTGAGCTCGTGCAGACTCTGTGAAAAGAATTAACAATTTTAAATTACCCTATTTAAGTTATTAATTATGAAGTACAAATGAGCCCAGAAATAATGGCAGTGGTGCCCACTATCCTGGTGGTTTTTCCACCTCTGCATATCTTAAATCTATGTAATTTCTGTCTTCCATTTCATTATAAAATTGAAATAAGATTGCAAGTATCAAAGGACATCTGCTCTGCTAACCATTGGCTACTCACACTGTTATCCCTGCTCCCATGAACAGTCAGGAAAGAAAATTTCCTTTTCTGCTCCCTTTACCTGAAAATTCAGTTCATACTGAAGTGTTACAGTGGCCAAGTACTTTGATAATTTTTTTTCTTAGTGCCAACATTTTCCTTTGGAACAATACTCATTTTACTCATTTTTTTTCCCCTTCACACATGTCACTGCAAGAGGTTATTGAGCTGCAGCGATACCTCAATTGATTTCTTTGCATTACGATGTACCATCTCCCAGAGCGTACACCTCAACGGGGCACCCAGGAACGTCGGTGCCGTTCTCCTTCTCTGGAGAAACACAACAAAACAGAGCTCCCCCCACCAGCACTGCCAACGGAGAGATTAAAAAAAAGTGACTTTTACTGAGAAGTTTCACAAGCAACCTGYCGGAGATATTTATATACAGATATGAAATCCTGTTCCAAAGGAAGTTTGCAAACATTTGCTCCCTAATGCATGTTTACAGCTTTGGAGTTTGCTTTCATAAATTTTCTATTTAGTCACTTCATGGATTGTAAACGTGCACGTGTGAGTGCGTAAATCTGTTTGTGCACACCCACCCGTAGCTGTAGGTTTCTGTCTGTCCCACCCAGGCCGACCCTCTCTCTTTAATGCACATTTATAGCTCTTCTCCAAGTTCCTCACACTGCATTACAATTTCTCTTTATTAGCAGCCAGTAATGTATTAATGCATTCCTCAGTGGGAAGTGTGCTCCTAACTATTACCTTGGACACTCATTCAGTCGAATTTGATAGTGACAACACATTGACATTGGTAAGGTTAATGATCCAATACTTTATTTCATTGAACAAGTTGAACAACATTTAGTACATTGTTCCACAATGTCCTAGAGAGCTGTCTGCACTATTACTTTAATGGTACTATGGCATCTTTGCCCTTTAAGTAATTGGCACCATGAAAATATTCTCTAGATCCTGTCACAATTGATTAGTATTGCATTGAATTACGAAAAAATTACTTTATTTTCCTTTTTCAATCTCTTTTCATGGAAGGAAGGCAAAATTTGATCTCCATGGATGCGAAAGGCTAACAGCACTAAAAGTAGAGTGGAGAGACAAAGTCCTAGCTGCTGCTTTGACTTTTTGGATCTGGAGCCAACACAAAACTCTGCCCCTCAYGTCATCCAGATCTGCTGAGTTCATCCTTTCTGGATTTCACAGAAGCTAGTCCTATCTCTGGTTTTTTTGTGTCCAAGGCAAGCAAGGCACAGCAATTCTCAGTGGGTTCTGCCTTTTCCTGTGCCCCGGCATGGCTGCAGGGATGTTCGTGGCTTAACCACCTTGAACATTGCATCCGCAGGAGAGCAGCGTTAACGGGTGCCGTTGGCAGAAGGCTGGTCCCTGCAGCGAACCGTGGAGCACGCCAGCATCCCCGCAGGCTCCTCTGTAAGATCGTCTTTCATAGGACATGACTGATGGTGCTCATACTTTTTAGAGGGAGGAGAAAACAAATATGGGGGTTGAATTGACTGGATGATAAATTAGAGCATGGCTGACTCCTATTTGCCTCTACTGCTAGATGTGGTGACGTGTTCCCTTTGCATTCTGTTTGCCAGGAGTCTGGTGGAAAGTCGTGTCTCAAAAGCAGGGAATTGTCCATCTTCCAAAGAGGCTGGAAGATGAAAGGAAAGATGCGTAGGATGAATCCTCTGTTCAGGGCGAGAAGCAATAGCACAGCTCTGAAATCACAACATCTGTAGAGAGAGAGGTGGCATGTGGTGGCAGTGACCCAGAAGACCACCAGTGTTTTCAGCATGGGACTTGAAGGTGCAAAGCAGAACATCATTTTTGTGTTTGTAGCAACAACAAAAAAATTMTTGACTTTGGATTCATTTTGTCCTTCTATCACCTTCCCCCTCTCTTTTAAATTACCCTTGATTGTACAACATCTGCTCCCTTCATGCTTGCATATGGCTGTCTCCTTAAATCTGCATTTCTGTCTCGGGGCTGCATACAAATATCCAGCTGAAAGTTTTCTTTCAAAGATCTGATTAACCAACTTACTCTGGAAAAGAAAAATTGGTATCGGCATAACTGTAAAAGCCAACGGTGGGGGAAGGGGGTACCTGTGCAGAGGAAGGGTAATGACAAGTGTCAGACAGGGACACTGACAAGGACCAAAGATGAAGCAATCGCAGGATCAAACCCTACATTTTCAGGCAGGAGGTTGTATTTCATTCTTGTATTCAAAAAAGAAAATCCTTACAGATGTGAAATTCTGAAACATGAGAGGAATGTCATTTTTTTAGGCATATGAGAAAAATTCCTACAGTTGACATGCTCAGAACATCTCCTCACCAGACATGTGCTGCCCAAAATACTCACCAAAGATTTTCAACAAAGCTCCGGGTTGCAAGTGTATAGGATGGCAAGATAAAGGCCTATCTGCCTGTAAGCTCTATTTAGTAAAAAGTTATCCATCTTTTGATTTTGAACCTTAAAAAATAACTACATAAAAGTACAGAACTGTCCTCTGATCATCTATATCTGCTTACAACACGTTATGTAGCTTTTTCTGCTGTCTTTATAGGATACATTAGATGGCTTTTAATTTTATGGTAGGGGAAATAGATCCATATGCATATGGCAGAAGAAGGCTGAATTTCAAAGGTTAAAACACAGAAACTTTGGATTCCTTACTGACTTACAGTATGCCTGTAGGCCACTTAATTAACGTCTCAGTGCCTTGACCTCCTACGTGACAAGTCTGTTCTGTTACCTCCTGTTCAAGTCCTTATTTTAAGCCCTTCACCGTGGCATTTGGCTGAGCTCTATCACCTCTCCTCCCCTGCATGAGGTCGGAATGGGCCAAGGGGGCATCCTGGGTCCCCTGGGAAGAACACAGGGAATACCTCTGCCGATAGACCCCGACGCCGCGACTGAGGATGCTCGTGTCCGTGCCGGCAGCTCCGGCGCCCGCTGTAAGACAATGACGTCCAGTGTCGCGAGGTGAGGCAGAAGCATTCATCTAACGCTGCAAGAGAAAGGCCTCCTTTGATCAACAAGCTTATTCAGTTTTTCGCTAACCTTCCTCCCTTCTGCGTTCCCTCCCTGCAGCCCACCCTCTGGCCCTTTTACCTCCATTCCCCAGCTGAGCCTTTCTGGAATATACTCTATATTTGTCTCCTGCTTCCCTGAACACCCATTATTATGTAGAATAATAATGCAGGAGCTCTGCTCGGCACCTCTGCTCGGTGGCTCCAAGTGGGTTGAATTGTAGCCAGCGGCGGGGGGTGATAAATGTAGCGTAAGATGCCTTTTCCACAGCAAACTGCAAATTGCCTCAGCAGCACGGCCCACAAAAGGTTCCTGTGGAGCAAATTTATCTCCCGTTGTCGACCCAAGGAGGAAAGCGGAGAGGACCAGGCATCCTATTTTTAAAAAGTCACATTTGATCTTGTTCAGGCTCAGAGTCCGGAGTATTTTAAAGGACTTTTCGTGGAAAATGCAGGCCTGAGAATGAAGCACAGATAAAGGGATTTATTTTTAACTGCAGCCCAGGTTCATGACCATGTAAGCATTTCAATTTTAAGCCACTCAGTTTGAATAATATATTTCGCCAAAGTGAATGTTGTGTCACCTAATAACTCATGGGTGGGAGGAGGGATGGTGGCTGGGGAAGGGAAGAATAAGACTGTTAGAGAGAAATCGCCCTCTAAAGATTCCCCTGCACTTCCTAAAGAAAGGAGGAGTGGTGGCGAGGGGCTGGGGGGTTTATCTGCCCGCTCAGGAGTTCACGCTGCGCCTCCTCCCATATGGTTCGGTCCTCAGATAGCAGCATGATGGACATTCCTGAGGAATGCAAGGTGATGGATATATAGTTGGAAACCTCCGGTGATGGATGACAGAGGAAGGGAGRGGAGGACATTTGGTGATTGACTGATAGCAGCACAACCGCAGTTTCCACAATTAATGGTACGAGGTGCCTCTGATATATGATAACGCTAAATACCTTTGTATTTGATGCTCACTCRTCATGTTTCTACTACACTGTCCTCTAAATGTCAGTTAATGAATTAAATGTGGGTATTTGGTGGTAGTTTGCCGAGCTTGGCTGCGGCCGGGCAGGAGGAGCCCTCCCCGCCGCTCCTGAGCACCCGCTGCTGCAGAGCCGGRCTCGGGCTACGGCCTGGACGGTCCTCCACTCATCTGAGCTGGATGAGGGGATTTATGAATATGTTCCCAGGAATAAATGCTTGACTGTCTTTAATTGTATCCTTCATTAGCATCTGAGAGTTATTATTTTTATTATAGTAATTGTTAGTATCCACCTCTGAGATCAAAGCTCTCCTTTGCTGAGGAATGGGCAAACAGAGAGCAGAGCAGCTCATGAGCATCYGCAACTGGGAGACAAGGGTGGGAGGTGAAAACAAGGTACTGGGGGGTGGGGAGAAAGGCCTGGGAATAGCTGGTGGGTGAAAGGAAAAGGCAAGACTTGAATCCCGGCATCCGCGCGCGGCTCTGTGCCTTCCTAATGCGCCAAATCCCATGAAAATGCATTTTGCTTGTGTTCGCTTAACTTCAGAATCAGGTTAACGGTTTCAAAATCTGATGTGTGCTTGCTGAGTACTCTTGCAAAGCATATTAGTAACTGCAAAGGGATTATTCTGGAATTAGGAGTGCGCAAATGAAAGTAGATTAGCTCTCCTTGCCTCAGTGTACCTATTTGTGATATGATRTTAAGTAAATACTTCAATTCTGGTGTGAAGTCAGGCTTCATTTATTAATGTCATGCCTAATTAACATTTCAAGATCCTTCCTCAGAAAGAGGATTATTAGTAACAATAATATTATTATTCCACTGGTGTTGATTTTAGCTGAACTCATATGAATAGGTGATTAGAACCTGTAAGTCAAGAAGCGATTAGCAGCGCCCGAGGGCAGCCTGACCAGCGCCCGGGYGCTGGCGGCAGATTCCACCCGACCGAGGAGGCAGGAGCTCGGTCCCGTAGGCAAATGGGCAAAGGAGTTAGTGAGAAAACATCTAAACAAACTTGCACTATATATTAATTTTCCTTTATCTTAATTGACAACAGATCAACCTATTTGCAATTCCAAGCTGAATTTGAGGGATTAGAACCTCTTTTTCTGTGTTAACATAATGAAAAAGAAATATAAAGTTCTGGGTTTTTTTTCAAATGGCCTTTAAACTTAAGRTTTATTTATACACTATCTGTTTCCCAAGGACAGAAATAAAAAAATATTCACTCCTCGTCTTCATCTAAGATATTTTCGTATCTTTTCGCATGAAAATAATTCATGTCGCTGAGAAAAAAGTCTTCTATGAATCACTGATGAGTCTTTGATGCTTAATGTGCTGTCCAGCATATGCACAGAGTTCTCTTGGWATCTAGTTTAACAAGAGAATCTGATTTTCTTCCTCACATCACTAAAGTTTCCCCTTCAAATTTCACTTAACAAGCAAATGAATGTTCTCCTAGCATAATTATAGTTTCTTTTTTTTTGAATTTGATGTAGAAAAAAGCYAGCTTTAGCCATCCTGTGTTTTTACACAACAAGGAACCCAGCCAGCTGAGCCATGCTGTGATTTATTTCCAWTATGGCCTGTAGCATGGTTTAAAACATGAGTCTGACAGGCCTCTCGGGGAGGCAACCTTCCCCGTGCTCAGGGAAAACACGGCAAAACTGTTCGTACAGGAGCTTGTTTGCTTTCTGAACCATTTTGTGTAGAAAGCTGTATTCTGCTGAGTCAGCTTCCAYGTGCATTTGTTCAAAATTTCAGTGGGTGCTGGTTTGGGAAATCTTTGAGCATATGGGTGTTCTGGCATGACTGAGCTTTGCTCAAACCTCTCTGCTCCCTCCTGAGCAAGACTCTGCAAGCATCAAGAAGCTTCTTCATTGTAAATATATTTTATTCTCTGTCCATCGCTAGTTGCTCCTGTGTGCTAAAACTTTTCCCGTGCTTCCCCTCCAAGAGCAGAGGTGACAACATGTGATGCAGACCCACTGGTACGTGCTTTAGCAGACTGTATTGCCCTGATTATTTTCCCCACGTCAAGAACTTGCTCGTTTGCTCTTTTCTCGCTCCCTCGCACCTTCCTGCCCTGCTGGCTGTGCAGCTCCGCGGTGCTTAAGCCCCTGCTTTTCTGTTTCTTTCTGCTGTGGGCTTGCAAATCGTTTTCCTTCAGAATAAATGGCATATATCCCTAACTTCTGAACTGGTAGAACGTGAATAATTAGAGTCGAGTGCAAGTAATTCKTGAGTCAAGGCCTTGGTGTGTCATGGGTTGTAAAATTTAATCTGCCAGCAGCTCCTGGCCTCATATCAATTACATACAGTAAAATGAGGGAAAGCGTCCCATATTTCTGTGCAGTTATGGGAAATGCCATCCTTGTGTTTGAACGTCGCATATTATCTCTGTTCTTAGCTGTATTGCTAGGTCACTTAGCCAGAAGTGTTGGGAATTGTTCCTGTTATATGCATGTAAGGAGTTACCTTTCTTAAAAGCACCCGAGAGAGCTTCTTCTTCCCTCTGCCCGCATGTGCTGCTCAGCATTTGTGTTTGTAGGTCTTTGTTACCCATAATGGAGATTGCAGACAGGTAGAGACCTGTCTCCCATATGCAGAAGAATCAGGTCCCATATGTGGAGATTCTGTTTCATTTGCTCTTTAGACAACGGTGCTGTATGTCATTACTAGTGAATAAATTACTGGAAGGGACAGYCAGCGAATAACATGGCGATAATGGGCAATAACATGGTAGTCTTTTGACTGATACTATCTCCTGCCTTGTTGAAGTGCGATGCCATCAAAATAAATAAAAAATTAGAAGTAGAGGCAGATGAAGTGGGTGGTGTGATCCAGTTGGCGATGCGCTGCGGGAAGGCTGGGCACGGGTTTCCCAGCGCGGGGCTGGCGCGGCTCCCCGGGCTGCTGCCCCCGCCGGGCTCTTTGGGCAGGTTCTGGGGAATAAGCTCTGCGTGCAGCCAGAGCAAGGCAAGGCACGGCGTGACTGCAGCTGCCTCGGCTGCTCCACAGGAACTGTATATGTGCGTGTTATTAGCCCATTAAATTTAAGGGACCTTAATCCTCTCCCCTGGGGGTAAGCTCCTTCCCATTAATTTGCCTTTACCAAAAGTAAAAGTTTGCACGTGAACGTTCACTTTGGAGCAGCTCTAAGTCCAAAGCCGCTGCTGCCCAGTGCTTGCTCAGGCTGCAAATCTGGCTAGCGCTGTGTGTCTGCAGAATGATTAAACAATCACGCTACAATACGACTAATAATAAAATACACAATGCATCTCAAAGTGCCTGARAGAGAATGAATAATTAGCCATATAAGAGAATATATAAACAGAAACCGCATTAAAAACAGATGAAAATATATAGGGAACAAGCTATTGTTACAGTTCTCCCCTCATCTGAATATGTCTGGGGATGCTTAAACCCTRCTCTTGAGAAAAAAAGCCCTTCTCATTTCTACTCTATTTCTATGCTACYGCGAGAAATTAAAAATAATTGATACATTTGAGAAAGCACAAGCAGTAACTATTTCATATTTTTAAAAGCTTTGCAAATATCCAGGAAAAAGTGCTGTGCATGCATAATACTAAAGCTAAAATCTGCTCAGAGTGATGCCACGAAGTCCTCTTTAACGGGAATAACTGTGACTGCGTATAACGAACCAGTAGATGGAGGGTTTCTGTTGTAGCTGTGCAGAACCTGGAATGGTCCCTGGGTTTAAGTACTCGAGCTCTTTTTACTGGGCTGGGGAAAGGCTTTCCCTTCAGTCAGCAGAGGTGCTCTCCAGAGAGCTCCTGGCCGTCACCCGTTCTGCTAAATACGGACTCGGTGCTGGCCTGAGACACCCTCATTCTGTAACGACAAACGCCTTAATTACAASTAATTTGGAAAAAGTCTTGATAGCTGTGCGTGCATTAAATGGAACAGATTAAACCTGAGACTAGGCATTTCTGTGTGATACTCTGGCAGCAGATCTGTACAATGGTTTTGATGAATATCTAACACATCAGTGCCCTCAGCTGTATACAGTGCTCTGCATTAGGAGTAATCACACGGAGTGGACCTCCAAAGGAGGCTGTTTTATTAGGTAAAAGGGAATGAAGCACAGAAAATAGTATTAAAGATGAACAAACGCCTCCATTATTTCACAAAATTAAATGCACTTTTCCAAGTAAAGAAGGCAAAAGTCAGTCATTATCTGTCTGTAATACATCGCAGCAGATAATAAAGAGGGGTTTATGATCTCTGAAAGCAAATTAGAGGATATTTAAACAACACATCTTTCTATGAAGGARTGATAATTACAAAATCAGGTCAAAATGCAGAACAATCTAACCCTGCCCCAAGCTAATGTTACTTGAATAAGCTGAAATCTCCTATATTCTCTCTCAGAAGAAGGATTCATTTGGCATGCAGCTGTTCTCATTATTGTTTATCATCTGGACTCATAAACCCTTGTTAGTGTGTGTTGATACTTGTCAAATCCAAACTCAGCCTTGCTTTATGCCTTGCTGATCCGGCTCACGTCGCTGCCTTCCCACTGCGACCGAGCAGGCACAAGGCACGGCTTCTCCCCACTGCCACCTTCACCTCTTCCAGCATTTTAGGTAGGAAACTTCTCTCCCTCTGGCTTATGCAGCTACACAGTTCCCACYACCAGTATACACAGAGTCCTGAAGTTCAGGAGTCAAACAAACGCTCATTCAGATCAGGAGACAAAGTTACATGATCTTCAGTGAACTTTCATCCAGCCCTTTGGTACACTTTTTTCACTGGTGTGTCCATACTGCTTTCCTTTTTCTTATTTAGGCATTTCCAGTAATACATTGTCTTTAACACACAGTTTAGGCTGGGCTTTGGAAAAGATGTTTTGATGACGTGCTCTGATACAACTCCTGTGACTCCAGCACTGATCATCCCGGGCAGCTTTGAAAACCCCAGGCGCTCCAGGAGCTGCTGGGGATGTCCTCCAGCCCGGACCCAAAGCTGCTCCCACTGATGTCAGTGGGTTTGTTAACCCAATACTGGCAAGAATGTCAACACAGAGCACATCCAGGGGATGGATCTCATGCTCACGAGTGACAGATGCTACGTGGTTTTGACARACAGAGGGAATTAAGTTCTAAATCCTTTAGTTATCTTTTGCAAAGTTACCCCTAGTCCATCTTGTAGTGATTTTAATGACTTTTCTGGGACAGGGACAGCTGCCAGCGTAGCAGGGGGACCATGTGATGACAGTCACATTGAACCTTGYGGGAAACACGGGTAATGATCAGTCCTTGTTACTAGTAGCCATAATATGAGACTAAAACAAGTGTTTCAGATTCARGACACCTCTATGCTGTCTCCCTGGCATATGAACTCTGAATTATGAAGCGTTCAGCAAAATACTTTTAAGTTTCCTGCTGGTTTAGCCCAGAACAGAATTTTGCTGATAAAAACAAAGGATGAGCTGATTCCCTAGACCTTCTTCTTGTCTAATCCTCTGTGACCCACAGTATGAAAATTGAACTGATTAAAGCACTAGAAAACGTACTGTGGGAATCCTGTCTGCATTTACCCCCGAGGGAAGACTGGCAYGGCCTAAAAGGTCCTTTCTCTGCTCTAATTTCAGTGATTTTTATGATTCACTTTGCTCTGCTGTGGGAATAAAAAGGAAAAGGCAAAGCATCTGGACAAATTGTTTCTGGCCCTGGATACTAATGGAAAGAAAAATGTCAGAGTAGATGAAAATGAGGTCGTTCTTGCCGAAGGAGGGCAGCTGATGAGATCAGAGCACAGCCGTCAACTCTGCCTGGCCTCTCATTAGCAGCGAGAGAAGACCCCGGCTGATGGGAGAGGCCAGGAGCGGCATCACTCAACAAACTGAGATACACTCAGCAGAGGAGAAAAGCTCCCTCTCCTCCTCCCCAGAGACATGCTGGGTTGTTCTTCCTTCTCGCCAAGAAATGGGAAAATCAAATYTCCAACCATCTCTCAGCCCAGGTTTGTGTATCCTATCCCTTCCCAGAGATTTCTCTCAGACATCTCACAAAGACATCACAAAAAATACCTGTCCTGGGATATGATTTGAGTCGTTGCTGCCCCAGAGATGGCTTGGGCTGTGATTCCCTTAAAAGGTTACTTCAGTAGCAAATGCAGTTATGCAATTTAATGAATTTAACGAAATTAAGCACATTCCTAATCATGGTAAAGGTATTAATGTAGCTGCATCCTTGGAGGAACTAAAGAGCGGTCTCTAAACAAGCAACCTGTCTGCCTCAGCTTTGCTCCCAGGCATCTCAGGATATGTCTGCAGACATTAAATTTCATCACTCTGCTGTCTGACAGTTTGGTACTGGAAGCCGGTCCAGAGCAGACTCAGAAGCAGATCAGATGGGTGATAACTGTGTAATTTATGGAACTCTTTGCCTGTGTTACAGAAAAAATAATTGCAGCAGCTAGCATAAAATAATGAGGTACGTTTGTGCTGCATATTGTTTTCTCTTACTTTTATGGCACCTGACATCCAGTGTGTGTGTGCTGGACAGCACAACATTATTGAAAGAGTCATCTGTTATATACCATATGTGAGAAATTCTGATTAGAGTTGAGCTCAACTTGAAATTGGAAAGCGTAATCCTCTCGGTTGTACCGTGGTGCCACACCAGCACGTCACACTGACAGAGCARTTCTGAGGGAGAGGGGATTTAACTGACGGGCTGCCTGGCCAAGCGGGCGCTGAAAACACACAGAAGCCCAGAATTTCAGAGGGTTTGATGAGATTTGGAATTTTTCCTAGGAAAGGCAGTGGCTGGAGGCCCAGCAGTGCACTGGGAACACGTTACTTGGAGGCTCAGAGTCATTCCGAATCGTCCAAAAACAGCATTAAGAAAACATGTGAGTGCTGAGGCCAGGCTGCGTCTGCACCGCGGTGCCCGCTGTAATAATGCCAAGCAAATCCACGCTGTCAGCAATGCAGGAAATGATTCTTTCTTCAGGACAAGAGTTTTTTCCTGCAGGGATTTTCCTGCTGCCCTTTTAACAGCTTTAGGCAGATTGAGGAATCCAGCAAGAAACTACATCTGCYTAGAAAATTCCTAAATATCTCTCTAGTTAATTGAATGGCTTCCTTTCTAGGTAACAGCCATAGCAGGTACCATTTTGTCCATTAAACAATGTCATTTATTGTGATTAATTTTGTAGGTCTTATCAGGTGCATGAACACTGTTTACTGATTTTTGAAGCCTATTCCCCTAAATATGTCTTTTAATGGATTTCCAGGGGAGAGAGGGAGGGGAAGAGATYGACCACTTGAGATTCCTCAGTTTCCCTTATAACAACTCCACACTAGARATGATGCCCCAAAGTCTACAGCCTGGTGCCTAGTAGTACTAGGTGCCTAGTAGTACTGAACTATTAAAATAACAGCAGCTTGAATTTTGGAGGTACCAAGAAATCACTGGAACTATTTGGACACTTGAATAGGAACAGGAATAACTACMATTTTGTCTTGGGAAGAACACCCTTGCGATGGTGCTTGACTGACTCAATAAAGTGGGTTTCAAACCCGATCCCCTCCGGAGGGTGACGACAGCACCCCAGTTTGTGGGTTTCAGAAACCAAACTAACAGGCAGCAGTTTGCRGGGAAGAGCAAAAGAGAGGGAAGGGCCACGCGTCGGCCCCCGGCAGAGCCTGATCCCCAGCAATCCTTCCGCAAGATGAAAAGGAGCATCCAAAGTCACAGGGCTTTGCTACAACCTCGTATTTCTTTCTGTGTCTCTCCAGTTAATTAGTTATGCTCTTCTTCCWGTTAATTAGCTCAAAGGAAAACAGCCCTTTGTACTTAGCCTTATAAATTACGGTCTTTTAGTGTCTTATATGTTATAAGAGATGACACTTTCTCCATTTTCTTAGCAGGGTCACATTTACAATTCTTAAAGGTTTGGAAGGAATCTCACTTAGCCGTGCTGTGTAGCATGGACATGGGGAAAGGCGTTTCAAAGTTACTGTGATTTCTTTTTAAAAATTATCAGAGGAACTGGGAGAAAAATTTGTGAGGATCAAAGAAAATGAACTGTATTAAAGAAGACTAAGTAATGAAAAAAGTTACTGAAAAAATGCATGAAAGTGGCAAAAAGRACTTCAGATGTTCATAAGATACCATCTGAAAAAACTGGCGAGTATTCAGTTAGGAGGTCGGAGGATGACAGCAGGTCGCTGCGATCAGTTTTAAGGTTGCAAACAATCGGAAAAGCTCAGACTCATCTATTAAAATAAAGGGGATYGCTGGCCTTTGCCCCATGCTGGGCCAACGCAAGCCACAAAGCTGGATCAGGTGTGGAGAATCTCCTCGGCTTGGGGAAACACAGCTCACCCAAAGGAAGGTGCAACTGCCGGCGCGCGACACATCGTCTCCGTTTAACACCAAATCGAAAGGCTGACGACATCCGCGACATGAGCTCCCCTGGAGCGTCGTGCCAGAGCCCGGCGAGCAAAAACCTCCGGTCCCGAGCGAGGGCTTGGGGTGTCTCTGGGCATTGTTGGGAGGAGGCTGGACTGCAGCAAAGGGCTCGCCTGCCCCTGCCCCTGCCCCCCGCCACGGCCCTGCCACCGTCCCCGCTCCCTGTGCCCGCGCGCGGGGCAGCGGAGGTACCGGAGCATCTCCTTGTGAGAGCTTTTAAGAGAAAAAGGTGAGTAATTCACAGTGACTGCAGGAAGAAATATTCAGAGAAGGGAATTCAATGATTTTGGACGGTAAACAACACCACCTTACCAGTATTAACATTTGGAAGAGGAGATTTCAGAGAGGGATCAATTCCACTGAAGACAAGAGTGTTTCTTCCAGATCTACACCAGGGTAAGGCAGAGCAGAACTGAGCCCGTGAGCGCGTTAGTCTGACTCGTCATCCATCAGCCTCTGCTTCCCACTCCTGAAAAGCTGCATGAACTGGGATCCGTCGCATATGTTCCCTCCCCGTGCAATACATCTCTGCTGCGCACAGGCCTGGACTGCGCTCGCACTGTTTATACATATATCTTTCCACTACAAATACAGCCGGCCCCATACATGCACAAAATGTACACAGAAAATACCGTGTTAACAATGTGTCATTGAGTCAGTGAAAGGATAAAGATGGACGCAGCTTTTTGCAAACTTGACATCAAAGTTAGTGGGTGATTTTTTTTTCCACCGCTCCAGCCAGAAGCGATGTTAAGCAAGAGGGCTCCCTGGGCTGTTTATTGTTACAGAAAATAGCTCATGTGCTTTATCATCTGTTTGGACTTTCGAGCTCATTTTGGGGACTGGACATTGATTTCCTCAATGGCATTCAGAGTGCATTTCTTAAGTACACCATATCCTTCTGTGAGGTTATCGCRTAATACTAAAATATGACGTTTGGGCTTGTGCTTTCAGTCCTCAGACCCGAGCCACGCCGTGTCACATAGCTCCTGGGGATGGAGTCGAGAGCGGAGCCGTATATCACGCTCTCGCTGGCRCTTTGCCTTGCACTGGTGTTATCTGAAAACGGGAAGAATCTGCCCAAGAGGGGGATAGCAGAGTTATGATGTGTCTTACTGATTGATCTGCACAACAAAAGTGAAAGAATGTAAAAAGAGAGTTTAGATAATACAAAGGTAGACATTTTCAATACCGACTTAGGGTCACAAGAAATTCTATAMTCATGACTTTAACTCATCCGCTTCACTAGGGTTTTGCAGCACTGGATAATATGCAACACATCAGTCAGAAACCTCAGTGGCAAGCAGGACAGTATTTTGAAAGCTGTGTCCTTGGAATATTGTCCCCTTCAAAAAAGTGGAAAACCAAATCATCATGAAGTACGTTTATCTCTCTCTAGACTCTGTGCTGCGTCCCCAGTTGTTAGGAGAAGAAAGAGCCTTGCCAGATCGAGGAAAGCTAAAGTTTGGCATGAAAAATTCACAGAACAGCTGATCTCACCTTGATGTCTTCTGCGGGTACGGGTACATAAATCTAAGCGCCCGTGGTTAGTGCTCAGCTGCAGGACCAACATCTAGTGAGAGATTAGATCAGAGAGAGAGCAGGAGAGGGAGAGGAGGAAAAAAGATTCAAAAGCAATCAAGATCTTAATCCCAGCAGCAAAAAGCTGGAAGAGGTTTCAAAACAACCACATAGCTACAAAGTGTTYGGAGTAGCGGGCGTGTTTCTGATTTTACTTGCGGTCGGCTGAGCAACGCACCAAAGGCAGCAGCCGRCTGCCAGAGCCCGGGTGTTGGTGATGGAGCAAGGGCTCCGTGGTCCGAACAGACACCGGCTGCTCCTCCAAACCTCCCCAGCTTACGACACTCAGCTCAAACCAAAGTCGTCGTGTTTGGAAAGAAAATGTTTCAAAAACCCCTAATTTTCCTGGAAGTGTGTCCGAAAGTTTAATAAAGAAAAAAAACCTTTTCCTTGCCCATCTTGGACGGAGAACCAGATTGGGCATTGATCCCTGGCAGGGATTTAATAATTATCTGGCAGCGATTCCATGGGTGATTTTTAGGTTGTAACGTGTCCCTTAATTATTTTGCAGGTTCACCCACAGACATGTCTTTCACCTCCAGCTCTCCTCCCCAGGACGCACCATCTGCTGAGGCTTTTGAGGTGCTCCTCCTAGCAAGGATGACGTGGCCTGTCCCAGCGCTTGGAGCAGGGCAGGGCTCACCTGTGGGGAAACAGGCTTTGTGCGGGTCCTTTTGTCATTTAACACCAAAATTCTGGAACTAGGTGAAAATTTCACTCTGGGATTTTTGGATATGAGCCTAAATGCCAAAATCCACATGGTTCCATCACGCCTAATTACAGCCTGTCTAAAATGCTAATGGATCCCAGCAACGAAATATTCATAGTAGAGAATTATTACATTGCACGTACTTTACAGTTAATCTAGTTGTCTAGGTTATTGGACAAAAAGGTTCAATAATAGGAAAACAGCCTGCTGTTGGGTTGAATTTTTCTGGATTATTGATTGAGTTTTTCAGTTTAATGCAAGGAGACGGTTACATAGTGCAAAGCGTATTTTAAGCATCTATTTATTAAAGCTGAATTGCACTAGAACTTCTGTTCAAAAGTACACCTGACAGCTAAATGAATAGCAAATTATTTCACAGCGATCTGTGCTGTTTTCTGTTGTTTGTGCAGCTACCTCCTGCAAGTACTGTAGGTTAAAAGAATTCTCAACCTTCTATTTAATACAATAAATTTTGTCAGATGTTGTTATTATTTTTACTGAATGCCATATCTGAGTGTAATATATGCATAAAAGTCTCACTGACTCCTTGAGCAGTCTAAGCCAGGTGGAAACAGGCTGCAGTCGGAAGGAGGAACTGAGCAAGGTGGCTTTTATTTAATCTAGTTCAATCGGTACATAATGATAGGCATTAAAAATGCTGGCAAATCCAGTAAAACAACATTATTTGCATTCACCAAGGACAACTCTGGCCATTTTCTCTACAGAGTGGGGAGCAGGGGCTGGGCGCCAGSACGAGGGCAGGATGCTCTGGACAGGACAGGGGCTCTGGATGCCGCAGTGCACATTGTCCATGAAATAATAAATACCATTGCCGTGGCACTAACCGCCTGAGCACCCCGCGGAGGAGGTAGCACCCTAGGCTTTGCAAGGAAAGAGTTAACAAACTAGAGTTAAGGAGAGCTCCCCAGCTGCGTGTCCTCAGCAGGGCTGAGCCCAGCTGGGAGGAATCACAGAACCCTCCGGAGGTCCAGCAGGTGCCCAGGGGTTGGCAATGGGCCTTGCTTTAAAGGCCAGGAGACACCCTGGCTCTGTTTAGAGGGTCACGCTGAATTTCTTGGTGAGATGATGTTTTTGAAAGAAGAAACGGAGATTTACTTGAGGTGCGTTCAAGGGCAGGTTGTAGCAGTGTATCTCCTTCAGCTAAAAAAGGTATGAGAAACAACAGTATGGAAAAAAAAAATCGTGCTGTGACTCACTGCATGGGCAACRGGAGCTCATTGCATGAGATACAAAAGTGCAAGAAATCATTGCTATGTGTAGCCTAGAGTTGATTACATCAAACATTTGGTCCTTTGTCTAACCTGGAAAGTTGGGAGGTGACTTACATGAGTTAATTGCCCTGGCTTTTGCTGGAGGGCTGGGAGGAAATGGGATTGCGGTAGCTGGGTTACTAGTAAGTAGTCKGTGGTGGTGGTGGCTTTACCTCTTGTGCTGGCGCTGGTCTGCTGTAGCTATTGCAACATCAAATGCTTGTGCTGCCTTATTTCTGGGGTTTGGTGGTTTTGGTTGGTGGGGGTTTTTTTGTTGGGGTTTTTTTTTTCCCCCCATTGAGTTCCTTAGCTTGAGTTACCCTGTTCTCTGTGGAATGCTCCTGTTGCAGTCTGCAGTCAGAAAAGTGACTGTACAGACTCTGGATGAAGCCTGCCCTGCGCAGGGACCTGCACAGCCCTGGGCACCCCCGCGAGCGCCTGGGCACCGCGGCCCCTTGCATCGAGGACCCTCCCTCAATCGGTACTAACCAGCATTCGTGCTGTGGTTAACATTGAAGGTGTTCAGAAGCGGCTGAACAGGGGGAGGGAAGGAACTGGGAGTTTTATGCACGGTGGGTGGGAAAGCTAGTCATAAAGTTTGACCTGATTTATTTAATTTTCTGGGAATAATAATAATTCTTCCCTGAACTGACAGTCTGCATGTCAAAGTTTCAGCTCAATTTGAAATGGTTGAAAGATGAATTCCAGGGGAAAAATAATGCTGGTTGTGTAGTGGACGTGCTGATGGTCTCTAACCAAGGTGTTGCTCTCTACCTTAATGCACCGCAGAAAAAATTATAGGCTGGCAAAAAGAGCTATATTTCATGTGATTATGGATTGTTTGTGTTACTGTCCATTAGAAAGTAAAAAGGAGGAAARGCATTGTGGTTTTTTTAGGCTTGCACTGAAAGCATTTCAATTGGGAATAACTGAGATACTTGCAAAAATAATAGTTTTGATGATGGTGTGACCACTTGGGGGGGGGAGAGAAAAAAGGCCCGCTCTGGAAGAATTTAGCACTCTAACTTTATAGTAGTGCTGCTTTGAAAATCACATGCATGATTTAATGTTTTCCCTAAATCCACAGCATTTTAAAAAATTAATTCTGGCTCTAATTTTCCTTGTCATAGGACCTTTGAAAATCAGATGCACTAATTCACTTGCTATTCACTCTCCTTCGTGTCCTGGTGTAATTTATCATATGAGAGCAAAATGTCCTGTGTAAATCACAGCTGAATATCTGAAGAAGCTTGCCAAAAATGATGGGGACCATCAAACTTTTTTTTATGATAAAATGTTTGAGAGCTGTTTCTGATAGTACACTGGGTATCTTTTATTAAAGATCTAATTTCAGGAGCTTTAGGTGTGATTGAATTTTGAAGGTCTCAGGGGGTTAGTTTATGAGAATCAGAACAATTGATGAAAATGGGCTGCCAAGATAACTTTCCACAGCTGCTGATCTGTACGTGTGGCTGTCCCAGGACAGACCACAGCCGGCAGCGATCCCTGCAGCCCTGCACGGACCACTGGCCGTTACGCCGTGCAGCAATAACGTGGCCCGTAGGCTGTGCAAGGACCGCCTGTAACAGTCCCCCRTCCTGAAAATAATTTACGTAAATTATTTAACTCCATCTCTTAAAAGGGGCCCATTGACTCCAACGGGCAGACGGGTGTGTTAAAGCCGAGCGTGTGCTTGGACGTCTCTGTGCGGGGTGAGCTGCTGGCCTCCGCCGCGGCCTCCCTGCCCCGCGCCCGCGGGCACCGCAGCGGGGTCTGTGCAGGGACCCAGCCCGGGCACCAGCCTGGGACTGCCTCTGGCAGGAGATTTCTCGATTTTTTGGTAGTGTATCAGGTCTAAATTCAAACCAGGGGCTCCTAGTTGGCACCAGGTTTAGTTTGTTTTTTAGGATGCACAGTTTTGCTGTGTTCTTCGGATTTCTTTGTTTTCTTTAAAAAGCTAAATAAGATTTGTAGGGTCCGTATTCCACTCTTTATTGATGCAAGTGTAAATCAGGAAACTAGCCTGCCTTACCCCATAAAAGGCTCAATACTCTTCTCTGCAACTGCCCATTAAGCTTCACAAATGGATAAATAAGGAACTGAGATGTGTCATTTATTCATAGCACTTGGAAGGCGGGGAGGAACGCCATAAATCCGTGGGCACCTCGGACTTCAGGCCTGTCACTAAGCAACCTGGAGCATCGCGGCTGGCGGTGGTGCTGAGCACACATCCCCTCGCTTTCCCAGCCCAAGCCTCTGCCTTCAGACCAAAGGAGACTGGCAGTTTGCTGTCCACCGCCGAGCCCGTGCCCCTGCCCAGTCCCCAGGTAGCTCAAGGGACAGTGGGCTGTTAGCTCTGCTCATTTCCACYGCTCGTTTTCCACCATCTCACCTGCCCAGACCCTCTGCCTCTTAATTTCTCTCCATCTTACTGTTTTGAACTCTGTAAAYGTGGTTCCTTACTGTGCCAACACAGTTTGCAGGGAAGAAAAGCACAATAAATTTGTAATATAACAGTATTGCCAAAAGAAGCAGGAAATCAYTGAGAAGGGATAGTTATTTAGCTCTCCCTGCATGCATGTACATGTTCTGTATGTGGAAGGGAGGGCTCTTGCAAATGCACTAGGAATAATAATTAAACTCACAGCTCATCATTATTAAAATGGAGTTAGGGGAATGTTTCTGGCCTTCAGCATTATCTGCCCATCCTCATCGCAGCATTATGTAAAGCTGAAGGCTTGGCAAGAACTGCATCATCTGCAGTAACAGCAACATACCTCTCTGTCTCCGAAGAACAGAAAACTGGTGATTTGAAGGGGCTGATGTATGAGACAGGAGCACCTCGTGTGCTCTGCAGCAGAGCCCACTAGTGAAGGGACAAAGGCAAAGGTATGTTTCTCGAAGAAAACCGTGCAAGTGAGAAAAGAATCCCTCTGGTTAGCGAAGTTATTCCAGCAAGTGGCTATATAAATGTCTTTATATTGTTATTTCCGATATTAGTTTGTTGTTCCTCCATGAAAGCTGATTTATTTGAAATGTTATTACTCGAAACACCCTAATCTTTTTGTAATAATTCATATACTGGAGATTACAGTTTTGGAAGGCAGCCCAGCTCTGGCTGGAATCCTATTTATGGATTAAAGGATTTGGACAGCATTGCAAGCTAGATCTCCGAATAGCAGGATAATGTAAACCTGGTTCCATRTAAAATGCTTTACCTCTGCAATAGTAACCCCATTAAAGGCAGATTGTTGGAGGATGTTGGACAAGAGGACTTTCATTACAGTAAAGCAGGATATCTTGCACCCCTGAAGAGCAAAGATTTTCAGAGGTGAGTCTTCCCCTTGTTAAGATGCCCTGAGCTGCATTTGGTATCTCCCCTTTCTTCTGGAAGCCATCATGCCAGCTAATTATAGGGTCTTTGGGGTAGRTTTGAACAGACCTTTTGATGAAAGAACCATTGTTTCTGGTGGGAATTGAGCCACCACAGAAGGTAAATAAGGTACCCCAGCAAAGCGCTCCTCCTGCCCTATAATGGGAGGGAGGCAGCTGGGAGCTGTAATTTCCATGTAAACAGCAGCATGAGGGTCCACCCCGGGATTCATTAGTGTCACGGGAGGGACAATCCCACCCCAGGAAACAGTGAGCTTTTGGGAGTGTTGTTATTCATTTCCCATTTAATATAATGGCGCGTGGGGAACCCAGTCGCAGGCTGGAGTGCCATTGTGTTAGTAAGTGCTGCGCAAAATCCAAACTAGGGAATGGGCAATGGCGTAGTTTAATTACAGGTATGCTTATAATCTGTGAGAAGATAAGTACAGAACTAGTCTAGAAAATAATGGCACTATGAGCCAACATTAAAATTAATGATTTCGGGACACAGGCAATCTAACTGTTTTCAAGCCTTTTTCAACCACTGCAGGAAGTGAGGTTTTAGACAAGATTTGAAGCACAGCACTGACGTGGCTCTGTGGATATTTATAGGCAGCTTTTACTATAATCAGTGTGCAGCAGAGCCTGGCACCCTGGGCCAAGCTGAACAAAAGGTGGGAAGGGGAGGACAAGCTGTGAAGGGCTCTGAAAACTGAGGCAACCTGTGTTTGATGCAGTTAGGAGAGATGGACGGAAAGGAGTGATGCAAGCAAAACCTACTGGTGTTCTGAACAAAGATGAAAATGATGTGGTTGTTGCAATAATTAGGCCACAAGATGATGAAAACCTGGAGAAGGTTAGCTGTGTGCCCCAGGGAAGGCTGAATAGTAGAGATACTATACAAAAAAACCTACAAGATTTATTGGTGCTGTGGATGTAACGCCCTGGAGAGACTTCTGAGTTTAAGCTGATGCTCAGCTTTTTGTATTATATGTTACCTATAGAAGTTGCAGAAGGCATTTGGGAAGAGCGCTTAGGAGAAGATTAAGATCTCTTACTTTCCATATGGGTGCAATGCTAACACTGAGGAGGAGGTAGGGAGAGAGACTGTTGTAATCAGCTGCCCAGGATTGCAGGGGGGATTAGGGAAGAAAAATATTGCAGGGTTCACCTGTTCCAGAAAACCTCACTTTCACATGATGCAGATGCTAGTCTGCAAACAGTGTGTCAGGTTGTAATAAACAGTTAAAAATGGGGTGCTCAATACATGTGTATCTGTAGGTATCACTTGCATCCACCCACCCAAGTGTGGTCTAAAAGCAGCAGCCTGGTCTGTGGAACTGGAAATGATTACAGCCTCCCCCCRCCCCGCTACAGCATTGCCCTGGGCAAAAATCGTTTCACTGCTCCGGATCTCTGCTGCTTCTTCTATGGAATGGGGTAATATCATGTGCATCCCAGAGGATTTGAGCATTACTTATTATTTCTATAGGGATTTGAAGGTTAATAGCTTTACACAAGCCTAATTAATTGCTATTATTTAGTTTAATATTCTACCCGAGTACTTTGTCCATACAAAGCTTGCTCTACCATCCTCCATATAAAAAGATTTTGAAGCAGCACAGCTTGTCTGTGGTACAGAAGAGTGTGCCCACAAATGAGAGACTCTGCCCTRGCACGTACAGGTATGGCGATGGTTATAGCCTATCAGGTTGGTTGCTACTCGGGGTGTTCTGATGCAGGCTCTTCCGTGGAGACAAACTGAGATGGGACAACAAAATAAATGAGGATAATAAACACATTCCTCCTGTGATGTAAATTGTCTTAACTCTGTTCACGTTGTTGGTTGACTTACAGTAAGTGAAGACGGGGTTGAGAGACTGACAGCTCAAGCATTAACTGTTATTTTTGCAAGGGTAAGATTTCATGCCTCTTAAGACTGTTTYCAGAGAGCCTGAGCACTTTTGCAAGAGAACTATTCTGTTAATGCTTCTGAAATAATTCATGGAGGCTTTTGATGTGGTCATGTTCTGGCTGACGGCCCTAGTGTTTAATGGAGTCTGAGACTGAGCTTTGATGGACATTTGTACAACTTTGAATGCTTTTGCATGTAAACAGAACCAGCGTGATTCCTGCTGCAAACGGCTCCCCTCAGGCCTGGGGTAGGAAAAGCTTCGCATGCCGTTTGCTAGACCCTGCTTTCCCCGCGCCTCTGTCTCTCCGGGAATTGTGGCACAAAGCGAGGCAGGCTAATCCTGAAATTGGGGCGTACTTGCTGTCACTACAGGTGGTTTCTACTACTACCCCCGTGCAGGATGATGGAAGGCCATRGCTCTCACCGGCCCTGGAGCGGTTTGTCCCCTCCGGGCAGCCCAGAGCCAGCGGCGCGCAGGACTGCTGCGGCCAGCCCTGCTGCAGGGGAAGGCGTAGGTGGGGATGAGCCCCTCTGGTGCAGCGACGCRCAAAGGAAGAGGGTTGACGGTGACAAAAGAAATAAGGTTTTTTCCAGCCTGTGCATGGGATTTTGGAGGGTGTGGCTGTTCCCTGCATCGCTCCCTCTAAGCAGACAGTCCTTGCAGGGCAGCGCTGTGGCAGGAGCTCCGTGCTGCGGAGCCTTGCTTGCCAAAGAGGAAATCAAAGCTGTTYTCTGCAGTGTCTGAACAGGAACCACGGGCTGATCCCAATTAAATAAAATGTGCCATTAATAACAAACAAACCAAAAAGATAAGAGCTTTAATGTTAGTGCTTAAAAACCTCATGGTAACAAATAAAGACTGCTGTAGTGTAATGTCATTTGAGAGGGGACATGCGATGTGCCTGAGAAGAAAGATGGATCGCATACATTGTGTGCCTGACAGTAAAACTAATAGCTATTGGATGGGGTGTTAAGTATATCATAAAATCAGTGTTGGCCACATTCAAGAAGACGCATTSAAATTGTTTCGACTGCCTGTACCGAGCGTGCTGACAGCAGCCGGGGGACCGCAGCCATCGGCAGGGGCGAGGGAGGGCACTGAGGGGCCTGATCCCTGCGGGCTGGCCCGCAGCACCCCGGGTGTACGGACACGCTCCCGGGGGGGAAGGGCTTGCTCTGATAGTCCTCACAAAATGTGCTGGGAACCTCAGCCAGCACCCCCTGAATGCTGATCCTCCACGGAGTGGAAGCRGGGTGTACATAAGGCACAGTGCCTGATGTAAACCAGGGTGTACACAGTACGTAAGGCAAGAACATTTCCTTCCCTGAAGCTTCCGACAGTTGCTGTGTRAAGTGAACTTTCTTTTATTCTGGGAAGAGGTAATTAAGCCAGGAACAATTAACTGAGGGTTATCTGCTGCCAGGCAAGCAGGAGCTGGGGGAAAAGAGCAGTGCTATGAACAGTGATTCCTTCAGCCATTCCCAGCCCTTCCTTGTAACTCGGAGGGCTTCAGCTTTGACTTCCTTCATTAGAGTTATTTCTGTGCCACCTCCTCCTGCGTGCCCTGGCTGTGAGCGTGGAGCAGAGCTGAGAGCCGAGGGCATCCCATCCGGCTGCGGTGGCTGGACCACGCAGTGCGTGGTGGTCACTGCCCCGCGGTGCTGCCTCCTGGTAGGCACCTCCTGGTCCGATGTACATTGTCGGTACGTACAGAACGTAATATCCGAACTCCCCTACAGGAATACTGGTGTAAGAAGAGGAATGCTTCCATGCAGGCAAATCAGTAGAGATGGACACAGACTTGAATTGCTTGTGCAAAAACTTCCCGGTGGCCCTGCAATTGGCCAAAAATCCCAAGTCCTGTTTTCTCCAATTTGTGGAGGGCTGATGTAACGTTTAGCTCCAGTCCCGTGGAAGGAAACCAGCGGAGCTCCTGGGAAGTCACGTAGCTGGATCTGGGCTCTGTGCATCTGTTTCCCACCTCTGAGGGCAGTGGTATTGCCCGGTGGCCAAGCTATGTGCTGGGCAGTACAATTAGGGATTTATGTCAGTGCTCGTTTGGCAAAAAAGATCTCAGTTATGTGGTAGTTAGCCCTGTGGGTTGACCCAAAGTCTCTTACTGGGGCCAACCTATTAATTTAGAGTCTCTGGGATTTTCTGGAAGTCCATCACTGGCACTCGGATGCTACGTGACATCATTTCTGTAACAGATGACAGGAATTTTAAAATGCAGGGAAATGGGAATGCTGTCTTTGTCCAAAATGTCCCATGAACACCAACTAAAGTTAATAGAAGATGCTGAAAACSTGACAGTTATTAGGAGGCAGGTCTCCTCCTAATAACTTACTAAAAACCCCAGTCCCTTCCTTTTTTACGATGGCCAACTGCTGYTCTCTCTTACTCAGCATCCCCCCGAAAAAGCGCAGGGTCTGCTCCCATGCTGTGACCACGTTTTGCTGCTGAATTGAGTTTGCTCGGTGGCACAGGGAGGCGATTACAAAAGCTACGAGGGCTTCCAGTAGCACAATTTCCTGAAAATAATGGGCTTCAGCATTTCAGTTCTTGACTCCATCTCATTCTCCTTCAACTCTGCCGCTGCCAGCAGGTCAAATAAGTAGAGAGTGAGCAGAGTRTGCTCCTTTGCTGTGATTTGAGGAAAGGTGACTTCTGTTTTCCTTGCAGCAGCTTGCTGGAGAAATTTAGGCAGGTTTGTGGCAAGCAGCGAAAGGCTGTGTCGACACACGGCACTGCAAGCCGAGCTCAGACGTGGCGTTGTCTCCTCGGATCCCTGGGCACGGAGCTGGGCTCTGGCCAACCCTCCTCTGGCACCGAGCTGTTCCTGCCGGGAGCTGTTGTGGGGCTACAAAAAGGAAAATGCATCCTTGCAAAGCCCCGTGGCTGAGCTTGCGGTACCGGGGGGTGTGGGGAGGAGGTCGGCGCGGGGGCCGGCGTGTGACACCAGGCAGGGTGGATGTGCCCCACTTAACCTGGGCAGCCAGCGCGGTGCTGGAGCTCGGCAGCAGGAAGGGTTCGTCGGTGCCAGCTCGCGGTGCAATCGAGCAGACGTAGACAGCTTGGGCTTCTTGTCATCTGCCCAAATCGGGGCATCGCTGCCCCAGCAAACGCAATCTGTGACTGTAACGGTGGAGTAACGATGCGAGGTKTCATGGACGTGCAGGGAATAGATTGCTCCGACCTGTCCTGGGAACGGCCGGCTCGGCCGTGCCAGGGAGGGCTGCTCCTCGCCAGAGTTTCTCCTCCTTTCTGCGCTGGGCACGTGCCTGGCCCCGGCACTGGTGCTCCGGTTCCTCGCTGCGCGGCAGGCTGAGAGCCCGGGCGGTGCCGCAAGGTCGCTGCTGGCAGCAGTATTATAGACTGGAGACCCGGATAGCATGGGCAGTGCGAGCGCCTCGCTCCTTGAAAAATTAATTTGGGAATGCAGATCCTGCATCTGTCTCTTGAGCTCCCGTTTTCCGTGAGGTGGGAGAAGGTCACGCAGGAGGGAAGGAGGCATGAGGCACTCCCTGCGTGGGAGAGATGGAAAAGGCGTGGGGGGGAACCGTGTCCCTGCCCTGGGCTGCGGCTCCAACCGAGCCACCGTGGCCTTCGCTGCGGCCGTTCAGCCGCCACCTCTTCCCAGTCGCGTGCGTCTCCCAGTAAACGGCCTCCCGCTTTCAGGGAGYGTTTCCATGCTGTAGGGAAGTGCAAATACTAATTAATCCGGTGTATCCCTACGATTCACAAACTGCTGTGAAAGAGGCTGGGAACACATTTTTGTCTGTTCCTGGCCTGCAGCAGAATCTCTTTGTGCTGGTGCAGCTTCCCTGGCATTGCTGGAGCTCATCCTGCTCCGTGCTGGCACAAGAAAGAAGTGAATACCTGAGGCTTAAAGATATAATTTAATAATTATATTTCAAAATCTACCTGGCTCTACAATTTTTTTTTATGACAAATTAATTCAAAGGTCAGTTATGGAAGCTTTGGAAAGGAGACATAAATATTWAATATTTATTAAAATATTCATATGCTACATGCTTTTTAATCTTGAATAAAGATTTTTGGGTTATTGGTCACATTTTTTTGTTATGTTAAAAGTTTGCGTTGTAAATTCAACCATGATTGATTAAAAAAAGAAATGTGCAATCTATTAATAGCACATATGCTGCTCAGGACCTGGAAGAAATACATATCTGTTTTCCATAACCAGAAGAGTTAGCAAGGTAATTTGCTTATTGAAAATAAATGAAAGCTTTGATTCACATAATTATGGCAAGATCTCTGCCTTCATCTCCATGTAAATACAACTTTGAGATTTTTTTTTTTCCATAGTTATTCCTTTCAAATAAATAAGATGTAGGAAGTAAGGAACGATCCTTCCCAGGGGGTTGGGAATGCCTGGGAGATCAGGGTCTAGTATAGAAAAGCTCTATTTTGTTTGTGTATGTTATATCAACTGAAATGTTGAACTTCACTTCCAAGTCCAAGGCCGGGAGGCTGCGGGTGTTTACATCTGTCCAAACCCTGCACGAGGAAGGGCTCGCCGAGCTGCTGCGCGGCACTCGCAGCATTGCACAAAGGTTCACTTTTCACTCCAACYGGTAGTTTTTCTGCAGTTGTCATGGGAAGGAGTAGTCATGACTAAGTAAATAATTTACCAACCCTATTTTCAGGGTTTTTAAGACTGTTTCTAGCGCTTCTTGGACTCCTGCATTCGCTGAATGAATCACAGCAGCACCAACGGTTTCAAAGCAAATGGTACTCAACACGCATTTTTCTTAATGAGCTGAGATGCAAGCGGCAGCGCTGCTGACCTTGCCGTCTGTGGCCTGATTTATAAGCTGCTTCATACTCTGTCACTGAAGCTTAAGGATCCCTCAAGTCTCTTTTTCTTCTGCAAGACAAATAAAAGGCTGTTATTGCAAATTAGAATGAAAGCCAGAGCTGCTAAAGACACCAAAACAAACAAAGGAAAAATAAAAGGATTGTTTGGGGGGTTTTGTTGCTATTCTCGGTAGAAGGATTATTGTTGATTTTTATGAAAAGTTCATCCTGGAGGCAGTAGGCAGTTGCATTACTTTAGCAAGATTGAGCTGTTTAAAATTTCAGGGTTGTCCGCCAAAAAAATAATAATAGGAAGTTGTATAGAGAGGAATGTGCTGACAGCAGTAATGTTTGGGTAATAATTCATGTGTTGTAGATGATGCTCTGGAAAGCTGCCCAGCTGGCTAATGCAGATTGGGGATGCTCTCGTGCTGATGGCTGTACAGTTGATTGGCGTTTCTGCTCCATCATGAAATCAGCTTGCAAATGAAATGGAGATGGTTTTGGGGAGGCAGGGGTGGGCAGAGAGCTCCAGCGAGCGGCACCGTGTGCGGGTCAGGGTCCGGTTCTTGTTAAAGGAAGCCTCTTGGTTGTTGGCCTGGTTTGATGGGAGCACCTCTGCCCTGTTTCATTTGCTTTCGGATGAGGGCAGCTGGCCATGGTTTGGGCTGAAGGACAAGGTGACATTCTCCAGCAGCAGCGGGGGTTGTGGTTTTTCCCAGGGACACTAACTCGAACCGTCGTCGGTGTCTTGACCTTGTTCTCCAGGCCTGCGCCACGGGGTCTTGCTGTGATATGAGCACATAACTATTCTGAGTAAAATGGTGCTCTCCGAGATGTTGGTCCCTTTTCTTCTGTTTGTTGTGGGGCTCCACGTGGCGTTATGCTTCCCGATTCTGCAAACGGACCTTGTCCGAGACGCTCTTGGGCGGCCGCGCTCTGTCTCAGGCACAGGCTGTGTTGCAGGTTTGGCTCAGCTCAATCCCAGATTATCTAGCAGCACAAAAGAGGCAGCAACTCCTTCRTTCTCCCACCGCTGCAGCCCACTTTTGTGCTTTTCCACAAGCCCCAAAATAGAGATTGCCCATTACTAACGATTTCTGAGTTGCTCTAAACCCTATCAAGGGGACCTMATACGAGACAAAGATCGTTGGTGATACTATATTTAAAATTATTTTCTCATGGATTCTTTTCTTTGGAAGGAGTTGAAATGACAGATAACTGTTGTGTAATTTTAGCTCTGTGAACAATGCTTAAAAGTCCCAGTCAGTGTGCATACAGTCAACTTAAATGCAAATTGCACACCACCGGCAACTTTATTACACATGAAAAAACAAATTTCACTGAGCTCATAACTTATCAGAGGGAGAACAACAGTCTATTCCCACTCCTGAGCCGAAATGCAGGAGGAGACAGCACTGTCCTTGAGAGACCTGGCCGCCAGCCATGCTGCAAAATAGGCTCTTGGGTACCCACTGGCATTGTATGGAGCATCTTCATTAATAATTAAAAAATCAGCAACACCTGAGGAATAAGTAAGTATGTTTATTGACACGAGCGCCTTGCTCTGTGTTGCTGCTTGTTGGCATTGTTCCTGTTTAACCTCAGCCAGCCGCTGAGAACGGGGCTGCTGGTTGCGCCCACTCCTGCACGAGCCACTGGACCTCATGGATTTAAAAATAAGCATTTGCTGAAGAGCTGGATTAAGGAAGACTCTACTGCACCTTCTTAAACGATTTAAACCTAGGGCTGTTTAAYAGCATCTGGCCCAGCCATGCAACCAGGCACGTTCTGAGCCACGAGCAGGTGCTCCCACGGCGTAGTCTGTGCGACTGAAAGCTCATTAAAATGATCTTACTGACTTCATCAGGTTTGAGGTGAGATCCTTCACCAACACCAATATCTTTAGGTGTGAATATCCCAATTTGGTGTAGAACCTCAGCACATACAGATCATCTGGGGGTTAATATTTTTCCTTGCAACTATTTGGAAGCGTGATTGGGATCAGTTGCAGCTGTGAATGTCTAATTACCCCTGCCAATGGCTCCTCCAGASTCCGAATAACTTTATTCTGGCATTTGTTGGTTTCCAGAAATTACAGGCACAAAAAGTATAAGGCCCTTTAAAGCCTGACTGAAAACTTGACTTAAGCCCCCGGAAATAATAAAAAGAAAGTAAAGAACACAGTAAAGCTGCAGAAAAGGATTAAGAGGGGGGAAAAAAGCCAACGGGGACAAATAATTCTGGCTATATGTGATGGGGTGATATAATGCTTATGCTGTCACTGGAGCCAGGGACTGCTTCCAGGTCTATACACAACCCCTTTTTTTTTTCTTTTTAAATCTGTAGCCACTCTCCTATATTTTTGTGCTATACTGGCATCATTTAAGAAGGAACTAAAGTTTAAGAGCAAAGATATATTTTTAAATCTATTTCCCAGAAGTATTTTGTGTGTAATAAAGGGCCTGAAAATGTTCTGCTGCCTCTGAAGTCTTCACAAAGAAAACAAGCGAGCTCTCAAAAACAACAGCAAAAAAAAATGTGGTTTGGGTTTGGTTTGGATTTTAACAAACAATTTATGCCGTTTCTCTGCTGGTGCCCCCTGGAAGGTAACCATCGGTGTAACCGTCGCTGTTCCTCGTGAGCATCTCTGGCTCCCGTTCTCTCTCCCGTTGGAAGAGGGCTGTGTGTCCCAGGCGCTGCTGGTGGTGGTGGCAGCCAGCGCCTCTGCCCAGGGCACTGCCGCCTGCTTCTCCTCACCAGAGTCTGAATGTGTTCCCGTGTCAGAGCGCATTAAAAGGGTTATAAATTCTTCTGGCAGGAGTCTGCATTTTAGGATTGATGAGTGTGATCAGCTAACTATTCAAATAAGTATGCTTATTATTAAAACCCTGCTAGGAACAGGATGACATGCAGAGAAACTAATGCAAAGCAATTTCTCCTTCATTTCTGAGCCTTACCCCGTTTTAATGTAAGCTAATAACATTAGTTTTTAATTGTTTCTTTGGGTAGATTGACTGCTTTTGTATTTGTGTGTTTCCACAAGTTGGGATTTGTATGGCTTGCGTGGGAAGTGGCCATACATATACAGACATACACATCGTGCTAGCCAAAGGCGTTTGAAAACTGTCCAGGGCTAGGACTGGGAGGCTAAAATGGAAAAAAATCTAGCAGCTTTCCCATTACTAATATCTACATTTTTATGAGCTTGGTTGTAATATAATTCCCACCTACTGGGACAATTCCTGAGCTGTTTGTTCAATATTTATCTGGTTCTGAGTCAGACAAAACTCCCAGATCTCCAGGCAACATAAATTACCATGGATCCTGCAACTTTGCAGTTGGTGACTGGTCTCRGCTGAGGGCAGGATAATCACTGAGATTTTGCCTTATCTGTGTAGCAGCTACGTGACACCAGTTGTACTACGTGCGTCCTAGTGTTAGAATAGGAKTTAGCTCCTGCTTTTGTAAAGCCAATAAATAACTGACTAATGTGTTGAGCAAACCGTGCAGCAGCCCTCCTGGGTCAGGCTGGTCTGCAGAGGCAAACCCGGAGCRTGGAGCAGCCCCCCGTAACTGTCCTCTCTGACCGGGGGGTAATTGCAGCACGAACACGCGTGAGCAGCAAGGAAAGTTTCAAACTGCTCAACTAAACAGAGCGCTTGYGTCTTGTGAAGGTGTTTGGGTGCAACCGGAGCAAATGCACCCCCACTAGTATAAAGGGGTCTGAGCTGGGGACTGCGATAGAGGAAAAGCCCCAGTGCACACGTTAGCTTTCAAAAAAAGTCTCTGTAGGTRTTTCTGGTACATGCTGAGCGTCCTTCACTTTTGTTTCAACCTTTTAAATTTATGTGCTCCCATTTCCTGAATGGCTTAAGGTGTGTTTGTATAATTGCAGTAACAGAAAAACCTCTGACCAGCAGCAATTAGCCAGGTACCAAACGAGGAGCCCCAAGTGCCTCATCCCAAACCCAGGGTTTCACTGCACCCTGGAGAATTTTTGCCTGGTTTTCAGCACAGAAATCGTGAGAAACATACAGTAAAGATCACTGTTTTCCCTATGTAGGTAATTTTTGATGTGGTAATAATCTGTTTCCAGAAAGAAAAAAGTTAGAGAATAGAGAACTGGGGAATAAAATGTACTGCAAAGTGTGAGCAAAACTCCTCGGAGCTTCCCAAGGAAGCTCTGGGTCTCACCCTGCACAGCTGCGTGCAGCTCCTGCCAACACACAAACCCAGGTGCTATCTGATTGCTGCTTTAGTTCAAGGGCTTTTTAAAATGTGACATTTAAAAGGATGAAGCTCCGTGGCACGGGTTAAGAGCTATCGTTGCTGGAAGGATGATCTGGCAGACACATTCCAAATGTGACTTCTTAAAGATGATGGGCACTTTTATAAAACTCTCCCCCGTTTATCTGCAAAACTCCTGCAGATCAAGACCTGTGAATTATTACTGTAATGAGATTAGGCATACATTTATGCTACATGGTCTTAAGTTGTTTTAAATTCCGAAGATGAGATAGGGTCAAGCACGAAAGGGCAATGCGGCAGAGCACCGGTGGCAGACCGCGTGAGTGACTTGTCTTCCTATTAACATTGTCACATCCCTGTTGGGTGCGTTTCCCATTTCCTTCTCTCCCTGGGAGTTGGCTGGGAAACTTAATCTCCAAAATTGGCAAGGAAAAAAATACCRTGTTTGTGAGTGCTTGGACTGTAGGAGGAAGGGAGATGGTGGCAGGGAGAAGGGACAGAGGGGAATGGGAGATAGAAAAAGAGTAGGRAAAAAAGATTAAAAGGAGTGGTAGGGTGAAGGAGGGGTTGTGTCCCTGCTACACGGAGTGAGCACAAGTGCTTTGGGCATTTCCTCTCGTAAAGATTTTTGTAACCTCTGAATATCGACGGGAGCGGACGTATCCCCACCACCCCTCCCACTCTTCTGATTTTCTTCCTGGAGAAGCGGAGATGAAACCCCCTGAGGAGAGCTCTCAACTGGAGAGACATGAGCGCGTCAATTTTTCTCTYATTAAACAGAACTGCTCAGGGGCTGGTGCCGCGCGGTTCCCTGAAGGCCGTCCTCCCCGCGGCAGGATGGAGCACGGCCGCGGGTGAGATGTTCCACGGTCTGCAGCTGTCTCCAAAACTGCTTTCCCAAAGAAATAAACATGCAAAAAGAACAACAAAAATGAACAAAACATCCCCAGACTGCTGGGTTTTGCTGAGCTCTCCTGTGAGATCAGCTCCCGGCAAAGCCGCTGTGCGCCGGGTCCCGCTCGTGTCCCTCCCTCGCCGCAGACCCGCTGTCCGGGATCGGCACCGCGGGCCAGCCCCGGGATCCGCCCGGCACCCGCGGGCGGGCAGGGTGGCCTGGCCGGGGGGGGACGACGAGAAGGCTGATGTGTCCCCGTTGGCGTGGCTGGGTCCGAATAGAGCGTGAGACGGCTTCGGGAGCTCCGGGCTTCGCGCCTGTACGTCAGGGTGCTCGGTGAAGGGTTTTGCGTTGTAATTTTACCCTTCCAGGTGACGAAAGCCCACGGTGGGACAGCTCTCCGTCTTCTCCGGACCCCCGGCTTCTCCCCTGGTCCTGCTCCGGACTTGTTTGCTTGTGCAGGGTTTTGAAAACAACCCCCCTGGAGCTGGCTTGAGCAGCGCCTTGCAGAGGGGTCAGTGGTTTGGGGGGTGARGAGACCTAATTTAAACATTTTGCAGAAATTTGCCAATTCCAACAAACAGTTTGTCTAGGAACTAGAGGGAGGGGGTGTCACTTTACAAAAAGAAAAGTGTTCTTAATCTCAGTGTTAACTCAACAAAAGGCATTTCCAATTAGCTGGGGGCGGAGGGAGAATGTTAGATGGAGTTGTGTGGTTTTCTGCAAAAAGATCTGCCAATTTGCAATCAATAAATTGGCAATCAATAAAATAATACATGGGCATGCATGARCAGCTCCTCCAGATACTAAGCTTTCTGTGAAATATTTGTATTTATTTTCCTAAACCCCTTTTATTAAAAACTGATAAAAACAGAACAGAAGGTCGTATTCAGAAGCAGGGAAAATAGTAGCAATGTAGGCTCCAAATTGCTGTAACTTTCTATAAAAAGGAATAGCTACAAYAGGCTCTTACTGCCGCTGTTTTACCTACCTAACGTTAGCAACTTTTGTYGTGATTTTGTTTATTTGCGGTAGTGTGATGATTTCCCATCCCGTTGCTTTGGTTTAGGCAAGTCTGGGAAATAAGTGCGAGAACTTCTGAGTGCTTCAATTTTCTTGTCCTCTGTTCTTTACTCACCCTGAACGTGAGCACTTCTCCAGTTCCCCAATTAAATATACATACTGTAGTGTTCTTGGAGGGATGCGTAAGGGGAGTGACAAGGAGGGAAAGCATTTTAAGATGAATTATAGATCGAGATTTTGGCACAAACAACAATCGCCGTATGCTGTCTGGTTGCACGGGACTGTATCTTGCTGTGGCCCTTGCAGGGTTAAAGAAGGCAACGTCTTGCCTGAGAGCGAGTCCATTCGCTGCCTGGCAAATCTGTCTTTCCTGAGGGTCCACATCCTAAATCAGAGCAACCACAAAGAAAAATGGAAAAGGCTTAAAATATAACAGCCTCTGGGATATTTTGGTAAATGATCGTGATGTAAAATTGCATAGAGATGGATTGGTGAAGGGATAGACAGTTATAAAGTTAAAGAAATGATGTCTCTGAAACTAATTCTAAATTAATGACACCTTGTAGATCTTTACTGCCTTCCATCTGAGGAACTCAAGCTGACATACCGACATTTATTAATTAGAATTCATTTTACAAGAGAACAAGCTGAGGATGAGAATGGAGAAGTCACTCTCGGCCYGTCATAAGTCAGGTGTCAGGGATGGAGGCAGCAATAAAAAACAAGAATGCGGATTCCCAGCCGCGTGCTTGAAGCCGGTGGTGATGCTGATCAGAAAGGCAGGAGAAATAAATTGTGCACAAAGGTGAAAACAACACTTGGGTCAAGTAAGATTTATTTTGCTCAGAGTTGAAGTCAATGAGGCTCTTTGTGAGGGYGGAAGGAGGTAACAAATTCCTGCCATGAAGGAAAGCCTGATGTGAAAACCCACACGGGTCTAACCCTGTTGCTGTAATTAATTACAGTAAGATGAGCTCCGTAGATATGCCATGCTCTGTCCATTTATCTAAAATATCTCATACGGACTATACTTAGTAGATAATAGTCTCTAGTCKTTCCTTTCTTCATGTCTATTTGTACCTGTTTATGGGTTTAATTAAAACCAAAACATTTTAGAATAAATGAATGGAAGTGAGACGTGATGAAGATGAGAAAAGAAACGTGGGAGCAGAGGAAGGTAGAGATAGGGAGGAGGACTCTGCACAACTCTTGGCTGTGTTTCACTTAGCTGTGAGGAGCCATCAGGTAAAATTAATTTTTAACGACGTAGACTGTACAGACTAATTTCTGTACCGGGACCAGGCTGGGTTCTTTCTTGATCAAGTTTAACAGGAAAGGGTTTAAATTGAGGTTCCTGAACTGAAGAGATAGGACATTAATCTAAACCATTACACAAGCCAGAAACAAAGTCAATTTTTATTAATGATGAAATAGCTTATCTGCTAGAAGATATCCTCCCAGATTGACACGCTACCCACAACTGAAAGCCTGCATGAAATTAATAAAATTATGTTCGGAGRAAAAAAATTGCAGATTGACCAAAACTGTAATTAGCTTCTGTGTCCTCTTGGGATTGAACTCTTACTGGGGTGAGGTTTTGTTTCGATTAAACACCGTCTTGATGGAGACACCCAGCTTTCCAAGACGGAAAGTGGAAAMCCTGTGACAAAGCTGCAAGACTCATAGAAGCACGCTGTAAACGTTTTAACCCCTTACATCAAATCCRCCTTCTCCCGGCCAGCAGCAGCAGGGCACGCCGCAGCCTGGCCCGAGCACCTCTGGGGCGAGGACGTTTGGCTGCTCCTGGGTCTGCTCCTGCGGGGACAGATCCTCGATTGGMGTAAATACTGCTGAAGTCAGCAGAGCTGGATTACCCACGGCCGGTGAGGGTCTTGTTAAGTTTGCTGTGAGGCCAACGTGCCCGTGGCGTCGGGTGCCAGAGGCATTTGCAAAGGCATGGGTGTGTGGTGACCAGGACCCACGGCGCAGCTGATGTGCAGGCGCTGAGCAGGAYCGCGTGTCTGCAGCTTGCCAAGCTGTAATAATCCTCTCTTTGGGTAGYGTGCTGGCCACGTCTGTCTTTTCATACGATATCACGCCACCAAGGCGAGATTTGCTCTGACTGAACAATAATTTATACGGAACCRGAGCCAAAAAGATAAAACCTACTCCCAGCGTTATCCTTGCTTTACCGTAGATGAACCCTTTCCTGGTGGAGACTAGTCATCTGTCAGCCCTGCTAAAGTCCCAAGGAAATTAAGCTAAATTATATAAATGCTAGGGATCACCGTTCTAAACGTTTCCGTGCTCAGTTCATTCTTTCTTCCCCAAAGAGTGTTATTTGGTAAAACAAAATAGCTCTTAATTAACCACCTGCCTTGTTCAAATGGGACAACTACTTGATGGTATGGGAAGGATCAAACAGCAAGCTTGATTTTAAAATAAAAAGGGAAAAAATTGAATAGCCTTTAATATAGTTAACCAGATTCTGTCCTCTTCTGCACTAATTACTCTGATCTCAGTTACCCACTGGCTCCTGATGTCTTCCCTGGCAAACTGGGGCAGCGTTCAGCCAGGTGCCAAACTTCAGTATTAAAATGCAACAGAATGAAAGTAAAATATTAGTTTCCCTTCTCACATCCAGCCCCAGTCAGCCTTTGAAGAGAGTGAGCCATATAAAAAATGGATGAAAAGGTTCCTTGGGGAAATTGCAGCATTTGCCTATAGCAGACCCTCATATTTGGGGACAGATTGACAAAAATATTCGGACACTTGGAGGGCTTTACTARCTCCCTGTATAAACCTAACGAAGCTTCAGGTGCCCACGTAACGGAGGCAAAAATGCTCAGTCTCTGTGACTCCAGCCCTTTGTCTTTTGYCTCAGAATGAGCCTGAAGATCAGGTTGGAGCCTGAAATCCCATTTTCACATGGAACCGAATTGTGACTCTGTGCTCCAGCAGCAGATGGAGAGTCCCTGGGCTTCTGGAGCCTGGCTCCGGGGACGCGGATGCTGCGGGGCTGGGTGACCGTCTACTGCCCTGCTTGGWGGGGGGAGCCTGTCTGGGGAGGGGCTCTGAGGGTCACGCAGAGCCGGCAGGATTTATGTTAACAGATACACTTTTTGGCTTAAAAATCCATCTTGTCAGATGCTCTCACCCAGTCAAGCATTAGCATGTGTTTATCTTCGTGGCGGCATTGTTTGATGATCTTGGAGCCCAAACTGGAGGGTACTTGCGTTTCCTTCCCCCCCCCGCCCACTGCTCTGTAAATCACCAGATCGGCTTTATTTCTGCAGGTTGGTGTCACTTTAGCATAGAGGAATGGGATGAAAGGGTAAGAGCAGGGGAAGGGGGAAATATGTTGTTTTCCTTATCAAACAAACATACAAAACCTTCCGCCCTAGCGCGGCCCTGAGCGCTTGTGACGCAGCCGGGGGAGCCGCGCGGAGCCCGCCCGTGCCGAGGGGCGAGTGGAGCCGCACTGGGCAGCTCAGCAGCCCGAGGCCAAACCTCAGCCCAGCGCCAAACCTCAGCCCAGCGCCAAACCTCAGCCCAGCGCCAAACCTCAGCCCAATGCCAAACCACAGCCCGTCCAGCTCAGCCGCGTGCAGGTGGCTCTCGTAGATGGCCACTCCAAAAATCCCCGCGGCCGGCTCCTTCCTCTCCAGCTGCCTGCCGGGTTCCGTGGCTGCGGGCGCTGGCAGGAGCTCCCGCGCCGGTTCGTACAAACCGTTGCAAGGAGGCAGAGCAACCGGCATCTGTCGCTGCAGTCGGTGGCGGAGGATTGCTCGGTTCTTTCAGCCAAGGTTGCCTCCTGTGCTGGTTGTGTTAAACAGCACTTCTTTTTTCAAAAGTATGTGAGCTGGATCCTTTATTTCAGGCTGTAGCCGGCGCGTCTGGGCTGCAGGACGGGAGTGCTGCCAGCGGCACCTTGCTTTGCAGCCGGCTTTGCTGTGGTGGGCTGGAAGCCAGGTCCTGGGAAGATCCCACACCCCTTTTTTGGAAACCTGAGCAGAGCAAGCCTTTGCAGCTTGATTTTTCAAGAGGATGAAGCCTTGCTTCTGCTATGTACTTCTATGAGGACTTGTAGAAAAATAGTCTGTCCCCTTCAGAGAGGGGCTACACAAGGGTCACTCACCTTGCGAGGTTTAAAAGGGGATTCAGTTATCTGTCCTCCTCTGACCTTAACATCTGAAGCAGCAGAGAATGCCTCCATTTGAGCATCTGGGAATAAAACCACATCAGTCTTCCTCCTGCAGGGTCCTCTGCCTTGCCCTTTTTATTGTCTGAGATCTTGTTCAAATCCTCGCTCTTTCACATATGATCAGCTTCTGCTTTGCTGGAGTCAGACAGAAGTAAAAACAAATAGACCTCTATTCCCCGATACAACCGCCGTGCTGGTTAATACACAGTCCTCTGGCCTTTTTTCCTGCGGAGGCTTCGAGCTCTTCCCCTCCCGTTGCCGACCCCTTTAGCAGCGAGTCCCCAGGCTGTGCCGCGGGGCTGCCCCTCGGGGATGCTCCTCGATCGCCTCCCTCCTCTTGCGTAAAGGCCAGACACACACAACGCAGAGGGTGCTGAGCAGGGGGACGATGTGTCCAGACCCCACCAGGGGCACAGTCACCCCTTGGCAGGGTCTCTGCAGGGCTCGGAGGGAGCTGGTGCTCTGCCGCGTGCGGGGAACGTGCCCCAGGACCATGCTGGCAGGAGCAGGACCATGGCAGCCGGGAGCGTGGTGGTTCCAGCGCATGGATATTTATTTGCTGGAACAGGAGCATCCCCCTGTACTTACAGTGTAGGTATCCCTGTGCTAAACTACCTACGGGACAAACTGGTGTGCTGCGGGACACCTTCCTTCTCCCCYGGCAGCCGGGGCTGGAGGAAACGCTTCTCCACCGTTGCGTCCAGCAAGCTTGCTCGTCAGGCAGCCTCTGTCACTAACCCTTGTGTTTAGCTGAAAAGTATGTTAAAACTACTCGTGTGCCCAAGAGCTTCATTGAGGCTTTTCACAGCTCTGTGAACGTTACACAAATTGATTAAATACTGTAACTAATCTATGGCTATTTAGGCGCTGCGTGGTTGTGGCTGTACCGCGAGGCACAGCTCTCCGGATCTTGCTGCAGGAGGGGAACCACAACACAGACTTCACTGATCCTGGGGCAGAGGAGACAGACCCCGTCCTATGCAGAGAGGAAGAGGAGATGGATGTGCCATTCGGCCTTCATCCCTTCCCGAGCCCGCCCCAAGGTGGAAACGGAGAACATGCAATTTGCAGGAAAGAACCAACTTATATGTCTATATCATTCTTTGTCCTGCGAAATCCCGACAAATTTTTGGACCTATTCTGACAACATGGTCATCTCCAGTGTGAAAKATCATGAAAGAACAATACTTTACAAAAATTCAGAGGAAAAAAAACAAACCAAACCAAACCATTTTCTTCAGATGGTAGTTGGAACTTTGTGGAGCAAAATCTCTACGTGATCTAAAGACTCAGCAGGAGTCCAGCTAACAGGTTGTGAACAGTACCAGCAAATGCTGTGGTTAGGATTTGATTTAATGCATAATATTTCATTTTAATGGGAAATCTGTTGTACCCATGCTCCCGTCATATACCTCACAGACTGAGTYAGTAGTAAGTCTTTAGCTTAATTTCACATAACTGGAGACAATTCAGTAATGTAAAGCTGCTGTGGCATGCAGGGAGATTTGCTTACGCGCTCAGACTACTCTTAGAAATGATTGATCGTGTTTAAGTATTGGCATCCAGCTAACCTTCCTGCCTGCTGTCGAAAGCGTACAATATTTTCTAGGCTACTTTCCATTTTCCATATTAGCATGCAGAAGGAGAGAGATCATGCTTAAATGAGTTTGTTTGGCTTTTAGTAACATTTTTGAATGTCTCTAAAAATCACACCACCAGGATTGGCTCAGCGATGTGTTTCAGGCTTTGATTTAAACGTCTCTCCATTTGTTTGGGGTCAGATTAGATCATTAGTAGTGTGTGCATCTAGCTTACAGGAARATGCAGACACCGAGAACCACGTTAGCCAGAAATGCAAACAGAAACGAGCTTTGCAGTGTGCCGGTCCTGTGCGTGGTGATTCGTTTGCTAAAACACACCTTCAGTTCTGCGCCATGCCCCGTTTGGGGATGGTTTTACACGGTCCGAGATCCCTGGTGAGATTCGGGCATCTTGCTGGTGGGAAAATGCAGCGTTCTCCTCCGCTAACTCAGAGTCAAGGCTACAGACACACTCCAGTAATTTCAGTAATTTCAGCTTTCCGTTTGTCACAAATTTAATGGATAAAAGGTGGAAGCTGACAAACATCAGAAATTTGGTGTGTGCGTTACTGGTATGACGATTTAGCCCACRTAACCCCGTACGACGCTGTTACCCCATCCCTGCGTGGCCCTGACGACTTCTCATCCAGTTTGTTCCTTTTCCAGCTCAGCATTTCTTGCTGCGCAGTCCTGCTGCAGACATTCATATCTAAGAAATATAATCAATGACTTGATTTCAATGYTATAGGCGTTCCCTATAGAAATCACCTGCTCTGTCAATTAGTAGGACTGAATTTCATATTACTTAACATCTATACTCCTTAAAGGCAGGAGATTCCGGCATCTCCATCTATGTTTGCTGGGATTATTCCTTAAAGGTGGCTTAGCTACTAAGCCAMTGCTGCAAAAGCTCCATTAACTTCTTGTTGTACATGCGAGCTGGAAGGATTTCAGTACCGCAGGTCAAATAAAGAAACCTGACACCTGTTCCTTGAGCAATTAGACTTTGTAAAGTAAACTATGTGTGTTTCATTAAGGAAATGGATCCATCAGCACTGGGAATACCATTTATGAATATTTCCTTGTAATGGAAAAGTGAGCATGTTGACAGGATGAATTATTAGACATATTTACAAACAGCTGTTAAAAAGCCTATGTGTATGTCCCAGCTGTACTTTTTCCCTTTTTATGCAGGGTTTATAGCAGTTATACTTTGAAAAGCCAGCTTGATTGGCTTTCTTGCAGAGAGGTAAGCCTGATTAATTTATTCATACTCCACAAGACTGCAGTCACAACTGGGGGAGCAGTCTGTCCGTCTGCAGTTTATTCATGGAATAAACCCAAGGGCAGACAACCAGTACACAGCCTACGTGGTGTTTAATTACCGCTACTGTGTACACCTGATACTGGAATCAATAGCTTCGAGTCTTTCTCCAATCATGCTGATTTCTCMTGGAATTCTTCTCCTTCACTGTGGACTACATGAGAAGAGAACTGAGGTCATTAGCGGGAGTTTGACCGCACGCAGACCAGGGGAGAGGGCTTGGAACTCGGTGATGCTGTAAAGGATCTGGCACGGTTCACTGGCTGATACTCCAGGTTTGCAGGGACAGATAGGAAAGAAGGATTAAGACCAAGATATTGCCACTTAAGGTATTGTGAGTGCTACTTCTAAATATGTCARCTTGGAAGTTATAGGAAATATGAATCCCATGGCATTAGACAGATTACAAGCACAGAATATGCAATGAAATTATCGCCAAGACGTTCAGATTTTTCTCCTGTCTGCATCCCCTCCTGCTGTCACTTCCCCMCCTCAATCTTTTGCTTCTCTGTCAACAAAATAGATACAGCAGCTCTCGGCTGGAGAGGTACAACCAGGACCTCGTACTGCACCCAAAGCGCTCTGGGACCGTGGCGTAGGTGGCACCGCAGCAGGGAAGGCTTGCCCTGAAAATAGCTGCGTCCGCTTCCCGCGGTGAGATTCCCCTGTATCCCCTGACAGCCTCTGGCAGATCCTCTTTTTTCTCTTTGACTAGACGCCATGTGGAAAGTTCCTTGTGTTGTTTCCATCTGACTACAGCAGCATCTGCTGCTGCTGCTAAAGCTGCTAGAAGAATTGGGAAAGGATCAGCCTCAGCCTGTGCGCTGGCCCCTCGACGGCGTCGGCCGAACGGTGGGTCCTGGCTRGCGGGCAACGCTGTGGAGCAATCGTCACCCGCCTCGGTGTGCCTCGGCCGCTCCRTTGTGACCCGGCAAGGCGCGCAGGCATGTGCTCAGCTCCATCTCTATTTACCAAGGTGGTGTAGCATCTGCTGGAGATAACAGAATGCCTGTCCTTAAACACAGGCGCAATCTTTAGTGTGTTTTCTCTTTGGGGATTCACCGCCGCATCGGGGTTCCCCTGCCATCCATTTAAATCTCTCCTAGCGATTTTCATCTSATCTGCTCCAGAGCCAGTTTCTCCAAGGAAGAGACTCTGGAGSTGGAAGTTGGTGAAGAAGTGGAGCACTTGGGGCTTTAGAGCTGCAGAGAACCGCTTGGAACAAGCTTAAATTCTGTATTTGCTGAGGTCAGTTTTCATATTGTCTGAATCTGGGTCTCCAATTTCCTTCCCCTGGCTCCAGCAGTTATCCCTTTGCCATATAGGATTGCAGGAAGAATATTGTTCCTGTAGCACAAGAGATGATAATGCAATACAAGCTGTGCGAATTCTCTGTATTTATAKCCATAGTTTTTATAAATTTATTTAAACAAATAGGCCTAGTCTGAAGCCAGCTCTGTTTTCGTGTGTCATGATTCTCTCTGGGTATTTTGGGTCTCTTTAAATGCATTAAAYGAATACAGTATTTTTAAAAGAAGATTTTAAAGTTAATTAAAGAAATTGAAGTATCTACTTCTAAAGAAGTTAGATTTGGCGTAGCATCTGTATATAATACACCTAGTTTCAAAGGAGGTCTAGTGGAAGGACACGTTCTCTCTCTAGGGTGCTTAGGTTGATGAGAAGCCTATTTGTAAGGAAAATTGACTTTGGAAATGGTTGAGAGCAAGCTGCTGCTTTTTTTTAAGTCTCTGCCAAGTGATTGATTTGGTCCCTAGGTTCATCAGATCATTGCTTCCAATAATATAATTTTGCTTATTTATTTTATATATGATCAATATGATAAATATTACAGAAACATGGAAGTGCCAACTAGATTATTTCTGGCTGTGGCAGAGTGGCGAGGGGGCATGCTCCAGTTTACACTATGTGCCTTGTGAAGCAGAAAAGCAATTCAGTCAGACTAAAGGCTACAGATGAGGCTGTATGTTCTCTGCAATAAATGCAAATGATTTGAATTCATTTCACTGGTAAGAGGAGAAGAGAAAAAAATTAAAGCTAAAGATGTTGCAGATCAAGGAATTCAACTTTAAACAGACGCAAAATTAACATAAAAGAAAACATGGCAATAAAGAGAGGGGAAAAATAGATTTCACTAAAATAATCTGTTTTAATGAATAGACCGTGATCTATTTCTGAAGTACCTCTCTGTGGTGGTGTTTTTTCCCTTTTTTTTTTTTTTAGAGCATGTACAATAGCATTATGGCCTAGCTGCAATCAGTCTGCTGCGAACAGCTTGTATATATTTGGATGTTCACTGGCCCATGAGAGCAAATCGTCCTCCCTTACCGTCAAAGACTTTCTTTTCCAGTTCCTTTATTAGGTAACAAATGGTTCCCGTTTCTTTTGTTCTTCRGTGTTAAGCACATTCAGGCTTTCTGGCTCTACTTTATTATTTTTGTTTAGATTTGCTAATGACTTTTGTTTCTTTATTGTTTGCGAAGAACGGTGTTGTAGTCTCTTCTGCTTTTCACTAAGAAATACCTTGTAATCAAATACAGCCCAGAGCTTATCAATGCAGAATATAGACCCAGCTGGGATGCTTCCATGAAACATTCACTGCAGCATGTTGGGGTAATTTTTCTAAAGCCTCTTTAACAGAAAGTAAATTCTTACTTGTGCCATAGCTGCTAGATGGATACCCAGTATCTCTCACGCTTGGTGTCCAAAACGCCACAGAAGAAATAAATGATAAAATAATCTTAAAATAAGATATTCAGATCTACGTATAGTCTGCTCAAGTGTTGTCTTATTTAAATTTAGTCTGAATTGCTTCTAGGCTAAGGAGTTCTGCAAAGGAATTCTGTTCTTCTCTGCATCCTGAGAGGCGAGAGAGGGAAGGGTCGTACCCTGACGGGAAACCTGCTGGTGCCACCTGCGAGGGGTGCAGGGGCTCCTGGACGGGCGCCTGGATGCCAAACACGAGGTGAGGGCTCTGCTCGCGTGGGAATTACCCCAGCCGACAGGGAAATGGCTCTAAGGCTTGTTTTCAGAGACACCATGAATAACTTGAGATGATTCAAGCCCTGAAAATGCCATGGGAGGTGGAGCCTGAGGATGCTGCGGCACCAGCGGTGCTGAGAAATTCAGAGATGATGATCGGATATTGGCAAATCTGCGTATTTGGCTTCCCCCTGCCCCTTTTCCCCTCTCCCTGAGTTAAACCTCTGGCCCAGGCAACATCAGAAATCATGGAATAGAAAAATACGAGCATTCGTAATTAGAAACAGTCTTTTCCTTTTGTCTGGGCTGGGTATATTTAACTGGTCCAATTCCGCTGCCAATACATATTTGCCAAGGAAAACTTTCTCATTTAAACCTTCCACTTATCCAAATAAAGAGAGAGGAGCTGGAAGTAGGTCTTGGCACAGCCACGGAGGGATTTGAGTTGGGAAAAATAATACACTTGATCTCCTTTTTTTTTATCTAGTCCGTTCCTATCATTTTGAAATCATGAGTTGCTTTGCTTAAATAGATGACCAGCAGGTGCACAGCTTGCGAACCACATGGTATTGTTTCTGGTGTCAGTCACGGAGTAAGAGTAACACAGGGATTTGGACGGGCGTTTTATTCTTTTTTATTCCCCGGTACTTCATCACAGATYCCAGCCAGCAAGGGTGTGCTGCCCACCAGGCTGGCACCAGGGAGGTGCCATCGCCACCACCTTGAGTGGCCTTTTGGGAGAAAAAAATGGTGCTTTTGGTCCTTCTCTAGYGAGAAAGAAACTGCGTAAAACCAGAGCAGCTTGCTAAGACACCACCAGCTCAGCAGAGACCACCTGTGAGAGCTCTTGGTGCTCTCGCTGGAGAAAACCCGATGTTTCCTCCTGGCCTTGGTGTAAGCTGAAGTGGAATTCCTTGGTTTGTGGCGGTAGGTTTGATCCCACCATGAGCTAGGACTGTCCACCCTGGAGCGGAGCGTGGYTTCATCCACTTCTCCCAGACCTGAGCGCTTGGGCTCAGCATCTGAAACGCTTCACGCAGACCCCACCGAGGGCAGTAGGCGGCCGTCTGCAGAGCTGTCGTCGCTGCCAGCTCCCTTTAATTAAGGCAATGCAAATGGGATGCAAGGGAGAAAGTGCCAGTGAAAGTAAAAGAAGCTCATGAAAGGGAGCACAGACAAGGAAAGGAGAAATTATTCACGTAGCCCTAAAGTTTACTTYTAAGAGGCCTTTTTTTTTTTTCAATTTCATATATTTTCCTTGATCATTTGAGAGAAAAGATCTGTCCATAGACAGATCTCCAAAGAGATTATTATTTTTTTCAGCATTGCTATTGCTTTAATCCGTGGTCTCTTCAGACAGGGAATGTTTAATTGGTGCACTGGTGAAATAAAATGTTTAAATAGATTGAATGGCAGACTTTTTCCCTCTGTTGTGACATTAATCCCCCAATATTCCTGGGCCCCTTGCTGGGTATTGAGGCAAAGAAAGGAACCAGAGGAGGTCCCTCTCTATACATCTGCCTGTGATGTGAAAACTCCCTGGATACACTTATCATACATGATGCAATACATCAATTAAGCCGAAGACCTTTCTGCAATAATCACTTGCACACATGAAATAAATCACTCCGTATGATACATCTTTTCTGACTCAGGGCAGACTTCTCTGCAGAGGAGATGCGACGGGGGAAGGCAGGAGAGGGGAGCCCCGGTTCACGCCCGGCGCCTGGGCAGCCCGCTCTCCAGCAGAACATCTCCCTGGAGGTACGAGACCGCGTTTTCCTCACGCAGCCCTGCCCAGTGCACGTGCACACCTCTGCACTGCGAGAGCTAGAAGGAGATTCTGGAGAAGCAGATTAGACGGAAAGGTGTCTTGCTAAATTAGGAGGTAAACTAAAAGGTTGGTGCTCTTGAAGTTGTCTTTTTTTTTTTTTTCCTTGGGCAGTCTGTATTCTTCGCAATTGTATCAGGATTGATAATAAGAATGTTTAAAATGAACCTGTACCTGTTCTGCCTTTCTCTGACTTCGGCTGAACTCCCTGAAGAGAAAGTTGCTATAAACTTCTGAGTTTGCATTTGACTATGAACATCTCCCTGCGCTCCCTTTCCTGAAAAAACTCCTAAGAAATACTGAAAAGAGCATGAAACGATAAGCAGACTTCAGGCTCCGCATTCCTCAGTCACTTACAAAACGCTTTGCAGAATTCTCAGCAGCAGATTAACAGTYACAAACCCACAAATCAAAGGATTTCCAGCTCCACCCGCCTTCCCCCCATTATGCAGAGAAAAATTCTCAATCTCCTCAGACAACAGGAGAAAAAGAGATGAAATTAAGGTTTAAAATAATTTAGTTTTGCATTTAATTTAGTTTTGCATTGTCAGTAATACACACTGCCTACAGAAAAATTAAAAAGATTATTGTAGAATAAAAGGCAGAGCCACAGCGTGTTTGACAGTATGCTCCTATTTTATGTTCATTAGGACAGGGAGCCTGAAATACTCATTTCTTTATGATGAAGGAACTAAAGATTTCCAATGAACATGCTGCAATGAGCGTGCTGGGGAGATTTATTGCTAGAACGGCTTGTTAATCACAGCGACCACCTTTCGGGCTCCACAACGCGAGTAACTGAGTTGTATAGATGCTTCTTTCCCAAGACACCCCTTCAGTGTACTGGGGAAATGGGAACCCTGCAAACAAACTTCAGCAGGTCCTGAGGAAACTCAGACGCAGRTATTTAGAGCAGAGATTTTGTAAAACTGCAGTTACAGCTCGCTGTTAAAAGCCCCCCTCCTTGGATACCCATCTCTTAAACACTGGACATCTGTGTCGCAATGGGCCCTGCTGCGATTTTTGAGGATTTCTGCTGCTCTTCTCCTAACCACGGGTGCTAGGAACGTCGAAAGCTGCCCAGAGGGCTCACCAACAACAGCCTGGGACGGAGGTGGTGGGAAACGGGACCGTGCTTAGTCACCAGCGTCTGGGAATAGTGGTGGATAACGCGCCTTGGCCTGTGCATGTCTGGAGTTCAGAGCCGTAAAGACTTTCTCCCCTGTAACTAGAACATACACAGGCTGGATACCTTCGAAGGCCGCCTCAAGCACAGTAGGCTTGTTTGTAACTGCATTATTAGTAAATAATTAATAACGTAGACAAACCAGTGACAGGAAAACCCATGGTCTCTCTTGCTGCATCTGCTTCAGCCAATRACGACGACCAGGCGCGGTTGGTGCTGGTGTGCAGCTCAGAAGCAACCCCACGAGCAGGGAAACGTCCCTTCCTCGCTGGAGAACATGCCTCGGATCGATGGCGAAGCAGGCGCGCTCATGTCAGGACAGGATTTGGCCCTTAGGAAATCATTAAGCTGTAAATTCTCGACCTGACAGGCCGGAGTGGCRCTGGTCTTCGTTTCATGTCAAAGGCTGTGCGGAGACTCCTTCGTTAGAGGGTCGATAATTGACTCAACGGGCTGTAATCGCTCACCCCACACCGTCACAGTCTGGGGGTGGAGGTGCAGCCCAGCCCCACGAGGCTCCAGCAAAGCAGCTCCTGGCTTCGAGCGTCGCTTCAGCAGCTGGAGGGGCTGCTCTGGGGGCCAGGGCGGCACAGCTGGGTCGTGGGTCAGCAGCTGGGACGGGTAACGGTTCCAAAAGTGATGGATGGGTGCCCAGCCCCACGGTCCGTCTCCAGGGAAGGACCCTKCTCCCTGTTCCTGGGCACCCACCAGTCCCGGCGTCCGTCCTGCCTCTGCCCAGCTCTGCGTGATGGCGATGGGCTCGCAAATCACTTTGATGATGCTTTTGAAAACAGTTCTTTCAGAGTCAGACCAGAGTGCCACAAAGAGCTGACAGCCTCTTCAGGTGACCTTTTTTTGGACTGTTTTGCTTAGCATATGACTGAGATGGAAAACCTCTCCCTGCTCCTGGCAGTRCGTTCGAAGGGAGATGTGCAGCCCCAGGAGTGTGCAACACAAGGATGCAGCAGAATATTTATTTACAGCAAGAGATGGGACCTGTGTGGTGTGTAGACCTCGAGTGGTCACACGACGGAGCCAAAGGAAGAGCCAGGCAAAGGCGATCCAGTTACCTTCTGGGTATGGGCCAATATGACCACTGTTTTCATGTTGTGTTTTTTTAAAATCACTAAATATTACTAGCGTCTTTGCAGGGTTACTTTCGTGCTCTTCCCTGTATGATCCCCCTTTTTTCAACTGAGGCAATTAGCGGTAGGAAGATGATTAAAAATGGCATATTGTCTGCACCTTGAATTTCTGACACAACCTCAGCACAGACGTTGTCGGCAATTGTGTCTTTGACAGTAACAAGACACTCTGTAACTCAGGATTCGAAGACTTTCTGTTCTCCTGCCCTTGCACTTAATGAAAACAGAGTTTGTTTTAGAAAGAAAAAAACCTTTCTGAGTTAATTTCAGCTCAGTTCCAACAAGGGGATACAGAGGCAGGAGCCAAAGCTCACATTTATGAGAAAATCTGAGGAGGGGAAAGGACAAGGTGCGTTAGGAAAAGAAAGATCCTTTTCATTTTCCAAGAAGGTATTATGAACAGTAGAGAGAAAAAAAATTACTTGACAAGGTTCTTCTAAAGAGGAAGAATAGCATAAAGTGCTGGTTAAATTCCCATCGATCTTTCACTCAGCTTCCCATATRCATGTGGGTTTGACTATTTGATATTTCCTTTCACTGTCATAGGTAATAACTGAGTGGAAACAATCATTTCTAAATAACTGCCTATGATTCTTCTATTGTAGTGATTAGTGCTGAATAATTATTAGCTCTGCTGAATATTGCATGGATAGATATGATGCGAGTAACTAGAAGCTGTCAGCCGCTGGCATCTGCATTATCGACTGACGCTCCGCCGGCGAGCAGCCGGGCGTCCCGTGCCTATAGATGGTGCCTATAGATGGTGCCTATAGATGGTGCTCTTCCCCTCGCACAGCTTCAGCAGCTGCTCCAAGTCAGTCCTGGCTGGGGATCAGAGCCCTGGACTGTGCTTTCCTGAACTCAGCGGCTTGTCCTAAATGGACACAGGGAAGGGGGGGAGGGAAAAAAAAGGGGTATTTTCCTGCTTTGGAAATTAGGGAAGAGCAGAATCAATTTTATTACYTTGGGAATAGCAAATGCAGAGCAAATACTGACGTTGGGTCCTGCTGCATCTGCGGGCACCAAGAGAAGCGCCAGAGGCAGTGGATAAAGCCACGTTATCCAGGACTTTTAGCGAATATGAAGAGCCGGGTGCTGGAAGGATTGAAAGGCTCGTCGCTTCACACGGCTCAGCCAGATTCATGACCCCTGCGCTCTGAAGCAAGGGAGTTTATCAAAGATGAGGACAGAGAGAAATTGTGAATACACAGGCTAGAAACAGAGACCGATCTTTCACTGATGCCTTGCTTCACCAGCTGCTTAAAGACTGCTTTGTCATCTGCGCTCCGGATCCTGCCCCGCAGAAAAGGAGCGCTCGGCATAGCTCCCTATGTCGGAGGAAACGGGGACGAGAAGTTGCACGCCAAGAGTTTAAAGATGGCTTTAGAGCCGATCTTCCCAGCTTGGCCGGCGGTTGCTGAGCTCCTGGTTTGCTTCATGTCACAGCTCAGAGCTCTTTGGGAGATGGGCCGAGGGGCTCTGCGCCCACACCGGTGCTGCCTGCGGTTTCTTCGGCAAAGCCGCGGGTGCGTGTGTTGGTGACGCTGCTGCCGAGGGTGCAGCCCCTGGCACCCAGGTGGATCCCACGCTGCTGTATCCCAGTGCGGTCCCAGGGCCCTTTCTGTCCCCAGCACCAGGTGCCCAGATGCKCACGGCGATGGGGAGTGTCAGGCGTGGGCTAATATTTGCACTCCTGGSTGTTTAGTTTGAGTCTCTGTGGTGGCACTGTGTGTGTGCGTAAATATGCCTGCGTGCAGAGGTTGTGTGGAGTTCTGTGGACATAGGATRGTACACTTACGTGTATGTGCATCTCTATACATTTGTCACCATATGTATTTGATTGAATTTGAGGYAGGTTCTTTCTTCTGTTATGGCTCCAGACTTTGATTCAAAGACTTATGCCCGTCACCCTTTTCAGGAAAAGGTGAATGCAAATATCCACGGAAGGATTTCTCCAGCAGTTGTTTCAGCAAAGAGCTTGCTAATATTTAAAGCATGCAGACAACTCGTTAGCCCAGCGGCACATCCATCACCTGAGCAAACCCAGGTGAATCTCCACCTGCTTTGTTTCGCTCCCCACATGCTGGAACAGCCCTTTGCTCACACGCCCTGTGCATGAGCTACTCTGCAAGTCTCRGGGCTGCTCCCCAGCCGAGCAATCCTGTAATTAGCTTGAGACAGACTCTCCATACAGGAACATAATTGACCATCAATAAATAATAAACAGAAGACAAGATGCAGACAGTCCTGCAAAGGAGAGAGAAATGGTTGTTGAGACACTCTGGCCTGCCTTGTATGGCTTTCTGCAAAAGGAGAAATTGCATCAGTGGGATGTGCATTTAACCAAGGATGGTATTTGTGATAGGATTTAGTACCATTCGCTGTGAATGCATGACACAGTAAATGTATCGGGGACAGAATAGCAAAAGATAAGAGCTTGCTAAGGAACCAATGCTGCCATCCACTGAGTGTCTTCTGTTTCCCCTCCTGAGCTAAACAGCTGCAACCTATGTATCTCCAGGATGTCAAAATCCCCTGCTCTAGAGCTTCCAGTGAAGTGGRGCTGGGCGCTTGACTGTGATGTGTAGGGAAGTGTGTCTGGGCTCCACTGATGGTTACACAGGCAATGTCGGAAAGGAAATCCTTTTCTGAAGGACGGTAAATGTGATGAGGATGGGGGGAAACACAGGCAAGCTAACCTGTCATTTTCTCCCTGGAGAGGGGGCAGTGCAGGCTCTGGTTTCCAGCCCTCCCAGGAGGGGGAAGAGCRCAGGATCAGGAGCTGCACAGCGGGATGGAAAGGCATTCCCTGCCGGACCCCCGTGCAAGAGGCTCCTGAACCCTGTACACGGGGCAAACAGCAAAACTAACGGCGATTGTGTCTTTTCCCCCCAAAACCGCTCTTGCAGGGTCCTGCTAACATGCACCAAGCGCTGCATCAGGCGTGTCCCTCCATGAGATGAACCAGGGGAAGATGCAGCGAGGCCGTTCTGTAGCCATGCTCACAGCAGTGGAGGTGAGAGGGGCTGGAGGGGAGCTGCCCTGTGTGCTGCTTTCCAAGGGTAGATTGGGCTGGTTTAGTCGCTGAGGTTTGTTGTGGAAGAGGCCCAGGATGATGGGTATAATTTTCTCTCGCAAATATTCTAGTGTGTAATAAATAAATTGTTAAAAAATTCTTGATGATGAGAAATGGAAAACAGCAATCCATAATGTTATTGATTCCCTCCACCAGTTGCACTCCGCAAAATTTCTCCCATGCCRCCTTGCTGGGGCAGGCTTAGCTGGACCATGGTGCTTCTGGGTTTTTGGAGCAGTGTGGCCGCCCTGTCCTGCCACAGYGCTGGGGCTGGCTTTGCCTCTCTGTTTGCAGGCGTTTGCAAGCCCTTGTAGGCCAATGCAGATAACCGGTGTGGCTCAGGGGTGGTTGAAGATGTTCCTCACTTTGGGTACCCTACAATTTCCAGATATTTTTTAGACTTGTGCTAGGCCAGCAGGAGAGGCCAAGTGGTGGCTCTGTGGTGAGCCACTTGGTCCCGAGGACTGATCCCCTGGTTCCCAGCAGTGGGTGGTCGCAGGGTCCCTGTCCCAGCTGGCCATGGCCCCTGTGGTTTTGGCAGGCCAGGAGGTGTGAAGGTCGGTGGCTTCGGGGGCTCTACAGCACATGTACAGCTTTTGCTCTGCTGGAGGTGACATGGCCTTGGCAGAAAACGGAGTTGTCGACTCCATTTCGTAGATGGGGAAACTGAGGAACAGAGAGCTCAAGTCTCACCGTCCCCACCAGAACTGTGTGCGAGGGGTGTACAGAGGGTCAGAGCTGGGAACAGAATCCAGCAGCCTCCAKTCCCCTCCCTCCCAGAGCTGATGGGAGGCTGTAACCCAAGAAATGTGAGACAGCTGAGGGCACAGGTGAGGAAGCCTTTAACTCCATCACCGCTTAACCCCAGCCCTGCTGTGCCGGTGCCTAGGGGTGCGCAGCCTTTCGAGGTGAGGCAACTCCCGATGCTGCCCGCTCCCCGTTTCTTTTTCGGGCTTTGTTTCAGCCCGGTGCGGCTTCCCCGGGCAGCCCGAGGCGGGGGCCGGCGGGGGTGCAGGTGAAGCGRCCGGGGAGGGACGCGCATCCCCGCACGGCTATTTCTGCGAGCTGAGCCCCGCTCCCCGGCGCCCAGGCTGGGGAAGGGTTAAGCGCGGGGAGCGGGGGCGGCGCGGGGGCGGGCGGCGGCGGGCGGGGAGCGCGGAGCGCGCCCGGGCTCGGGGCTCGGCGGGAGCGGGGAGCGCGCCCGGGCTCGGCGGCGGGCGGATGCCGGGAGGGCGTAGGGGAGCCGGGGCTCGCCGCCGTACTCGGGCAGGGGGCTGCGGAGGTATGAGAGGCCGGCGGGGCTGAGCCGAGCCGCGCCGGGGGAGGCTGAGGGGCTGCGGGAAGGCGGAGGAGTAGCGGGCGCCCGGCCCTGGATCTCCATGGTGTCGGGGGCCGTGTGGATTACCCCGCCGTGAGCCGGGGAGCCGGCACCCCGAGGAGGCGGGCGGCACGGCAGCGGCGAGGTCTGGTGAGTGGCCGAGGCTGGCGAGGGGCTTCTGCCCCTTCCCCGGGCACCCCCCGGGGGTGCGGGGCATCCCCGGGCTTGGGGCTCCCCCGGGCATCCCCACTACCGCGGTCGGGCGGCCGGGAAGGTGCAGGGAGGAGGTTTGGGTTTGTCCCCCCCGTACCGACCGCGGTCTCTTCCCCGTGGCCCCCGAAGGCGGGTGGCACCGTGGGCTGCAGACCGCGGGGCGGTGCTCGGCGGCACCGGCCCCGCCGCGGCGCGCCGGTACCCGGCCGTGCCCGGGGAACAGGCACCGCGGGCAGCGGCGGTGCCCGGGAGCGGCATCCAGAGGTGCTGCCTGCAGAGGGGCATAGAGAAATCCCTCTGAGCTCCCCTGTTCCCGGTCATCCACCTCCCCCCCTTCCCTCCCCGTTCTGTTTTAGATGCGTATATGCATTATACGTGTGTGTATTTTCTCGTTAATTCCGTTGTCGTTTGTTACCGCTCAGTCACGGTCTGGAGCAGTCAATGCACCAGAATAAACTCATTTCCATAAAAAGTTACTGTTGGCAAGGAGGGACTTTTTCGAGAACACCCTTGAATCTTGGAAAAAATCTCCATTGAAACTTTCCTAAATCCTCACAAGACCCTTTTTGAAAGGCGATGAGGGGAGGGAAGACAAATGCACTTGTGCTCCCTTCAGGGAAATCCTAACTTCTGTGTGATGGTCCAAGTCTTCTCCAACCCCGTAGCTGTTCGGGTGGTGTGTGTTGATCACAGCAGAGGCTGCTCTGTGCGAGCACTCGAGACGCCACGCTGTCCTCTCKTGTCGTGACCTGCGTTTAACCTGGCACGGTCAGGCATTACAGGCTTTGTCTCCATTCGAGCTGTGGCCAATACTTTCACGTTCCTGGAGGTGAAGTGAATGATGTTCAATTAATCTGTGTTCTAACGGGTATCAGAAAGTCAATAGGTTAATATTAAGTGAGGTGAATAGTAAGTGGTAGAGGAAAAAAACCTGTACATCTGTGACCTACAGTTCAAGATACTGGCTTGGAGGTGAGACAATGTGAAGTTAGCAGAGTACCACGATGTAAAAACCTACTGCTGACAAGGTTTGCCTGTTATTGGCTGAGCACTTGATGCTTCACTGGTGGTTTGGATGTGTTTAATAGATCTTAGCTGACCTGCGGAGATGGTCTTGTCTCTCCTTCTCTGGATGGCTTCATTGATATGGTGTCTAAAAGTTAAATCAAATGACCTACTTTACAGCTGAAAGACAGATGCCTCAGAAGAAATCTGTGCCATCTTCAGAACAGATGTTTAGCTTTCTTCCTTTAACACAGAGGTGTTAGATCCTTTAAAATGCAATATTTTTTTGGTCTTTGTTGCTGTCCTTTTGCCATTTGTTGTCACTTTGAGGACCCTCAAAGCTTAAATGGGATATTTTGGTGTGGTGCAGGGAACTAGATAAAACAGCTTTGATTTAAGAAACTTGGTGCAAGCAATGAGTAACGTGAATGTACAACTGCTGTTGTGAAATGGCCTAACTAGCAAACCAGTCGTCTTTCTCAACTCTTCTAACCGTCTCCATAGTGCTTGTTGCAAGAAGATAAAGTAACCCAATTTACTCTTCATTGTCTTTATAGCGTTGTTTGATGTAATTAATCGTGGAGTTTCCCCCCCGGCTTATAACAAGTTTGTGTGGTGGAAACAGGTAACAGATGCTGCATAAGATCTGCACACAATCCACCAACATGATAGAAACAGCTTTTTCCCGGTGCTCTTACCACGCTCGGTCTTGCTCTTCGTGTTAACCCTGAGCTTGCCCTGCCTCTCGGCAGAAGGGAGCTTCAGCTGGGTGCAAAAGGGAGAGTGCAGACCCGGGCTGGCTGCGCGAGCCTGGAGAAGAGGTGACTGCTACTGCCCTGTGCTCTTTAACTCTCTTCAGCAAATTGCATTAGTATGTGACAAATTGGCTTGCAAAGCAGCTAAATGGAAATGACATTTGGAGCAGTTTGCTGTGCAGACCCTGTGGTGTCTCGGGGAAACATGTGATTTGCAGTATCTTCCCGAGATCTCCAATTTAGCTACCGCTACAAGGCTTTCCAGAACTTACTTTGGGAACTCCTGTTGCAGCTAAATGAGGGAGTCTGGAGCATGTCTTGGAATAATTGCCCAAAAGCTAGGGCAGATGTAGGTGCAGACTGTCTCATGCCGTAGGCAGCTTATATAAAGAATTGACATGGGAAAGAAAGCAAGAGCTAATACAGAGAAATTGCGTGGGGCATGTGGCAAGAAGGCTTAAGGTGGAAAGCTGTGCTTGCTGTTAGGTGCCAGCACGATGCTCTCCTGTGGGAGCTGGGCTGCGTGTCAGCAGTACCTTTGTTGAGCCGAGGTTGTTTTAGTGACTCTCGGAGGAGCGGACTGCACTGTACTGCAACAGGAGAGCGCACACCTGCTTCTCTCATCCCGCTTCTCTGAGCATATACGTGTCTGTTTGAACGTGGCAGTGATCAAGCTGTTTTAATTGGCCCCTCTGCAGTTTGAACAATAAATATGTAATGGGGGAGAGTGCCCCCCTCTTCCACATGGCGTTGAGGCTGTCATTTTTGACGGGGAAGCCTGTGCTCTCTGCTCGCCTCGTCCCTGCACGCTCGGGTGCCGCGCTCGCTCCCGCTCCAGCCCGTCTCTTACAGCGTGTGAAAATTGCGCTCCCCCATCTGTGTTTGGCATCCTTAAAAAGAAAAAAAAGATGAACCTGAGCACGCAGTGCTCCTGAGACAGGCCCCTTCACATTTCTAAACACTCTTGATTATTCAGCTAATCTTTATTTCATGGGCCTGTTACAAGAAACACAAACGGGGGAGAAAGTAGAAGGCGGTGACACATTTAAAATACACAAGAAAAGTGCTGGCAGGAATATAATCGTTCTTATTCCAGCGATATGAAATATTTATGGGCCTAAGTTGTGGCAAGATTCCTACCCCCCCCCGCCCCCCACCTCTTTCTGAAATGTTTTCCCCAGTGCATTAGTAACTGGGGGTGCTGGCTGTGCTGCCYGCAGAGCCCCGTCCCCCCGGCTGCCTGCAGGGCAGGGGCACCCAGCTGTCCGCACCACAGCCAGGCACAGCGTCCGTCTGTCCGTCCCCGCGGAAGGGACGGGAGGAGCGCAGCGTGCTGGCCAGGCTGCCCAGCTCGTCCGGGGAGCGGAGCATTGTGTTACAGTCTGTTAACTCGAAATAATTCAGGAGCGTCCCCTCGGCGAGCCTGTGAAAAGCTCCCTTTGAGGTGCCCGTGTTTTGTAGGAGCCCGCTGCTCCCCCAGGGCATTCTGCTATTAATTCATTAGATCTGAGGGTTTTTTCTCTCTTTCCCCCCTCTTTTCTCTTCCCCCCCCCCTCCCTGGCAATTCAAACAGTGATGAATGGACAAAAATCCCTCAAGGGAAACATTTTTTCACTTAGTTACAAAGATTTCATGGCTAATTAGAGTAAATGTGGTTTTTAGAGTGTTAATCTCTTAACCAGCTTGGCTAGGAGGCCACCACCACAACAGCAAAGGGGAGGGCAAGGGGGAACCAAGAGGGAAAAGGCGCTACCAAGTTCTTCCTGGGGCTGAGCCACAAACGCCGCTGGCTGGATCTGATGTGTCTTTATCCCCAAGAGCACCCCGTGCGCGACCTCCTCAGCTCTGCTGACTGGGTGCCCACCTCCCCTCCTGGGCATGGCGCAGGGCGAGGGCACGGCTTGGCTCTGCGAGACTTGAAGGCGTTTTGGTCTGAGGAGGCCACGAGCTCTTTGTCTGCAAGAGTGATGCAGAGGGAGCCTCCGGGATAAAAAGCAAAGCGGGAACAAAAGCAGAATTGAGGGCAGCGTGCTGTCCTTGGGCAGCAGAGGTGGCYGCCTGGGGCTCGTGCTCAGATTCTTTCTCTGCAGTTAAAGTATATGTATTTACTGTGCGGTTTAGCGCCAGCGAGGGAGGTATGGTCCAGGTGGCACGTTAGTGTCAAAGGTAGATGTTTTGCTGATGGAAGTCATCCCCGCTTTGCTGCCACGAAGGGATTTATCCTTGATGTCTTCTTCCTCCGTCCTCCTGTCCTTCCCCTCTGTGCCGCCTCCCTGGCATCTGCCTTTCCAGCCTGGTTTTGACTTTGCCCCAAATGGCTCTGGCAAAATAGGGCGAGTAATTCGTGAGCTGGCTCCCCGCTGCAGCCCACCGCCCACCCTGGGCAGCGGGGCCGGCCGGTGGCTGGTGCAGAGAGAGCTCGGGAGGAGATGGGAGTGGGATGTGGGCTTGAAATTCCTCCTCATCCCACTAGAGGGGATCCTCCGGATCAGGCTGGCGGAGCCCAACTGAAAAATGAACATAAAACCAGCGACTGGCAAAGCTGCACTGAAATGCGGCCTCTGGCTGGTGTTGGAGCCCCGGTCCCTTGGAGGGGGAACACGGGTTAGAGGGGGCTGCAAGTCTGACCCGGCGCCGTGCTGAACACAGCTCTTGTGGGTGGGGGGGGCAGGAGGATTTTAGTGCTTTTCAGACATTCCCAGCCGAGGCAGGCTGGCTGTGGCTGCCTCTCCCTGCTCCTTGTCTAGGAAAGAGTGGCTCCCTGGCGTGGCCTGTGGCTCCTCTGCCCACCGTGGTCCGAGCCCAAGTGCTGGGAGCTGCTCGGGTGGGGGCGAGGCTGCTCCAGCAGGACTTTACCAAGAAAGCACAAGTTTACCAAACACAYGAGTGCAACATATGTCAGTGATGCTGCATGTTCTCTGCTGGGTTTTGAGTCTGAATTATGATCCATCTGTGCCTTTTGGAGGGCCCAAGCGATGCTGTCAGCCTGGTGTTGGCTACAGGGATGCTGGCTGCTGCGTGGTGGGGGGCTGCCAGGGACAGGGTGCTGGGAAAGAGGTGCCCTCCCCTCCGGTATCGGGTAGAGCCCATCTCRTGTTTCTCACCGTAATCGCTGCTTCTGTTTGGGTGAAATCAAACTGGGAGGTGGTGACGGGGGGGAGGAATGAAAAGCGAGATAAATGTATCATGTTATGAAAATTTAATCCTGCTTTGCCTGGGCTAAAATTACATTCAGAGCGGAGATAAAAGGCATCAGAGTCACATTATAAAAAAAAAAAAAAAAAAAAAAATTCAGAGCAGAGATAAAAGGCATCAGAGTCACGTTATAAAAAAAAAAAAAAAAAAAAAAGTCCAGATCATCTCAAAAGGCAGAACGATAGCGAGCCTGGGAGAGCCCTCCCGGCCAAGGACCCCGCTGTGCCCGGGCAGTGGTGAGTCCTGCTCCCCCCTGCCCGCACCCGGCAGCGGGGCCAGCCCTGCCCCCGGCACCGTCCTGCCCCCGGCACCGTCCTGCCCCCGGGACCGTCCTGCCCCCGGGACCGTCCTGCCCGCCGCGTGGGGCTGCCTTGGCAAAGCTCCGTGCAGGGAGGCACGCTCGGTACCATCTCACCGCTTGGCAGAGGAGATGGTTCTTCCAAGAAACAGGTCCACTGGGGAAGTTTTGTTACCAGTTGATGCATTTTCTATGTTAGCTCCCTGCACCGTGTGCCTCGTCTCCTCTGGGTTCCTTAAAAATCACGGTGCGGAGGGATGGCCCCGTTGTGTGATGGGCTCGTGTCTGGCTGGGGTTCTCCTGAGGCACGGGGGACCTGGAGAGGCTCTCTGCTCTTCAGAGGTCCTGCCTACCCCAGGCATTCCCTCTGCCCCCCTGTGCAGTGGGGGAGCAGATGGCAGCGATGGTGGGGACAGCCCAGRGCCCATCCCTGGCTGTGTGCGGTTTCGGTGGGGGTCTCCGGGAGGGCTTCCGCCTCAGGCCCTGGCTCTCCGGAGCCTCTTTGGAGCCGGCTGCGCGTTGTGCTTGGTGTGACAGCGGCTTCCCAGGCAGGAACGTCCCTCGCAGCCCTTTTCCTGCTCCGGCACTGCTTCCTCACTTCATAAAAGTGAAAGGTGACGTCTGAGTAAATATTACACTGACCTCTCACCTCGCCTCCTCCTGCCGCCGCTCCTCCTTTCTCAGGGCTCATTAACGGAGCCGCCGGCTGACCCGGGGCTGCGCCGCCGAGGAGGGGGCTCGGCACTGCGCTCGGAGCACGGCAGGGGCTTGGCGCTGGAGCACCAGCCCGGCGYCTCGCGGCCGGGAGCTGGACGGGAAGGGCAGTCTCCTTCCTGGCCACCGCCGAGGCTGAGCCTCCTCCCGAGCGCGGTAAGTGGCCGTTAGATCAGCCTTTGCTGGTCCGGCTGGGTGGGGAGCGGGGTGGGCTCTCCCGGTGGGTGCCGGTAACGCCGGAGCTGTGCTCGCAGCCCAGCCGCGGCCGCTAACGCTGGCGGGAGCGAGGGGAGGTGCTGYTGTAGGGTGTTGCTGCTCCAGCAGRAGCCTCTGTGAGAACCGTTCACACCAGCAAAAATCCGTGTGAGCAGGAGACTGTTCAGAGGAGTGGGCGCGGGCAGGAGSAGCTGAGCATGGACCCGGCCTCTGCCTCTCCGCGGTGGCTTGGAGGGGCTGGGAGGGCTCCCTGAGGGCTGGGACAGCGGCTCCCGCCTGCCGTGGCCTCGACTCGGGCATGGGGCTCGGCAATCRGAGTGCCGGGATGTGTGGGGCAGGTGTGGGGGGAAGCCCTTGGGAAGCGCAGGGAAATCTTACTCCTTTTTGCCAGTGAAGGGATGGTTGGATGGGGGAGCGATAGTCCTTGGAGAGGCCATTCCCTGCGTGTATCAGGGAAGGTTAAAGGAAACAGCTTATTTTGCTTTCAGCTCCTGGCTGGCTCTTAACAGTGTTTGAAAAACAGCGGTTTTAATTCCCGCAGCAGCTCGGTGTCAGGCTCCGGAGCCCCGTTTCCCTGTACCGTGTCTCGGGAAGCCACGCAGCGCTGGGGAAAACAGGAAACCTCTGGGGCAGCGCTGGGCTGCTGCTCGCTCGCTCTGCCACCCGTGACGCGCGCCGGGAAGGAAGCGGATCCACCGCGGCTGGTCCAGGAGCCGCCGCCAGACCCTGACTCAGCGTGGAATGAATTCCTCGTGTTATTTCCAGGCTCAGTGAGCCTGGGAACAAATGCCTCCCAGAGAGATTGATGTGTAGTTTTTCTTCTGTAGCAGTTTCATGTCATCGGTAAGAGAGAGCTCGGAGCAGTCCCTCGTGTGCGGCGTGGTGTGGTGGAGGAAACTGGGCATCCAGCGAGAGAAGGGCAGAAATCTGGAGGTGTGTAGGGGCTTTCCTTGGTGTCCCTGCTTAACGTCACTTTGGTTTGTTAACCTGGGAACGAGCTTTCAAAAAGTGTGTTTGAGCTCCRAGGTTTTGAGATTTATTATAATACTTGAAGCAGTGGCTTTGAATTATTTTTATTTGCTTTCTGAYTGCTGGGCTTTCAGAGTTTGCCTTGTGGAGATTTTCTTTATAGCCCAAAGTGGCCATTTTTCCCTCCAGGAGCGGGAAGCTGAGGTTCTGGGAAYTGGCTGTTGGAAAAGCAGGTGCTGTAGTGAACATGAACATGTCAGTAGCTGGATTAAAACTTCCCAAGTCACGTTAGAAACGGGCAATTTCCCACTTCTTTGAGAATATTACAAAAGCAGCAGTGAGTGCCGCAGACCGCAGCGGGCTGGTTGCTTGCCCAGGTAGCCAAATAYGAGGGATTCACGTGTAGCCAGTTCATGTGAAGAGCTTTGTTCCCCGTGGCTGGGTAGATTTATGGATGTCAGAGCAGAGAAATGGTAAGTTGGCTGCTTAACAGGGATGTTACAGTTCAACTCCATAAAACACGCAGGCTGTCTCCTTTACTCGTTCATTTGCCAAGTCCCCAAAAAGTCGCAGTGACAGGAGCAGAGGATGGAGCACTGCCCTCATGATCATATTTCCTGCCTTTGCTGGTTTATGTCACAGCCTGTAATGTTATTTAAACAACAAAAAAAAAAAAGCCTGTGAATTTCCTTTTCGTTTTTAATGGAAGTGCGAAGAGGTGGGGTGGGGAGRAAAAGGGCTGTAGGTTTCCTAACTGGCTAAATTATTCTCGTGCTGAAAATTTGCCATCTCACAGGTTTTAAATCTGCCCTGAGGCTAAAATATGGGAGCTCCTGCCCTCCTGGGTGTCGGGAGGGCCCGAGCGTGGCGGGGGCGTTGCAGCTCTGACCGTCCGGTGGAGGAGCACAGTGAGGTCCCAACTCGCAGTTCCAGTCCTGTGCTGAGCTCTTGCTGGTTATTCTGTGTGATTCGGGGGACAGCTGGGTGTGCCTGTGCGTGCTCTGAGCACCTCCGTTATCCTGGGTTCTGATGAGAAGTGATGTTGTGGATGTAGTAGACACCTGCTTTACCAAAATTCACGCGCGCGGAGGAGCGCGGCGGTTTGTCAGCGTGCACGATGCAGGCTTTACCTGTACTGCCGCAGGGCCCCAGCGTTTCTTCCGCTGTTTTCATTTTATTAAGCGTTGATGCTGAGGGTAGGGCATAAGTAAGAACGAAGATGCCTGAATCCCTTCCTCGGTTCAGCCATTGACCCCGGGAGATGTAGGGCAGCCAGAAAGGCAAGACTGCTTGCTGTGGCCAGAGTGCAACGTGAGAGATGGTTTTTCTTTGTTATTTTTCTGAGTTGGTTTGTTATCTATTGAGTGCTTTCCAAAGATGCTGCTTATGTACTTATATGGGGGATAAGCTCTTCCCAAAATCTGGAGTAAGAGCTTCTCAAAGTCCACCTTGGAATGAGAAATGCTTCTGTTTGCCCTAAACCTTCTAAAAATTCTGACCTTTGATGTCTGCCCCTCTGTATTTGTGAATCAGTTTAACATTACGGAGGCATCATCCGTTGTATTACAGAGGCTGGAAGGGCCAGATGAAAAACATCCACAGTAAGTCATCTATTTGGCTGAGATACGATGCAGCAGCAAAAGGTTCGCTGCAGGCTGTTTATCTCCTCGTTGTTATAAAGTTTTCTCTGCAGTTCGCAAGGAGTTAATTGCAGTGGCGGTGACGAGCCCTTCTCTGATCAGTGGACTGTGGTGTGTTTGGCCCGACTGGCAGATGAGGAGCCTTATGGAGCAGGAATTGTGTTAAAGGCCCGTTTGGTGGTCACAGGTTTACACTGTCTTTAAAATCTCGTAGCAACCAAGGAACATGGGCAAGCACTCCGGAGTTCACTGCAAGAAAGAGGCAGGAGCCCCTTTGCTTGTCCACTGGCATACAACAAGGTGCTGGTACAAGTGCTTGCGTAACTTGGCTTTTCAARGCGTAAATTGTGTGACGGGCAAATCTGTTCCATCGGTTCCACCAAATAAATTTTCTGACTTGGAGGTGGCCACAACTTGTCTTGGGCTGATCTGAGAAGTGCTAGAACAAATTCTCAGAAAGAAACAAAAGCAGAGGCTCTTTTAAGGACTTCTGAGGATGTTGTATAACTTGTTTAAAAAAAATAAGCCCTGCCCAGGGTACAGGGTCACTGGTGGGCTTAACCTCAGGAGTGACAAGTTGGGTGGGATCGCAATGACTTTGCAGATGGAGTGTTTCACTTCTGAGTGTGAATTCAGCAATATTTTTTTTTTTTTTTCAACCATGCACTTCCTTTCAGACTTGTACAAAATGAGCTGTATGTCAATCCTGTTCTTGATATGAATCTAATTTACTTTTAAGTAAAGGCACGGTCTCCCTGGGTCCGAGTCCTGCCAGCACAGGGCTTTGGGCAGCTCGCCTTCCCMGCCAGCGCCTGCTCTCACACCGTCCTTTACGTGAGCTGCAAAGACCTATTGAAAACCAAACAATTTAATTTCCTTCTCCTCCCAAGATTTAAAAAAAAGAGTGTTTTTCCTACAAACAGGGCAAATTTTAGCTTGAGAAAAAGCAAAATACTGACTCGTTTGTTCATCCCTGGCAATTCCTGTTACGTTCTCTGCAAATTTCCACTATAAACATGACACTTTGCCAGATTATCTGCTTTAGCCATCTTGTGACTGAAGAGGATATAATATTAATTTCCTTGTCATTTAGTTTTTCTGATGTATGTGGGATCATTTGGTTAACAGTGTTATGAATCTTAATGTAAATCAGTTGGGCTTTGCTTYGGGCCTCTGAAAAGACAGCGGCAGCAGCACTGATGTGATCCTGGAAAATGCACCAATATTCCTCARAGCTGCATGGAAACTCAAATTTGGGTGCAGGGAGAGTTTCTTTTTGACCAAGCATCTCAACCCTGTTGTCTCAGTGGAAGTTCTGCAGCTCTCRGGCCGTATATAGCTCAAATCATTGAGGCTTGCCTTGGTTGCCATCAATCCTGATGAATTTGATATAAATGTATTGTGGATCTGGAAAACCAATTTGTGGTTATAAAGGAGATACTTATAAAATTGAACACCAGAAAGTATTTCTACAACCTGTGCTGGTTCTCACGTGTTGCTTTGCTCTGCTGTATTTTGTAGAACGAACTCGTTTGCYGCTGCAGCCTTCCTTTGGTCTGCCAAAGTATTGGTGAAGTCCTGCAACAAACTCCGCTGTAGCTTCTCTCCCTCCTAGATTCTCCGTATGTTTTATGGAATCAAGGAAACTTCACAATCGGTTCTTAATCCATCAGCCCCTCGGTGATGCATCTGGTCAGGGGTGGTGAGGTGGTGTCACTCCACGTGGACCACGGGTGCTGGTCCATGCTTGGGCATCTGCAGTGCCCCAGTGCTGCCCCGGGAGGTGGCAGCGGCAGGGACAGGGACCGCTGCTGTGCTCGGATGGGGCCAGGGCCATGGCGAGACAGCTTCCACAGAGGAGTGCTGAATTAAAGGGTGTGCGAGGAGCTCTCCAAGCAGGCAGGCTTGCTGCATTCCTGTGAAATATGGCCTTRCAAGTCCTTGAAGGATTTATTGTTTTCCGGGCACTGCTGGATCCAGTCCGATAGGCTGGATATAGGAAGGAAATGACTCAGTTGCTCTACAGACAAGTGCAGCTTTGAAATTCAAAGAGGCAGGAGACAGCTGAGAGGCTCCAACTCATTCCCATCGGGAGTCAGGTCCTTGTGTGTCTGTTATTCTTTGTGCACAGCACTTGGGGGCTGCAGCCGGGACGGGGCAGCGGGTGGGGAGGGAGGAGGCTCACGCTGTGACCCAGCCCGTGCCTCGAACCCCCCCAGCATGAGGACACCATGGGAGAGCAGGTGACGGCAAGTGAAGCTGGGGGCCGGCGGAGGGGAGGGGGCTGCTGTGAGGCCGGTCTGTGGCGGTGGGAGCAGCTGCCGGGCTCCGCGCCCCCCTGACCATTGCCAATCGATTGCTGCGCCGGGGGCACAGCGTGGGGCAGAGCTCGCAGCAGTGTAACCGCTGGCGGGTTTTCTGGGGCATGTTTCCCACCCGCAGCAGGGTGGAGAAGCGCAGTGACTCGTCCTGCGGTGAGCGCGGGTGCCCCGGCTCCCCTATCTCCCTTCCTCTCGCCCATGTTGTCTGGAGCTGGCCCCACGGTCCCTGGTGTTTGTACTCCGGTCYGAGCTATGCAGGGGTTTGCCACAGCAAGTGGAGAGATGTTTATGATTTTGCAAGACAAGCTCAGGATTTTAGAACCTTTTACCCATCAGGGTGTCCAGTCCCTCTTTAGCCTCGTGCTGTAACTTCTGGCTGATGTCAGATGTGGACGTAAGCAGATGCCTTCTCCATCCTATTACCAGCTTGGGTGGAGAGAGAAGTTTTTAAATGACAGAAAGATCTTTAGCAAAGAAACAAGAGTTAGCGTTAAAAATAAAGAAAACAAGACAGCTTGTTTCATCTAAACAGAAGGGTTATTAAACAGGCTTGAATTAATCAGTGATCTGCCAGAGCTCTGAAATTGAAAAGCAGGGCAAGAGGAGCATGGAGCAGATGAGTGGGAAGAAGCCACTTTCTCAGGCAGACGTTGATGCCTAAACGCTGTAGGAGAGGAGATGATGTTCAGTTGATGGTGGGATGGAGCTGAGATGGCTCCAGGCTTTGGGGTCCTCGGCTGGAGCTCAGCACGAGGCTGGGGGCACCTGGCTGCCAGCACTGGGACCCCCCCTGGGGCACTGGTGCACAAGACCCACTGGGGTGGGTCTGTCCCAGCCACTGTCCCCGTGGCTGCGAGCTCTGCGATGGTTGCTGCTTGTCATGCTTGGTGAAGCAGACTGGGCAGGGAATGAAGACGCTTTACGCTTCCCAGGACTCAGGTAGCTCAAAACACTTTCAAAAACTGCATCAAGGACCCCAGTGATGCACTTAAAAGGGCAGGCAACCCCGTGTAAAGAGGCTTCGAGAGGTAAAGGCACTTCCTTCGTGTCGTTGATAAAGCTGGTGTTGATTGCAGTTCATAGCACATACTTCCACTAAGACAGGCCTGACGAGGGCTGGTTAATGGTCCCTGAAGGGTTCTTCAGTGCTGTGTGGCTCTCTCCTGCATCAGCCTGTCTGCTTCAGTTTTGTTGCTAATTTAAGGGCTTTTGCAGTTTCCAAATCCTTGTGATTCCACGAGGAACCTGGATGATAATTTCTTCTGCCTCTGCGGTGGGAATGCCAGCATTGTGGCTGGCAGCCGAAATCCGTAGTGAAGCAGTGAGCCGATGGTGCTGGTCACGCAGCAGGGATGAACTTTGCATGTTTCTCCACGTCTCATCCCGACGGCTCCTGCCCCGGTTTGGTGCCGTACCACCCCTACCCTCCCGGTGCGACGGAGGAAGGTGCAGTGATGGACAGCACGATGTAGGTTTGATTTGGTGGTTATGGCTCATAATCTGAAAAGATAATCCTGTTCTGGAGCGACACGGAGCATCGTAACCAGTAAACACCTCCAACGGGGAAATGTGCCTGGATGTGCGCACAGGCAGTGGCGTGGTCTTAATAATTTCAGCGCTGCTGGCTGAGTGAAATCTATAGCTGCACAGTTGGGGATTCAGCATCTCAGAACCTAATTTTAACAAATGTACAATTTCCTGGTTTACTTAGGTAACAGCACTGTGGCTACTGTGTAAATACATCTGGCTGCCGTAGGGAGTGTTGGGGATAACGAACACCGCTCGCTGTACAGGGCTGGCACAGCCAAAGGATTTCTGTTTCAGGATTTCTGTTTAATGGAGTGGCTGGGGACCCATTTAATTTGAAGCTGGGGTTCTTCACTTGCCTGTGGTGCACTTGGAGTGAGGCCAGGAGAAGCTGCTGCTTATTTTTCTCCTCCAGTTCGGTGGCCGCTCTGTGATCTTCCCTCGTGCTGCACTGTAATATTCTCTTGTAATAAACTGCAGCTGGATGTCACCTGGGGAGAGAGTGCTGGGCTGAGGCTCAGGAGATAAAACTCCTAGCTTTGCCACTGGGACCTTTTGACTAGCCTTGGGCAAATCATTTAATCGTTTAATCTGCTTGCACCTAAGGTCACCATCCATTAAATTCTATTTTATTGGGAATAAAGTCTGTGAATAATCAAACGATGTTCAGGTGCACCAGTGAAGAGGGGTGGGTAAACCTCAGTTCATCAGGACTCGGGTAAGAAACTGGAAAAAGCACTTTCTGAAGGACATACTGACCTAGATTGCCTGGAGGGGTTGTGGACTCTGTTTCTGGAAGTCCTTAAGGATGGTTTAGAGAGACAGCTCTTGAATTATGATTATAGCTGTTCCTTGCAGCAGGAGACTGGATTAGAGAATCACAGCTTTCTGGCCACAAACTTGTGTGATTTAATGTTTACACAGGTTTGGATGAAACTGAGACTTCCCAAAACTTGAATAAACCAGCTATGAAACTTAAGAAGTGTTAAATTTTCCCTTGGTGTCATAGGCAAGCAGGAGAATAAGGGTCTGTTCTGCTCCGTTCTCCAGTGCATGGTGGTGTCGCCAGCCTTGGGTCTGTCCTCAGGGACTGCATGGTGAATAAAGTCCTCTTTTCCCAGCACCTCTCTTGATGCAAGGTAATTTATAAGCTATTTCACAGGAGTGTACTTGAAGCTCAATAGCTGCCAGCTGGGGTTTCTCCGATAGCAGGTGTCAAGTATCAGCACAGGGAAAGAAAAAGGTGTCTAATTTCTGCCACCTAGGCGTCCTAGGTTGATTATGAATTTTTCTGGACATCTTTTGGGGTTGGTGGGTTAAATGTCTCCAGCTGCAATGCACAGCTGGGTGTAAGCCAGGCCAGAGCCACAGCTGCAGTCCTGCTTTAGATTTGCCAGAGGAGCCAGTGCTCCCTTGGAGACCGTGATGATTTTGTCAGTGTTAAAGAAATGCCTCCTTGCTGTCGCAGGGATGTTTCAGCATCCTTGGGGGGTCAGAGGAAGCTGTGCCCATGTTTGCTTATCACCACTGTCAGGGGAGAGTAGCCCTGCTCTGCTGAACAATCTCTGCTCAAAGAGTTTATGAACAGAGTTGCACCAAGAAGTGCTAAACCAGTCCCTTACGCATACTTTACTACAGCAGTTTATGCCTGGTAACTCCCTTTTGAGTCTTCCATTGATTGAACGTCCGAGTGCCGTATGTATGAGAGCATTATCCCCATTTCACAGGTGGAACAACCGAGGCAAAGAGTACCATGACTTGTCCAGGGCTATTCAGCAAGTCTGGGACAAAGCCAGGAGTAAATTCAGACCCACTGGTCAGGGTGCTGTGCCGTGCTCTCCAAAATGCAGTTGCAAAGATGAGGCTTACGGCGCATGTCTCCCTGGGATTTTCTTTTTCTCTTTACCCCAGACCTGTCGGGATGTGTGTGCTCAAGAGGGAGATGGGGGGGAGAGGTGGCTTATCCGGTATGCAGTGTATAAACAATATCTGAAGTCTGGACAATATGAACAAATTTTGTGCCTAATTCATGCAATCGTGTTTGTTATCAGGGAAATGCCTTTTCACGGCTGGGTTTCATTCTTCCCCTCCTCTTCCTTGTCCCAGGGCTGGAGGAAGCAATAATCACAATACTGTATTTTGCCCTCTTAACTCTTTCTCAGAAAGCTGACGAGCCCGTCAAATACCATCCCCGTGAATAAGCAGCTCTGGGGAAGTGGGGACGCGGCTCCCGGCGTGGTTCCTGCCCGCAGCTGCCAGCACAGCCCTGCGGAGCCGGGGACAGGCACTGCCGAGGGGCAGCGAAGCAGAAGGGTGAGGCGTAAGGTGGTTTTCAGCCTGACACCCAAAGGGTTCAGTCTTGCAGGTTATGCTTTAGGAAGGGCTTGGTATTCGTCGTCCCTGTGGTTCAGTAACTTCTGCAGAAACCTCGGACCCGCTGCCAGGCACCTTGCTGGTGATTTACAGCTTGCTCTTATTGCTGTTAGAGTCAAAATATTCAAAAAAAAAAAAAAAAAAAAGGTGCTAGGAGCCCTCCTCATTGCTTTGTATTACAAAACTGTAATTACTTCACATCAAGCTGCCGGTAACTTCAGTTGGTGTCAAACTCTGAAGCAAATGATTGAGCTGGCTGTTACGTACTACCTGGGTTTAAAACACCCCGTTGCTGCACCTCGGGCTTCCTTGGCGCTGTCATGGGCGCTGAGGGTCCCAGCAGCCCCGCTCCGGGGGGAAATCCTCTGCTCGGGGCTCAGACGTGCCAAGGCTTCTCTTGCTGGGGAAAGAGGCGAAGACCCTGAAAGCAGGGAAGGGACTCGAGCCAGTGGGTGTGCAGGTTTCTGCTGGGAAATGGGGGATTCAGCAGCGCGGGGCTCATCTGGCTGCTGCGGCTCGGCCAGGGAGGCAGGACTGAGACCCGGACCTCCGATCCGGGCTGGAAAGGTCCCAGAGCTCGGAGATGCTTAGAACAGGCAGAGCTGGCTGAGAGATTTTGTCTAATTAAAACAAAACAAAACCCTATCAATTATTGTAAGGTCTTCCTCTGCAGCTGACAAATGTGTCCTGAATATCACTTCTTCAAAGGGGATAAATCACTATGGCAGCGTTAGCGGTTGGAAATGTTTCACAGAAAAATTCCCGATGGGCTCCAGGAGGGATGCAGACCCGGCACGCGTGTTCTCGCTTGCTACGAAGAAATGGCCAAGCTCTCGGCTTTTTCCCCTCATTCCAGTTGGCAGATACCACATGGAGCCAATGCAAAGAGAAGGGGTCGGGCTGGTGCAAGGGTGAGGCTGTTCCAAATGGTTCGTTCTTGTATTTTAGTTTATATAGTGTAGCCTGCCCTTTTGGTGACCCTTTCGATAATTCTGGGGGATTTCTGACAGCCCGGTGACTTGCAGGGGAGGTCAGCAGCGCGAGCCAGCCGGTCTCCCTGCTCCTGGCCTCGCAGCAATGAATCTTATTTGACTATAAAAAGCAAAAAGGGCAGAATCCACCTCCAGCTTAGAAAGCAATCACGGGCCTGCTGGCCCCCTCCCCGCAAGCTCGGTCACTTCTCAGGAGGCTTCGTTCTGCGAGGCTACTCTCCAAACCCGCGTGGCCTTAGGAGAAAAAAACGAAGTGGGTTTTATCGCCCGCTCTGCTCCCCCTTTGTGGGGTGCTTGGGGACCCCCGTGGCCTCCGGGCCGGGAGCGATGCAGGGCCAGCCTGGGAAGAGCCCGTGGCACTCGGATGCCGAGAGCTGGGGGCGGCGGTGGGATGCCGTGCTCGGCGCAGATGCGTTCGCCGTGTCCCGGAGGTGCAGGGGCTGCCCGAGCTGCCCCCTCCGGAGGGGGTGGGGTGTCCCAGGCATGCGGGGCCCGACGGGGCGGAGGCGATCGGCGGGGGCAGAGCGGTGCTGGCGCGGGGCTGTGTACAAATTACTGCTCACGAGGCCAACCCTACCCCAAAAGAAGAGATACTGGCACCACGAAGCGAACGCAGCTGCCGCGCTGGTGACATCAAAATTGGTCCTTTGATCCGTCCTTTTCCACAGGAGATTCTCTTTTTGTTTTTGCTTTAAATTTCCTTTTTCGCTTTTCTTTTTTTTTCATGTGCATAAAATACCACTAATGACAAACTGTGGTGCCTGTGAGTGAGTGACAGCTGAAATAAGAGAAATGACTAATCGGGCCTCCTGAAGCCCTGTCGCATGGAGATTAAATGAGCCCTTTTTTCTTCCCCCCTCAATATGAGAATCATGGGCATTTGAATAATAATATTATAGTCTCCATTAGGATGACAGTGGGGGAAAAAAATCGGCTCAGACCTGTGATTATTCCTTCAATCTAATAATTATTTAAATACCAGATAACTCCTTTCAGCCTAATTGAGGCCTTTCAGCTGCTTGGGTTTATATTGTGTCCCTGAATTTACTCTCTCTTTCACCTTGCGTTACTAATAGCTTCAGATTGCTTTTAAGGCCATATTTTAAACTTGCTTCCAAAAAAAAAAAAAAAGAGGAAAAATTAATGGTCAATAGTATTAAGGATCAGAGTTAAAATCGCCCACTCTCCTGTTTCCCTGGTGTTTAACTCCCCAGCTGCACTGAGCCGTCCCCGGACCCCTCCGCAGGGCACGCGGTGGGTCCCTGTTGCTGTCTGATGCCTGTATCACTGACCCTGCTTAATCCGTGTCCCGCACCCACGCGTCGCCCCGGCCCTGGGGTAGTGGGGAGCGCCAGGAGCTGCTCCCGCGGGGGCTGACACGGAGCCGGGGATGGATCGTCGTCCCCTGGCTCGTTCGGGTAGGGTGTCAGTTCGCGGCCATGGTCTGTCATCTTCAAATAATGTTTGAAAGCGCAAATTCTTTTTCCTGGATGATCTCTCTTGCCTTTGGCAGCGACTGTTCAAAATAATCTGCAAAACCTTCACTGTAAGGCACTGCGTAGAAGTTAGGCTTCGGCTGACAGCTCTGCTGCACAACAGCTCCAGACTGGCTCTGGGTTGGTACTGTCTCTGAATGAAAATGTTGCTGGAAAAGATAAAAAACTGCTGTGGTCTGAGTGAAGAGCTTCTGTTGTCCCATACGTATGTATGTATATAAAATTTAATTATTTAAACTTACTAATTTCTAGCTTGCACTGTTCTTTTCTCACTTTGCAATGGAACAACTCTTTAAAAATTGGAAAGCTGCCGAGCAGGAAAGCTGTTGTGTGCTGAGCTTTACAGTGGAGCCTCCCCATTCTCTGCAGAATCTCTTTCACTTTCTGGACTTCCCTTGAACCAGAGCCCTCGGCTCCAGAAGCATCTCTTCTTCTCAGGGAAGGAGAAGCTGAGGTAGGCTTTGTTTTTGGGCTCCTGTTAGTGAGGGATGCTTTGGCCTTGGAGGAAAGCCCATTTGTGCTGCCCAGGGCAGAGCCGGCTTTCCCTGTGCCCTTCGGCGCGGCAGCCACCACCTCTGTGCCCTCCCCACGGCACGGGGAGTTGGGTGGCCGTGGCCGAGCACTTGCCTGGGGCACTGCGGTGCTTGAGGCYTCTCGTGCGTTGATCTGGAGATGCTCTGCCACTGACTTGGCTGCTCCGCAGGRCTCCCGTACCTGCAGCTCTCGTGCCAGCGTTTCCGGGCTCCTCTTGAGCTCTTCCACAGCCCGGGGTTCCCTGGGTGTCTACAAGAAGGCGCCGTGCTGCCGGCTGGCATCTCCCTGCCAGCGACACACGCGGGCTTCTCGGTGACTTGCCGAGTTATCCGAGAGCAAAGTTGCTGTCAGATCCCGGTGCCCGCGATCAGGTCGGTGGTGCCCACCGTGGGTTGCCAGCAGCCCTTGGGTGGGTGGGCAGCATGGAGAGCCTTCCTCTGAGGAGAGCCTTGGTTTGATTTGTGCCCTTTTGAAAGATTCTTGATTCAGAGAACAGTTTGGGGACGTTCACTTGGAAATGTAACGAGAAGAGCTGGGGAGGTCACCCCAGTGCTGTTGTGCCACATTTGGGTCCACAGCGCGGGCGGCTGCTTTCTGCCACAATCATCCAAACGGTAATAGGAATGCAGCAGGGTCTGCGTCATAGCTGGGAGAGAGAGAAACTGCTTCAGCCAAAGGTGGAAATTAAGAGACTGGAAATAAGAAGCAAGCAGCCGGGGAAATGTATCCCTGAGCAGAATGAGAAACCCATTACCGCTCTCTTTCTCCTGTCTTGTCAGTGACACCGAGACGTGCAGCCCACGGACAGAGCTCCTTTGTCACCTTTCAGAAACACCCGTCTCTGGCTCCCGGCGCTAACAAGCCTAAAGAGTGGCCATTCGGTGACACTCGCTTATGAGCTCAGTGTAGGTTTCCAGCAGTGTGAATTATTTTAAATACCAAAACGGAGATCAGCATCAATCAAATCCGTGGCTGCCCGCGGGTGAGGGCAGGTGAGCGTGGGCTGCGCTCAGGAACAGCCTCCTGCGTTTGCACATGGGGCAAGGGAGAAGAGTCAAATTTGCAAAGAGTGCAAATTTCTCCCCGGCACGTGCGCTTGGGGCTTGCACAGCCGTGGAGGCCGGTGACGGAACCTCGGTGCAGAGAGGGTGGGTGGCTTGTCCTCAGCCTCTTACCAGAGCTGGCGTGACCCTGTGGTGCTGTGAGGTGGTGGAGAACGTGTCTCCCCAAGGCAGGCTGAAATGGTTCCTCTGATTGACCAGCCTGGACTGTGTAAGGAATGCATAATTTGGGATAAAGGAGAACTTTGTGATGGTTTTCTGAGTCCAGGCGGTCAGACACGTCTGTGGTGATGAGCAAGGCTGAGGTCAAGCCAGTCATGGTCAGGTCTGGAGATAACAAGGATGAGACACAATCCAGTGACCTCCAGGCATGTCTGTGGTGACAAGGGAGGTACAGAGCCCTGGTGCGGGGATGCTCTCAGGGCCCTTACGTGGTGCCCGCCTCAGAGTGGTGTTCTGCTGGCCCCACGGCTCCTCTGAGCAGCTCTGCTGAGCTGGGTCCTTGCTGCCATGCAGGGTGCTCGGCTGGCATCACTTCCAGCTGCTTTGTGGGAGCCCAGCGTGGTGCTGGCAGACTGGGGCTGAGCTGRGAACCRAGCCGATACCTCCTGTGTGGGATGGTCCAAGCYGGACCCCCCTTTAGATGAGACAGACATGGAAATACATGGATTTGGATTGTCTTTAATGTTCATATTTTTGCTAGGGGAGCCTGCCATCTCAGCAGAGGTGCGAAGTGATGAGGTGGAGCAAGCAGAGGGTTATAAGGGTCCTCTTCAACAGCTACTGGGTCTGCATGTGTGTGTGTGCTGTCCGGAAGGGCGGCTGGAAAGCTCTGATGTAAACCTGCCTCACACAGCCGGAGCCTCTCCGAGGCAAGTGCCGGTTTCCGAAGGAAATTCCAGCCTGGTGATTCCTAATTCAGCCTGACAGCCGCAAGCAGGGTGGAGGGGGATGGGGATCAGTGGGGCTCCAGCCGTCCCTCGGGCCTGAATGAGGTTTAGGTGCTTTGGGAGCCCCCCCAAAACCAAAACAACCMGCCACCAAACCTGTCTGTCTTTCATGCCTCATTTCCACATAGATTTTGGTCAGAGGTCTCCAGCTCGAGTCTTGCCTCGCSTGGTCCGTATGGGTGAAAACATGTCAGTAGAAGGAGACTCTTACTTCTGACTGTTATCCRTAGAGCTATCGGGAAGGGTGTATGGACCACTTGGTTAGCATCRGGTCTTCTGGACCCAGTGTCCGAGCTGTCACTTTGTGTAGGTTTTAATCATCACCTGGAAGCTTTGTTAGAGCAGGAAATTTGTCCAAGGCTCCCAGATGGGTATTCTCTCCCCTGCCCGTGGCGCTGCTGGCAGCGTTTGGTTGCTGATCTATCCATGTGCCCCCACCTTGGTGGCAGCTGCTTTCCAGCAGTAAAGTACCTTGTGAAGGCAGTGATAAGCTTCTGCCTGAAAAGCACCCGCAGAGGTACTTCTGGCTCTGGGGAGGGGTGGAGGGGAGATGCTGGCGGTGTGTCTATGCTCAATGAACTTGCCTGCATGAGACTTCTTCCTCAGGTTTCCAAATTAAATCATAGAGRATTTAAAGGTAGAAAACACCTCTTATTTCCTCTGTTGCTTCCAACAACATACCCTGCAGGAGACATCCTTTTAGCCAAGATTGCAGATTGATGGTTGGGTGTGTGAGCTGCGGGCTGTGTCTTGGGCTGAAGCTGATTATCCCCTCCCATGGCTTAGCAGAGTGCATTATAAACAGCTAAACCACATAACAAATTAACATGCAGAGGCTGAACCAAGTGGCAAAACATCAAGCCTGAACTGTTTACCAGTAAGTTGGGAAACCTGCTTAATTCTTGTTGGTCTCAGAGACATCCTCACTTTATCTCAAGGACTCTGTAATTAGAAAGCCTCCTTTGAATTTTATCTGCAGGGCACACTGGATCTAATCCTTTGCTCTGTGTGTTTCTTTTCTTTCCCTAGAACCATGTGAGGGACATTGCTGGGGCACAGCACACRCGCGGGGGACACGAAGTTTGCCTTTCCCAGGATGGATCAGAGGAAGAACTGGCCTCGGGTACCCGACTTCGATGGCTGGTCGGTGGCTTTGCTCTGTCTCTTCCTGGCATCGCTCTCCCGAAATGTGTCCAGCAACGCCTTGTTCAGCACTTTCCACTCTGAGAACCGGGACTGGACATTCAACCACCTGACTGTCCATCAAGGCACCGGAGCAGTCTACGTTGGAGCTATCAACAGGGTTTACAAGCTTTCGGGTAACCTGACCATTTTGGTGGCTCATAAAACTGGTCCTGAGGAGGACAATAAATCCTGCTACCCACCCCTCATCGTCCAGCCATGCAGCGAGATCCTCACCCTCACCAACAATGTCAACAAGCTGCTGATCATTGACTACTCTGAGAACCGGCTGCTGGCTTGTGGCAGCCTCTACCAGGGGGTCTGCAAGCTGCTGCGCCTGGATGACCTCTTCATCTTGGTGGAACCCTCGCACAAAAAGGAGCACTACCTCTCCAGCGTCAACAAGACGGGCACAATGTATGGTGTGATCGTGCGCTCGGAAGGTGAAGATGGGAAGCTCTTCATTGGCACAGCGGTGGATGGGAAGCAGGATTATTTCCCCACCCTTTCCAGCCGCAAACTTCCCCGGGACCCAGAGTCATCAGCAATGTTGGATTATGAGCTCCACAGTGACTTTGTCTCGTCGCTCATCAAAATTCCCTCAGATACCTTGGCCCTCGTTTCGCACTTCGACATCTTCTATATCTACGGTTTTGCCAGCGGCAACTTTGTCTATTTTTTGACTGTCCAGCCAGAGACCCCAGAGGGTGTCTCCATCAACTCCGCCAGCGATCTCTTTTACACGTCCCGCATTGTACGTCTCTGCAAAGACGACCCCAAATTCCACTCCTATGTCTCTCTGCCCTTTGGCTGCGTCAAGGCGGACATGGAGTACCGCCTCCTGCAAGCAGCGTACCTCTCCAAGCCAGGAGATGTGCTGGCCAAGTCCCTCAATATCACGGCCCAGGAGGATGTCCTCTTTGCCATTTTCTCCAAGGGACAGAAGCAGTACCATCAGCCACCCGACGACTCTGCGCTCTGCGTCTTCCCCATTCGCACCATCAACGCTCAGATCAAGGACCGCCTGCAGTCCTGCTACCAGGGGGAGGGCAACCTGGAGCTCAACTGGCTGCTGGGGAAAGACGTCCAGTGCACTAAAGCGGTAAGGATGCTCCGGCTGTTGGCCGTGGTAGCCCTCGAAAACCGGTATCAATGCCTGGCCCTATGGCATGTGAGCTTGCAGAATAGGATCAACCTTTCTGTGCCTCAGTTTCCCTGAACACCGAACAGACATAGTAGTCATTTTCCTCTTTATTCCCTGTGGTTATCAGACAGTGATGACAATGAAAGGAAGGGGAGCATTAAGGCAGATGAATAAAAGTGTGCAACTTGCTGGAAGCGTTTGCTTTTCCCAACCTGGGGCTCTGGAAACTGGAGGAAGGCTCTTGCCCTTCCTGGAGCCAGAGGGTGGTATCAACAAACTAGCAAGATAAATACAAATGACAGTTGCGTCCTTTGTATTTTTATTCAGCTGATTTCTTTAATCTTGATTCACATGCAGATTGTTCCTGGGCTGACTTGGGAATCCCTGGGGCCKTCTTTTGCCAAGCATATTAAGTTTGGCTGCTGGGAAGAGAGAAGCATGGGCTAAATGAAATGAAAGAAGGAAGGTGAAAAGAAGCTTGAGTGCTGGCTTGCACAGGGGAGAGTCATCCCATTGCAGTTGCAAGTAGATGTGCCTGAGCATTTGGTAGTTAATGTCCCTTGTGGAAAATAAGTGGATTGCAGTCAGTGTGATGGCGAGTGGCCATCCACGTCACCACCCCGCTGCCTACGCCACGTAGGAATGCACTCGAGCAATCTCAGCTGATACGGCTTAGTAATACTTAGCTGTTGGCAGAATGATTTTCCTTTACTCCTGGCAAGTGGTGTTCCAGGGAGAAGCCAGTGTCCGTATTCCCTGTGTTGTAGAAAGGAAACTGAGGCACAGAGAGGTGGTTTGTAGGAGAGTGCATAGCTGGACGGTGGAAGGAGCAAGGGTGCATCTTCCCACTTAGCACTCGGGTGTTTCATGGTGCCAGAGCCCGTCCCCTGTGGTCACCCCCTTTCCAGGGCAGCCAGGCTGGTGCTTTCCACCAGCCCCCTGTTGCATGGGGAAGGTTTAACTCTTTGTTAAGAGCCAGACGGAGGTGGCTGCTCCCAACAGGAGTGTACAGCAGTGTCCTCTCCTCTCCTCTCTCGTGGCGTGGGATCAGCCGTGTCAGGCTGTCCTCTGGCTGGTGACTGACCCGAGCCTGTCCCACACCATGCGTGGCAGTGCCAGCACCGCTGCGAGCTGTCAGCAGCAGAGCTTGTATGGTCTTCAGGGGAGCCTTTGCTGATGTGGGGATGCTGAGCACCTTTCTGCTTGTACTACTCGGCACCTCTGGAAATCGGGTCGAGAGGAGGTGAAATGAGTGGAGGAGAGAGCTCCTACGTGGCCATGCAGCGGGGCTAAACCCATGAGAAACCCAGTAGATTTAGAAAACGAGTCTGTTGGACTTAGGGTTCCTCCTCTGCCTTGTCCAAACACATTTTGGAGCAGCTGCAGAGTGTCTTGGCCTCGGGCAGTGAAGGGAACGAGCCATGGCAGAAGGTGGCTGAAGCTGGCAGGGTCCCTGGGCAGGGTGTTGTGTGGTGGCTCCCACCCTGCTGTCAGCACCGCCGGCTCCCCGCCGCCTGAGCCCGGGTGTGTGGGGCTGCCCCGTGCTTTGCCTTTCACTCACAGCTCCCCCAAACCTCGTCTTTCCAGCCAGTCCCCATTGATGACAATTTTTGCGGCCTCGACATCAACCAGCCCCTGGGAGGCTCGATGCCGGTGGACGGAGTGACGCTCTTCACCTCGAGCCGGGACCGGATGACTTCTGTTGCTTCCTACGTCTACAACGGCTACAGCGTGGTGTTCGTGGGGACTAAGACTGGCAAGCTGAAGAAGGTAAGCTTATTTCCATGTTTTCGGAGAGCCAGCATCCATTTCTCATCTCTCTCAGGAGTCTCTGATGTGCATAGCTGCTGCTGTGTCTTACGGATATTTCCCAGCGTGAAACTGGGAGCCAGTCAGGAGCAAAAATCATGGGGATTGGGCCTTGCATTGGTGAGGCAAAGTTCATCCATCAGCACTGTTAGTACAGAGTGGCGTGGCTGCGGTTTCTTTTGAAGCGGAGAAGTGCCAAGCCTTGGGGAAGGTGCAGCGGAAACTGCTGCAGCCTGGTCCTGGAAAAGGGACCAAACGAGGCCACACGGTTCCCATTGCTCTGCGGCGTTACAGCTCTGGAGCATCCCCTTGCACGGGCTGAGGGCACCTGCCTGTGCTTCCAGCCAGCGACTTCCTTCAGCAGCAGGGTAATGCCGGTCTCGGCACCGTTGCCAGCTCTTGCGTGAACCGCCTGCCTGTATATTACAGCGTTACCCTGCTGTTGGTCTGAGCTTTTTTGCATTTTATCATTCAGTAAACTATGGTGTGTGTGTTTGTGGGACTGATGCAGAAATTATCAGGGCAATAATAGGCCAGTCTGATTAGAGACAAGTGAGGAGCTGGCTTGAAATTTCTGAGTTTGAGTGAACCTCAGCAAGCTGTATCCAAGGGCTCAGATCTTTCCTCCTTTTTGACACACTGATGGAAATCTTGTAATAGTTTTGTGTGGTTTCCCAGCAATCCTTCTGCAACTTGTGTAGAAGATGGCGAGTTAGAAAGCTTTCGATGACGGCAAAATTGCTGATGGTGGCAGGACATTTGGTCATGGAGAGATAGGAATGGGTTAACTCAGCTGCTTTTGGAAACCAAGCCTCAGGGCAGAGTCCTACTGCTTCTCTCTGCCTTTTACCTCCTGCTCTTCCCTCTGACAGTTGGATGATTGATCAGTCCTGGAAGATAATATTCCTCACCCTCTGCATCACAAATGCTGGGGCTAGCTGCCCAGGGCAAAGAGGTGCTCCAGCTGGTTTTCTCCCCCAGCGCAGGGGGTGGGGGGGCTCCGGCGGGTTTTAGGATTTTGAAGCCGAACTGGAATTTCCCCCCTCTGTATCTTCTGAACTGCTCTTCGGTAAGCAGTGTGCAGAGCCTGGTCAGGCCCAGTCGTACATCTGTTGAGCGTGGTCCTCCCTAGTCCTCTCTCAGGAGTTCCGTATTTAAAATGAGTGTGGAAATGGCCTTGGGGTGTGTAAGTGGAGGGGAACCCCCGCTGTTGGTCTTTAGAGTTGGAGCTGCAACTGGAAGCCAGCTCATCAGTGTCTGCAGAAGTCTGATCCAGCAAAACCAGCCTTAGAGATGCTGCCCTGGAAAGCTGAGATCCTTCAAATTAACCTAAAATATAAATGATAGCATTAGGTGAACCTGCTAAATGCAGACCCTGCTTCTTCATACCAGGGAAAGAGTTAACAAGTGTAATCAGCAGCAGGCTGTTAATTTTTTGTGTCCTTAAGCAGCAGGGAATTTCTTCCTCATCTATCCAGGAAGATACAAGGACGGGCAGATACTACACTTGAATGTCTGCATCATTTTAATTACATCAGTTCATTAATATTCATTCAACACTTTACAAGTGCTGAGTAGTAGTAAATTAGGTGCCTCCCTGGTGCCTCTCGAGTGTCAGTGGGGCAATTTTGAACACGGAGGAGAGCGGGCTCATAAGCAAAGCCCCTCTCCTCCCTGCCCACCCCACCCGCCGCGGCACACGGGAGCGCCGGGATGTTTCTAGCTAAATGGATGGAAGAGGCACCCTCGGCATGTTGCAGATGGAAGTGCTATCAAGCTTCAAACCAGCCACGCAGCCTGGTACTTGCTGTTCGCAGTGTTTTCAAGGGGGGGGGATAGGGGAGGTGCCTCATTTAGAGGCAGTTAAAGCAAACAGCTTGTGCCTGCACACTAGGTATTCGCTGTCGCGTCCCAGTGTCCCATGAATTATGTAGGATTATAGAAGAAGCAGTCTCTCCAGCACGGTTTAATTCCTTGTGCTATTCTACACTGAACGCCTACCTTTTTGATGCGAAGTTGATCTATTTATGCCCATCCACTTCACTCTGTCCAGTGGGCAGGACTCGGGGAGAGGGGGAAGGAGGGCTATGGGAATCCTTCACGTTTGACCTGTGTTTGAGCCACCGGTAAAACCAGCCCAGTGGTAACCAGGCAGTTACCAGCCTAGTGGTAACTAGGCACCGAGAAAATTGGTTCATCTCTTGAGCAAATTCATTCCAGGCACTCGCTGCAGTCAGCCTCTCGTGGCATCTGCCAAGCACCCCGATTTCACATGTATCGGAGTTGTCTGCAGCTGGTGAGAGCTGTGCCTCCTGCTGTCATTAGCTGGAGCGATCACTGTCCCGTCCTCTGCACGGGGCTGGGAATGTTGTTCTTCCCTATCTTGCGGTCCTGTCCACAACTTTAGTAAATCTTTTCTCATTTGATATGTGGGATTATCTTTTACGTGGCCTAAGAGAGGCCGCATGAAGCGTAGGAAGCAGCTTTGCGTTAACTGTGGGACCGTTGGGAGGCTCACTGCAGAGCAGGTGTTGCAGACCCGGTGGGAAGTTAACAGATCGTCTCCAGGTTTTGCGCGTGTTCCAGACCAGACATGTCTCAAAGTCAGCGAGTGCTCAGGACTGTTTCCATATCTCTTCTTCCCCATATGTGAAATGAGGATGGTAAAAATGTGCGCACCTCTGTAAGTGCCAGAGATTTACAGATAGACGCCTTGTCTCCTCCAGCTCGCCACCTTGCATATCTACCTACACAATTAATGTCTGAAAGCTATGTCACGCCTATTCCCTCTCCCGCAGCCACTGATTTACTTTGGAAACAAGCTGGTGGCTCAGTCTGGGGTTTCAAAGAAGACACTTTTGTGTAGCTGGAGGAAAGAAGTCAGGGAGCCAGCTCTGAAGTCTTTCAAATTTGTCTGTGCTTCCCCAGTGAGAATTCATTACTGAAAATGCTGCATTATCTCACTGATGTCCTTCTTCCCATTAGCTATTCACCAAACTGCCTCGTGCGACGTTCCTAGGAGAGCGGCGGCTGCTGCTTCAGCCCCTCTCCTCCGAAGGAGCGGAATGCTGAAGGTCCCTATGCCCCTGCCAGCCCGCCCAGACATCCCTGCCTGCGCTCCTCAGTACAGCCCCGTCTTTGCTAGCTCTGCCCCCTTCTCTGGTTCCCGGGTACATTTGAAGTCCCCTTTGGCTCCTTTCAGCAGCCAGCACTGGCTGACATGTAAAGGAAGGAGAGAGAAGTTTTCTGTCCGCTCGGGAGCAGCGCGGAGCCCTGCGGCGGGGCTGGCAGCTTTCCCAGGCCGAGCTCCCGCTTGCTCTGCAGGTTTCGGAGCCCCGCGGGGTCTGGCCGGCGCGGGTGGCCTGGGCAGGTCGCCCGCGGAGTCCGCACAGCCCGGCAGCRGGTTCGGCATAGCCGTGCTGCACCGGAGGGGTGTCGGTGCCGGCGCTGCTGACAAATAGGTCGATAATATCAGATAAGTCAGTTGACAATGAACTTGGCATCTTTCCTGCGGGGAAGCAGCGCGTTTGCTGGGGTCAGGGTTTGAGCTCAGGGCTGAGGGTGTGCTTGTACCTGCTTGGCTGCCCTGGGCTGGTCAGCGGCTCCTCGCCCAGCTGGTGACAGGCGCGAGGGCATCGTCTGCCCCTGGTTACTGCTGAAGGGTGGGAAGGATGAATCGATGGATCTATTCTCCATTAAAACTCAGTGCTGGAGGAGGACTTTTCTCGCATAGCACTGACTCGGCCAGCCCGCTGCCTCTCACTGCAGTCTGCCTGTACGTGGGGCACGTCGGGGCCGGGGGCTCGTGGTGCGCCCGGTGCGTGTGCTGTCCAAAACGGCTGCACCCCTGCGAAGCCCCGCGCCTGCTCCTGGCAGCCCGCTCTTTGTGAGAACTACTGTTCCTCCGCAGTTTTCTCTTAAGTGGGGGAAAAGCAAACATGCTGATGATGCCGTGACCTTTTGGATAAAGCGCAGGTACACGGGATGCGGCTCTCCTTGCAGCTTGGTGGTCCAACTCTCCTTCCAAAGCGTCTCAGCTTCGTGGCTGGGGGAGCGAGGGGCAAGGGGATCATGTTAGAGACATAATCGTTCAGAATTGTGGATTCCTGCAATAAAACAATTTTCATCGAGCAAAATTAGAAGAGACATTAATGCAACAGTTAACAGCAACTAACTGCTGGGGGGAGATGTGTCAGCTTGCTCGTTCTGTTTATGGGTTTCATACAATTCCATCAATATTGATGTGTGATGCCTTTGATTTTGACACTAATCATTGCTATGAATTAAATTTGCAGCCATATAATTAGGACTACTATTAATAGGGCCTCAAGCTAAGCACTGCTGTGCTAGTTGTCTTTTTCCTGATGGAAAACGGCATCCACGGAACTCAGTTAATGTGGTTTGCCTGTTAGATGCTGAGACTGATGTGAAAATTATACTTGCTATATTTAGAGGGGCTCCTCTGAAAAGCAGGTGCATGGGAAGGGTCTGACTCGGAGGTTTCCCAAGAACTGCACTGGAGTTGCCCTTAAACTTCGTAGTACTTTGCTGTTCTTCTCTTAAGATATATACACTTAGTGGGAGAGAAGGATTGCAGGAAGAAAAGAATAACCCTCAGTTTGAAGGGCTGCTGTCGCAAGCCTTGTTTCCATTTCAGCTCCCCTTCCTCGTGCAAATCTTTCCATTTATTTCTCCCACCCGACGCTGTTTCAACTCTCTCTGTCCCTGTGCACGCCCACTTTCATCTCATCAGGCTGAGCACAGTGGCTGGGATAGCAGCATGGCTCACCACTAAAAATCAATCTTGTATTTCATCCCAAGAGGTGTGTTTCTTATTAGATCTAATAAATCAGTGAAGTGCCCTTCATTCAGCTTGTCAATGGGGGACATTGTTTGTGATCAAGAATAAATAAATGTCTCTTCTATGTCTGACAGTGCACCGTCTATGTGTTATTTTACCATCATGCTGTTTATGCCTGCTGTAGGAAAAATGCAGTTTGTGCAGTGAGAGCCTGCAGCCTCGCCATCCCTCGCCTACATTCGCGTGAGCTGGGTACGCTCCTGGGTGGCACATGCGATGGGTCCCGGGGAAAAGCAGTAATGGTGACATTGTACCTGGTTTTCACCCAGCACTGAGTTGCTCCAGTGGCGATGAGGCTTTGATCTGTGTGCTTGAAGATGTTCGGAGGTGTGGGCCGTGCTTCTCCGTGCTGGTGTATCAGAGCTGTCCAGGCTAGGTCTGACGGCTGGGCTCTGCGTCCAGGGGTTGCTTCTCCCAAGGAAACCGAAAGCGCTCTGCCGTGTCTGTTTTCAGTGTAAACTTTGGTGCTACAGGCAAGAACCCAGGTTTGGTTATTTCAGATGCCCTGAGGTGAAGGATAGTGTGTGCATCTCAATTCACACCCCGTCCTCCTGGATAAATGGGCGTCAGACATTGTTCTGAACTCCTGTAACAGGCTGTCCCAAGGGCAGCTGCGCTGTACATGGCTGGAATCAATTCTGGCGTGCAAAGTCACCCGTGAAGAGCTGCTTGGGATCTGTCTGCAGGAGAAGTGCTACAGAAGAATACGTAGTGCTGTAACTAGTTTTCATGATGGGAAACACATTCCTGTTTACCTGTTGAATGCCTGAATGCGTGGTGTGCAATGTCTGTCCTTGCTTTCAAGGAAGGCAAACCTCCACTTTTGCAAGGACAGCGATAATTGATTGGATTACGCACTCAGGGGAAAGGCGAACTTTTAAGTGTGTTGTTACATCTTGGTATGTGATAGTTTTATTCAGCTTGGCTGATTTAGTTTGTTCCATTAGTGGGAATAAAATAGGTCTTTCACAATGAAATATACGTCCGAACCTGTCCTTATCTGACTTCATTCTACGGATGGTTATCTCATCCTTTTAATTTATCCTTAATTATCGCCCCCGCACACATTCCATAGCACTTTAGGAAAAAGTCAGTTGCATCAGTGTGTAGAGAAGCCAAGAGGACATCAGGCTGTTATTGAACAGATGAAAACCATCCGTTTGCAGATGCCTTCCAGAGGAGGTGCCTAGTTTTAGCTATAGGTTGTAAGGTCCGGTGCTTTGCTGACTCAGTGATCAGTCCATCACCCTGGAGAGCAGACTGTGCCCCAGCAGAGRTGTAAGATGGCAGATGACTCGTGCTTGACTGAAGAAGTTGTTTAATTGCAAGGTCTGAGAAACAAGTCTCTCTTTCTTGCCCTAGGACGTGAAATAAGGGGGTATTTATTTGGTACTGTATTGCTGGTGATTTGCTCTGGTGTGGTCGGAGAAGCTGGGATTCTTTTTCTCCGTAAACAAGAATTTTCCAGCCTCAGACAGTAATTCCCTTTTGCTTCCATCTGTGTAAAAAGGGTGCTGTCAAACTGTGACACCAGAAATGTGTCCCCAAAATGCCCAATGGTCCCTTACATTTGTTATTGTTAGTAGCCAGAAGTTTTACTGGTCTTACTTATTAATTGGAATTTATGCAAGGGAATATGAAAAGTGATCGAAGCCGAAGGAGAGCACTAACATGCATGTCTCAGGGCTGGAGAAGGGGCAGAGCTGCCAAGTCCCTCTAGACTCTGGTTTTGAGCAGGTCAGGAATGTCCCTACCACCTCTTAAAGGCATGAAATTGGCCTCCTCTTCTCCCAACATTACTTCTCTAGTTCTGTTATCTGTTGCCTAGCAGAGCAAGTAAAATAAGAAAAAAAGAGAAGTTGGGATGTATTTTTATAGCTGCTGGAGAGCTAAGGGGCGGGTGTTAAGGAAATGTTATGTGAAATTGAGCCAGGTGGGCTCAGTCTGCTTTAATCTGTTTCTTGGCTCACGAGATGGCGATGACTCTGGTCCTGCTCAGGTTCAGGCACCTTGAATAAATCAGCTTGAAATTTTTGAGTGCAACAATTACTTTTTATTCGTTTCCAAACGAAGTGGAGCTAGTAAAGACTGYAAGTGCCTGGATGGCCTTATGCATGAAAAACAGCCTGCCTCAGAGATCTCACCAGCTTCACCACCCCAAAGGCAAGGGGCTCCACGTGCTGAAAGGGGTTTTTCTTGAAGAGCTCTTTGTGTARATTCATCTCTGGGATTTGGTCCTGGCACCTCCCTGTCAAACGCTCTTATTGATTGGCTTAAACATCACAAGCGTAGGACAAATTCTGCTGGCGATGCCCACGGGAGGTTTCSTGCTCCTGGGGATGGAGCAGGAGGAGCCTGTGGCTCCACGCGCGGCTGGGCTTCCCCTGCAGCGTCCGCCTCCGGCTCCGGCAGGGTCCGGGGAGGTTTGACATGAAGTCTCTCCTGGTGCCTCCCTTAGGTGCACGCAGCCTTAAACCAGAAAAACGTCTCACGTCTCACCTTTCCCAGTGCTCTTGGGTTCTTACGCAGGCGGGAATGAAGCTCGGAGCGGCACACGTGAGGGTAAAGGGAGTTCTGAGGTGCATCGGTCCGTGTACTTTGGGACTAGTTACCAGAGTAACTATTGGGAAATAGTTACCGAAAAGTTTTTCCCCCTTGTGCACGTGGGTTGTTGTTTTTTTTTTCTTCTAACATATTTAGAAGATAATTAATCTCCACACCTTTTATAAGAAGAGGTATTATCTCCTTTATGAGCGTGAAGCGAGGCAGAAGTTATTCCTCCTCCGTTTCATGCTAGAAGCAGAGCTACATTTTCATCTAAGTAATGCATTTCTTCTTGAAGTAATCTTGAAAAATATCAGGAAATACCAAACTATTCTGTGAATTCATGTTGGTTTTTCTGACTGTCCCCTGCTTTCCTCTGAGTGTAAATCTGAAGAAGTTGCTGTGTTCTGGATGTTGTTGGTTTTTGGGGGGAGGGCGGTGTTAGACTCCTGCCTTTCTATTTATGAGTCAAGAAGTTCATGCTTTCTTTACTATATATATTTTTCTGCAGGCTTTTAAAATCCTCAGAGGTCAAAATAACATGAGTTTTGGTCCATTTGTAAGATCTTAAATCCCCGGGTGGCAAGAAATAATGTGAGAAGACCATGCTATGTTGCTTCTCTAAATGCCTCCTTGAGGCAAAAAAACAAATGTGGAAAACACAAACGTGCTGGGAGAGACGGGGGAATCCGCAGGAAGAATCCTGCGTGCTGGCGTGGCCCCCGTGGTGCTGCTGCTGCAAAAAGGTTGGGATTTGGGGAAAATCGGGGAGTGAAATGCCACGCAAAAGCCGTACCGCCATGGCTTGTGATGGGACTGGCTGTTAGGCTTTCCTTTGTGCGTCTGACTGATGCTGCCTTTAGTATTTCCTCAGTCCCACAATCAAGTTTACTACCCATTGTTGTTACGGTTGCTTTTTGCTGCCAGCCAGGGCAACGACAGCGTTAGTGGTGCTGTAAAATACTGCATGGTTTGCGAGGGCAAATCCATCACTTGACGTCTGCCTGATATTTATGGATGTGCCAGACAGGCGTGGATTGGATGCGGCCAGTCTCTGTATTAGCATTAGTCCATTGCGCCTGTTATGATGCATAGTATCCCCACCTCCCCCTGCCTTTTATTACCCTCTTTTCATTTCTGCCGAGATGCATGGACAGGCAGATGCCTCCATTTCTCAGGCCTTCAGGGAGCTCTCTGCAGGCAGCCCAGCCTGAGCAATAACCGAGGGACACAAACCCCCGCCCGCGGTAGGGAGCTCCCAGGGGCTGGGGAGTGCAGAGCCCGSGGGAATTTTGCACCGGAGAAGTTCCCCAGGGTCTGTGGTGAGGCCGTAGGCTTTCCTGGCTGTGACTTGGATGAAAAGAGCAACAAAATACTAAGTCTAAATGTGACTGCTGCTTATTACCAGCAATGGTAGCAACTCCTGGCTCTTCTCCCAGCCACCCCTCCTGCATGCACRCTGTCCGAGGGTCTGATGCATTCAGACTTTCCATGCGTTTAGGTTTTGGTTGTGGGTTTTTTCCCCACTGTCACCTTAACTGTAGGCGGGGAGGTTATAGTTGTTCATCAGGTGCGTCTCAAAAAAACCTTAGATGATGCTAATCAGGCTGGGAGGGAGCCACGGCTGGGGGAGAGAAATGTGGTGGTACGGGGAGGGTGGTAAGGATGCTTGGATTTTTCTTCTCATGTTAGCCACTAGTTTTATTGAGCTGACATTGAATATGTTACTCAAGCTTGCAATTTTCTGCTCTATAACTTGAATTTGCACATTGTGATTTACACCCCTGTACACGGCCGTATCCCACCTGGGGCTCGGCGAGCCCTGAGGACACTGAAGGAGCTCTGCGGTCTGGTCACAGAAAGGTCTGGCCTGGGACCGAGGAGACGTGGCAGCGATTCCCATCTGTCCGGCCGTTSTCCCTTACGGGCAGGTTTCCCTGTGCATCCGTTCCCTGTCTATAAAATCACAGACCTTTTCCCAGCCCCGTGCTCCAGGCCTGCTGCCAGCCCTGAGGTGCTGCTGCACCGCCAGCGCCCCGCGATCCCACCGGARGAGGAGACGGTGGCCGGCGGGGCTGGAGCTGCCCCGTGCGCGACCGAAAGCCGTCGGTCCCGTGGGCTTTGCACCGCGCTGCGGGTCGGTGCTGAGCGCGGGGCAGCTGCCGCCAGCCGCTGCCAGTCCGTACTGGGCAGCCTGCTGGGACCCGGGGAGGACGGCGGAGGAGTCGTGGGCTGAGCGAGGGTTTAAGATGCCTCCGACACAGGCGTGCAAACAGGAGAGCGCAGGCAGCAGCACGGGCAGCCTGGAATAATTAGTAAGTGGCTTGGGCAGCATTTGTCCCCTCATCCCCTGCCCGCGCCTCAGCCGGGGACCCTGCCACCTTTCCCGGTTGTTCCTTCTCGCTTGGTTACATGTCTTTGCATCAAATAGATACATGTAGATGAAAGGGATGTGCATTTAAAATGAATGTACACATCATACAGCCTAGCTATTATACAGTGCGGGATTTTTTTCGTGGTAAGCTGCTAAATTATTTATTGTGTGCTGGGCTTTAATCTCATAAACCTGCCTGCAGGCCTTACGCAAACCAGCCTGAGCATCCTGTAAAGCGTGCAAGTCAGTGCTGCTGTGACTGTAGGTGGTAATTGTTCGTCTTGCCTCGGCCTCTTCCTCCCCCTCGTCAGCTCATTAAAAGCAGTGGGGCTTGTTAAGTTGGTCATTGCCACTAACTTACAGAATGATTTGCATTTGCTGCTTGGAGAGGATGCCAATCCTGAGATCCCTGTTAGTCGGAGAGAACAAGAGTCGGTCCCTTGAGCTGCTCAAAGTAAAGAAAAAAGGGTGAGGAAGAGACGTTGGGGTAAAACAAGGTCTTTCAAATAAACATCGCTGTGCCTCCAGCTGGGAGCACTTACCTTCCCGAGCGGCTGGGGGTGTTGGAGCCTGCAACCTYGCAGCTCTGAGTTAACATTTGGCTGACTAATGCGATGTTTGCTTTTGCTAGKCATCCTGCAGCCAGTGGCTTATTAGTGGAAAAACAGAGTATCCTTTTGCCTGCTCTCAGTTCTGAGCTTCTTTGATGCTTTTTGCGATGCTCTTAAAACTTCCCACTCTGAGAGACTTTGTACCGCGAACGCAAGTGAGCACGCAGAAGTGAAGGGGCTCTCCTGGTCTTATATGCTTAAACTAGTAAATGGCGGAGTTGGAATAAAACCAGAGTCCCCTCCTCCCACCTTCTCCTTTCTTTTGACTCTCAGACCAATTGCACCTCTCGGGTATATTTAGGCTAAATCATTCTGCAGGGCTTTGAAGCCAAAGGACAGCAGGCTGACCCTCCCTGGTTTTCTTTTCATGCTTTTTTTGTGCAGAGCCCTTCACCTTGGGAACTTGGTCTTGTTACTGAGAAATAAATAATTAGAATAATCTGGAAGGTACAGGTTGAGGGACAGGTATAGTGGAAGAGAGACCGAGAAGTTTGAAAGACGGGGCAGGCTGCTTTCTGCCTGCAGTTTTCCCACCAGGAAAGGGGCTAACATCACTTTCTAACTTTCCAGGGAGTTTGTCTGAAAATTACTTGGTAATCCATAGTGCAAAGAAAACAAGGTAAATACTGAGCTTCACTGTTAGTAATCAACTGATAAATATGTTTAAATGTCCTACATTTCGGAACAAAACACACCCCACTGCATAGGGCACAGCTAATACTTGCCCTTGATTTTTACAAGGCTGCCAGCTTTAATGGGGTGCTGCCGTGCCGGGGTGCAGGTGTGGGACTGACAGTGAGACAGTCGCTCTGCTGCAGGTTTCCCAGCACTGGCACCACACCGGCGCTTAGCTTGTGATGCTGTTCCTCTGAGGAGCTGTCGGAGAGTTTCTTGCAGCGTTTTTGTTTTCTGCTGGAGATGTGTCCTGCAGCTTGCACTTATTAATTAAAAGCTAAAGTGGAAATTCCCGTGGCGTGCTTCAGCCCAGCTTCTGCGAGAGCTGACCCCGTGTTTCCAGCACTTTTCCCATTGAACTGGTAGGACATTTAATCGAGGGACAACAGACGTCGTCTCCCATTTCCCTGCTGCTTGTTAAACTCAGYGCGTGGGATGCTGCTGTGTGAGGAAGGGACTGAGGGTCCCGAGCTCCTTTTCTCACRCCAGGAAGCTGTTTAGGAGCACGACTGGGGACTTACCAGCTATAAGCTCCAAAGAATTAACTTTGGACTTATTTTCAGCAGTTTGGACTGGATTTACCCCTCCCTGCAAGAGGGGAGCACTGACCTTTAGAAAAGCTACAGGGCTTAAATGATTACAGCATGGTCAGAGAGGCAGGTTTCCACATAACTAATAAAAGCAAAGTGTTCGATATTGGTAGCTGAGAGCGCAATCCAATCCTCTGTGTACAGGGGAAACCCTATTGCCACTGGTGGGGTCTGACTGGGGTTAGGCTGATACCAGCAGCTTCGGAGTCCGGATTGCCATGGMAATGCAGCAGGAAGGGCTGCAGAAGCTGTGTGCAGATACAGGGCAAACAGCACAAMATGCCAGTTATGGGGTGTGAGAACAGTGGCTCAATATTTGCTTGAGAAAACAAACAAGCTTAATGTTTTTCAAGTGTGCTGTGTCGAGGCTGTGATTGTTAAGAAACCTGTGATCAGAGGCACCAGGCAGCCCAGGTTCAGCAGGATCAATGTGTTATTCCTCGAGGAGCATTAAAGAACAGCCGATGCCTTCTGGAAAATGTTGATAAAGCGCTCTTTTTAGAATCATTTCTGCTTCTCTAGCACAAATGTACTATTTCTTGTTTGTATGTGTTGCTTTCTTCATTCACTCTTTTTTATTATTAAGGACATTTACATGAAAACAGCATTTTTTGCTCTCACAGCATATTCCCCAATTGCAGCTGCGCTTCCTCAGCTGGAGATTTCTACCTTCCCGTGAAATGGGGCTGCCCTCTCTCCTGGGTGCGATTGCATCCGCGCTGGCTCAGGGACACGCATATGGGGACGGTTCATCTTCAGCGAGGCAGCCGCTGTGTTCCCATGCTCCAGAGRGGGATGTTACAGCTCCTTGTTCATCCCTTGCTCTCCGCTCTCTTTAAGCCATCTTGTAAGTTGGTCGGGAGGGATGCTCCGCGCGTTCRTTTCCTCCTGTGCATGGTTGTTGTTTGTACCTTTTCAGCAGAAGGAGGCAAGTGTGAAATCCCCGAGCAGGGAGGAATCATCTCCGGGTTCCCCAAAGTGGCTGGCTCTGGCTGTAGAGCTTTAGGCAGCAGGAGAAGCAGTTTTGAAAAGGAGAGGTAATGGAGATGTCTGGCAGATAGTGAGTATACGTGATAATGTAGATTAAAGAAAAATACCAAAAGCTAGTGTTCAGGGCATAAGTGATGACATAAGCARCATGGGATGATAGATTTATTCACCCCAGACCCTGCTTGCAAGGAGGCAGCGTGAGCCACTCCCTCCCCTTAGCAGGCACCTGGAGAGGGACCTGAAGGACCTTTGCCTTCTCCGGGTGCCTCGCTCAGCTCCGCACATGGAAAATGTAAACTCCAGATGYGTTAAGCACATCTTTAATTTCCTCTCACTCTGTTTTTGTTGTAGCTTTGCTTCGGGGGTTTGGCATTTAGGTGTGTTTTTGCTGGCATCTTGATAAGCTTGAGATAACCCAAAAAAGGAGAGAAGCCCGCAGGAGAGCGGGGGCTGCTGTGCCGCTCTGCCCGGGGCTGCGGGATGGGGGGGCACCTCCTCGGGGGGGGAGCACCCTCCTCTGTCCCCACGACCCCCCACCGCACTGCCCCGGTCGAGCCCAGCACCCCTGCGCCTGGCAGGAGCTCTGTGGCTGCTGATTCATGGAAGCAAATGGTTGGAGAGGTGAAATTCCTCCCCTCTCTGCTTCTCTCACCCCTGACCCTGCTACATTTCTTCCTCCTGACCTCTGAATTTCAAAACTGACCTTTTGTATCATGGGGGAGGGAGGGCAGGCAGAAGGGCAACCAAAGGGCAGGATGAGTTTGGCTGTATTTGGGAGCCGGGGGAGGTAAAACTGAAAGCCGAGCGATGGCTGGAGGCGTGAGGATGCTGTGGGATGCTGGGTGCGAGGGCARGGCTGCGGGTCCGCTGGGACGGGAGCGGGTGCTGCTGCCCCATCACACAGCGTCCGTCTTGAATACTTGCCGGTGCGTTTAGTTTCCTGAAATGTAAAATGCAAGCGAACGGACGAGCTCTTGTATTTCATCACCACCACCCTGTGTTTACTCTGACCACCCTGCCGAGTGGCCCTGCTCTGCAGGGACGTGGCAAACCCACCGTGGGTTGCGATCAATGAACAAAAAATGATCAATGAACAAAAAATGATCAATGAACAAAAACCCAGCATGGAGCGATGGCTCTGATAGCACAAGGCAGGGAGAACTGTGTGTGACGCTCGTGGCGTTCAGCTTGTAATGCACGGATTTGTGGCAGCTCCTGCTCCCTGTCTTCTCAAGCAGCAAGGGCTGGARACGCAGGGTACGGCTCAGCCTCGATGGGCTATGGTGGTTTTGCTTCCAAACCCAGACAAAATGTGATGTGCTTGGTGCAGGCATCCCATCTGAGTGTGCTTCTGCACAGCCTGGGGCTGCTCCTTCCCTGCTCTGACGCAGCAGCAGGTTGTTCTCACCCCTGTAGAACAGCAAAAGCAAAACGCGCTTTTTCACCTGCAGTAAAATGGCAGAGGACCCAGACTTTGCTCCGGCTGAAGGAAGCATATTTCCAGTGCACAAGTAGGACTTAATTGTCCTCCTGGGACCTTCACCCACACCCTTTGGTCTGGGGTTCCAGCGCAGCCCTTGGCCTTCAGCCCTGCCTGTGCTATGGGACGAGCTGCCGGTTYGTGACTTCCAACCTCTGACGTATTGCCAGGGGGGTGGGGGGTAAAAAAAAAAAAAAAAAGCAGCCCAGCTGTCTTGAGCAGAGGCAAACTGGTGCTGCAAAGTGGCCCAATCTGTCTCTGTCCCCCCCCAGCGTGTTGTTTGCTCTCGGACACCCCTGGGAAGGTCCCTGTCGATAAGGTGCTGCATCTTGTCGTAGCAGAGACAAGTCCCCCGGAATGGATGTGGAGGCTGGGAGCGCTCAATATCCTCCCTGACAGGTAGAGTCTCATTTAATAGGATCCTGCCATATTCATTACCCTGGCAAAGCGGCTGTCGGCCAGGAGCGCAGGTGCAGTGCGCACCCCGCCGCCCCCCCGCTGCCCCCGCCTGCACAAAGGCTCTGTGTGAATAAGTATGCAGTAAATGTCTCCCTCTCGCAGATTTATTCCTTCATTAGGTATTTAAATACATTCTGCTGTATAGGATGCTTCTGTGAGGCTGCTGCCTTTTCTCTCAGTGGGATAAATGTGGTGGCTGCGAAACAACTCTCCCCGGCCGCCCCCCTCCAGCACCGAGCAGAGCCCCGGTGCTTTCGGCGGGGGAGCGGAGGAGTGCGATGGGAGAGGTGCCGCTGGGCTGCGGGAGCCTCGCTCGGCCCCAGGAGAGGGTGCGGGGGGTTTGTGCGAGGGGCGAGCAGGGGCACCTTCACCTGTGCATGCAATGGCGAGGCCAGCAACTGGCCCTTCGGCCACCCCAGAGCGGCTCAGGGACCCAGACCCCCTGGCTTTGTCGTGGTGGTCCCACGGGGGGTAGGTCCCACGGYGGCTCTTCCTTGCCTTCCCCTTTCACGCTGATGCCCAGGTTGGACCATCCCAGTGTGCAACATTTGAGGCAGTTGCAATAAAGTAAATGCTGTAAAACTGTACAGTCATCAAACCAAACGGCTCGGGGAAGAACAGAGAAACTAAAATTAGCAGAGGTGCCCCAGGCAGAGGGCCACCTGGGGCTCTGTTTAGTTTCACTCCTAACTTTCATCTCTTTTATTTATAATTTGTGGCTGATTGATTTTTTTTTTTCTTTTTTTAAACTTTTTTTTTTTCCCCTTCGCTCCTCTGAAAATGAGGAGCTTTGCTGGCTCGTGATGTTGCGGCATTGCCTCCCCTCTGCCTTTCCTGCCCCCATTCTGCCTGGTTCCTCCCCCTGAGCAGCAACATCTGCCACCGAGAAGGAGACGCGGTGGGAAAGCCTTGGGCATGTCCCGGGGATGGACCCAAGGTTTGCCCACCGCGTCTTCTTCTTTCAGTCCTGCCTTAGCTGCATTTTTGTGCTCAGTGCTGCTCCCTCTGCATCTGTAAYGGGTCCAAGCCCCTCTGGAGGACCCTTGTGTGGTGATTTTAAGACAGCATCACCCAGTTGTCTGCTTTGCTTCAAACCTCCACCGGTGATTTAAATTGATGTAACAGGCTTTGTCCGGGGCTGTTGAAACAGATATATATCCCTTCTGCTAATGCCTCTGGGCTCAGAGCCGGGGATTGGAACTTCTTGAGGCACATCAGCAGAATTTGCTCATTTGTTAAAGTCCTGATCCACAGACCCACCAGGCTTGTGAGGTCTAACAGCTAATTCAGTTGCAGAATATCATAACCGGGCCTATGTTTTCAAAGCTGCCTTTCATTCGGGGTGCTGAAATAGTCAGGTGGCCGGCAGGTGTTGGGTAACCAGAAGGAATCTGATGTTTTTGAAGATCTGAACACCTAAAATTTAAGGGAAACCGTGGGCACTGACAAACCTGGTGATGGAGCTCTGAAGTGTGAGAGGCTTCAGACACAAATGCACCAGATAACATTGTCAACAGATACGTCCTGATGGAGGGACATGGTGCTATATATAGCTGTTTTCTTTAGAGGTGCTCTCTCCTGCCGTGAGTTGCCTGTGACACCTGTATCCTCACTGACCTTTCTGGGCTGGGTTTGGGTTTTGCACAGCCTTTCTACCCAGGCCATTCGCTGCACCCTTGTCCTGGAGATGGCTCAGTTGTAGGGCAGCAGAAGACTCGAGTCTCTGGCTCATTTTGTTCCTGGCTTTGCTCACATCCCGGATCTGTGCCAGCTCTGCTGCTGATGGAAGCAATGTGCCTGCAGTTGTCTAGAAAATAAACAAAATCTCATTCAGCACTGGTCAGCAAGGCGATTTTTTGGGTGAATTCCAGCGGAGTGGAAGCTGAAAAGGATTTGAATCGATGGTATAAAGTCTAACAGTGCCTCACCAGACCCAAGCAAAGCTCCCCCCCCCCCTTCATTATATAGTTTATTCTTCTAATGAGTGTTACTTCCACTGAACTGACCCACCCTGATTTTCTTTGGTGTGAGGTGGCCTGACCTCTGTCGCACTGAATCACTGTTATTGCTTTGCTGCCTTCCCCAGAGCTTTCTCCCAGCCCCRGCTCTCAGTGGCTGGGGGTAAGTTCACAAACAGGAGCTGGATAAAGCCCGTCCCTGAGCTTGTCTCGGCTGCTGCACTGAGCAGGACGGTGCAAGGCTCAGCCTAAAACGCGCTTGAAGGCGCATTGCAGAGCGTGGGGTGGTGGGTGGGCGGCAGCCAGGCCCCGGGGCSCTGCGTCCACCCTGGCATCGGGCAGTGGAAGATGTCCATCACTAAAGCCTTGAAATTGGAAACTTGGGTAAGAGGAGGAGTGAGAAGCAGAAGCCCCGGGCACTGCCGAGGAAGCCATCGGAGCTGGAATTGGACRGGGGGACAATGTCAGTGTAAGTCAGTCTCATCCACAAGTCTCATTGTAACACAGATTTCRGTCCATGTCTTTGGTCAGTGTGGATCAGGATTTTTTTTTTCCCCTTGGGAATGGTTCAGTAAATGAAATATTCATCTTAAACAGGGGTGTATTGTAAAAGCCCAGAAAATCCAGTACCTTCCACGGAACCATTGTTCTCTCCTGCCGTGTCTCTGGCTAAATTAAGACTTTCTTGGAAATGCACAGGTTAAAAGTTTAAAAGCTTAAGGTTTCATTCATAATTCACGTATCAATGAGGCTTTGATTCCTCCCGGGGAAAAAGCCGCTTCTATCTGCAGTGCATGTTGATAGGGTTACCCTGCGCCAGAGCTGAGGACCTCTTTGGCTTTCCTTTCTAAGCTCCTTTTTTCAGAGGCAGGGCGGTGGAGGATGGCTCCCAGGGGCTGCTGATGGGGAAAGCAAAACCTCTCCCTCTTGGGTCATTGGTTTGAATCTGACCCAGGTCAGTAGTTGCCAAAAGTCGTTAACGTCTAATGGCTGCTCAGTGCCCTGTGAAAAATGAGTCACTGGGTCCTGGTCCCATTCCTAACAGGGGCAGGTATCCATATCCCAAAAACCTGCTGTCACCACTWTCTCTGATGGCCTTGAGTAGGTGAGTGAAAGACCAGCTGGACGCTGTCATCAAACAGTACCTGTTAACCATACTCCAGGCTTGTGCAGCTTTTCCTATCAGCACATCCCAAATTGTTTCGGAAGAGGTAAAGCCTTGCTGTCCCCCTGTGAGGGACGAGGAGGCTGAGCTTGCAGGGGGTGAGGTGTGTCAGCGCAGAACGGGCGTTCTCTGTACTGTGCTTATGCTTCCAGGATGAAAGTAAGGGAAGAATAAAACCATATTAGAGTAATGCCACTTTTCTCATGTTACCCTCCTTTAATAGTGGCTACAGCCTGAAGGTGCCTTTAGRGCCAGCTGGAAGGCAGGTCAGGTGGCAGTTTTATGGACTGCCGCAAGGAGCCGAGATCTCATCTCTCAAGCAGTAGGACCTAGCCCTGACCCCGGTGCTGGCTTGTCGGACAGAGCAGAGAGCGAGGTACGTGGTTGCTCACAAGCTGTGTTGGCCACCGCGTGGGACTTTCCCCCTCCATGGCCGCCGGCGTGATGCTCCCCACCCGCACGCGGGGAACGCTGCGCTTTAACCGGCCACAAAAACATGTCAAATGGGAGCAAASCTGCACTTCCCATCAGAGACCTCCCGTGGGTGGAAGAATGGCTGTGCAACCAGCCGGGTCCTCCACACCAAACCAACGTGCCTGTCTCTCTGAGCTCCAACCTGTTGCTTCACTGTCTTTAGGAAAGGAAGAGGAGGCTGGGAGTGGGTCCTGCACACGCAGCTGGGGAGACCTGCCTTSCCCTGCCTGGGCTGATCCTTCCCATGGCTCTCCTTGGCACCCTGCCCTTCCTCCCCTCACCCAGATGGTCTCTGCATCTCCTTGTCAAGCGTCCAAAATATTTCCCATGTGCTCTTCCCCATCCTTCCCAGCAGACTCCTTGCCTGGCTCAACGCTGTAGCCTTTCAGCCTTAATCTCCTCTTTGTGCCTCCGAGACATCTCTGCAGCGCTTGGCTGGGGTTCTGTGTTTCAGTGGCTTCTGCTCTTTTGCCTTTTGGGTGAAGATCCCGCCATCCTCCCCCTCACCCCCCACATATAATACCAACAGTTTTGAGAGGGATTAAGAGAGAAGTGGAGAAGCCTAGCAATTTGGCTTGAAACTTGTCCCTTTTGAGAATCTTTTGCCTTTATTATCCAGCAGATAAATCTGCTTTCAGCTGCCTTTCTGTGCTGGGAATGGGAATGGCGTGCAGCAGCCCGCTGCGTTAATCCCCCCACAGGTGTGGTGCCGCCTCTGTGCCGTCCGGCACCGCYGCGACCGCGCTGCTCGGGGGGTGCAGGGACGAGCTGGGGGCTGGTGCTCTCTGCCTTTAGCTCCCCAGTTGTTATTCTTCATAATAAAATTAATTTCAGATATTAATTTTTTTTATTTTTTTCTTTTTTCTTTTTTTACCTAAGTATCCGCTGGCAGCAGCGGCTCCGCAGCAGCGGGGCCGGGAGGGCGCTTGGCAGGCAGTTCAGCGGAGGGCACTGGGAGCAGAAATCCCTCCACACTGTGCGCCTGGTTTTATTCTGCCATGTGGCATCTGGCCTCGGAGCACTGCCTGTTCCCTGCCCCGACCAGGGATGATGCCTGTCGCACCCATCGCTGCCTGTGGCCCCCTCTGCTCCATGCTCTTCTCTCGGTGCAAGAAAGCACCGACGACCCTGTGCGTGTGTGCTGTGGCTGTTCAGGTTTCTTTGGGATAGTTTTGGGTTGTTTTTTTTTTTTTTTTTTTTAAACCTCTTGAGATCTTTATTAAAAATCTGTTGAAGGATGAACCAAGGCAGCTGCTCTTAGTACTGAGCCATCCTCAGCTCAGAAGAGCACCAGGATGGGGCAGGCACAGCTCGGGCTTGGCAGGTTCGGGTGAAGGTTTGGGCAGGTTCAGAGCGTGGGCGCAGGTCGGATCTTGCCCTGCCTTGGTCTGCAGCGCTGTAGTGGTGGGGTATCGGCGTTTGGGGGTGTTTGCAGAGCTGCCTATGGGAGTCAGCCGTGAAGACAGCAACAAGCGTGGCTGTAAGACCAGAGATATGGTAACACAGGAAGGTTTTTGAGTTTCCACTGGAGTTACATTTGATGCATGATCTTTCTTCCCTAAAATCCCCACGTGGCTCATTCTTGCCTCCTTTCCCCTTCCTGATGGGCCATATCTGCCTCCCGTCTTCGCTTATCCAGAGCTTACCTCATATTTAAACCTCTATATAGACCTAATATTTAAACCTCTGCATAGGCTTACAGCATTAACTTAATAGTATAGCATAATGCATTGATATATACCAATCCAGTTCTTTCTTAATAATGCAGGTACCAGTGGCAGCGAAAGAAAAACCACTGAATTTCGCCCTAAAAGGGTAGGAAATGGGCAAGCAAAAGCCACCCCAGGACCACGGGAAAGGCACACGTCCTGCAGTGTGCCCTGCTGCTGGAGGACTTTGGGCTATTTTGTACCTAGGAGGTAGCGAAAGTCATTTCCAAAGTCCTCCTGTAGAAAACGCTGCTGCAGGGCTGCGTTGCTGGCTCTGCCTTTCCGTGTGCTTCTCCCCTGCAGCCCTGTTCTCCTCCAGTTCTCCCCTCCGAGCAGCTGCCGGCGTGGCATGGCACGGGCTCTTGCTGGTGGGATCGCCTGGCTCCCGGCAGCCTCAAGCGACCGCGGTCCCAGCTGGAGCGGTGGAGATTAGAGCAGAGCCCGTCTGGGCTGGCAGATGCTGTGTTAGCTGATCTTCTGGCTTTAGTGCTCCGCTGTGAACCTTCACAGCCATTCCTTCAGATTTTTCCAGGGGTCAGGTTGATAATGAAGGGATTAATTTAATTCCCCCCGCCTTCACCCCAAGCTTCTCATGCAGCTGGTGTATGCCTGTTCATCTGTTAGTGTTTTTATTGGCATAATTCAGTCTCTGACTAGTGTTGGAGCTCGTGAAATCGTTGGGTTGTGGCTCTCCCAGCGGACCGGCTGCCGCGGGGTGCAGCCGCACGGGGCTCCCCCGGCACCTCCCGCTGCCCATCCCTGGCAGCCAGGATGGGAAGGAAAAAAAATATTTGCAAATCCTAATTATAATTGAAAAAATTTTTACTTTGATGGAGTGGACCGGTTCAAAAGTTGTCCTCCTCCCACCCGCACTGTCTGGCAATATATATTTTCATTTCTGTTTTTCCAGCAGTGTGGACTTTGTGTAAGACGGGTCTCCTCTGGTATCGCTGCAGTGCAATTCAAAGGGTGTTCAAAAAATGTGTGGATGTGGCGCTTTGGGACATGGTTTAGTGGGCATGGTGGTGTTGGGTCGACGGTTGGACTTGACGATCTTAGAGGTCTTTTCCAACCTTGATGATTCTATGATTTTATGACTTATTGGCATGCGATAGAGCTGCCAACGTGCGACGCAGCCCCCAGCACAGGGTAACGCCTTTGAGAACAGCCCTGCAGAGCTGCTGGGCTGTAATCCCCGTCACCGCCGGCATCGCCGGGGCCTTTCTGAGTGCATCTAAAAATAGGGAAGCCTGGCCATGAAACAAGGGCTGGGTGGCCAGGAGGGAGCAGCAGGGTGGGCTGGAGCGGGGCGGGAGCCCCGACTGGATCACGGCTTCCTCCTGACTGGCGTCTGCGTGGCAGAAGGGACCAGTCTGACACGGTCCCCAGCGTGGGTGACGGGCGCGAGGTGCAACGCACAGCCTCAGCACGGGGTCGTTTTGGTTGTTTCTGTGCTTACTGCCGAGGGTAGGCACGGCGCGTCGCGGCTCGGCAGCGGATTTTGGGCAGAATTGCTGCTGTTTGGGCTCCCCGCATCCCTTCCCCTCAGCGCTCCCAGCCGCCCCTYGCAGGAGGGGGCTGAGCTGCCGGGTCTTGCTGCAAGACTCCAGCACGAGCCTGGGGGCCGGGGTGCCCGTGGGCCGGGGTGCCCGTGGCCGATGCCCCGCGAGCAGGTTTGCCGCAGCTGGGCTCCTCCTGCGGGTGTGCGGGGGTCTGTCCCCTGCCCCGGGGAGGGAGGGCGCGTTCCCACGCCGACGCTGGAAACGCGATGTATGTCTCCTTTGAAGGAGAGGGTGGCTGGTAGCTGAGAAACGCATTAGTATTGCTGGCTGCAGCTTTCCTGCCTCCRAGGAGCTCTTGTCGGTGGGTGGCTGCGGTTTTTTGTTGTTTTTTTGTTTTGKTTTTTTTTTTAAATTCTACCCCAAACCTGTTTCAGATTAAGAACAAACGCTGTTGCATATCAGTTTGTCAGTCACTCTAGACCTAATCTCTAAAAATAATCTCCTGCCAACCCTCCCTCTCCCCCTAGATGGGCAATAATTGTTTCAAGACATGTCAGCCTTTGTTTAAAGTTCGTTTTGTGTTTCCTTGAGGCTCATGTAGAAAGTAAAGGCTGTGTTTTCTTCCTCTAAGGGAAGGAGAAGAGGTGCTGAAAAAGTATTTACTGCAGGGAGCTGTGGGTAGGGAGAGAAGATAAGGGGCTGTGCTTGCTGTTAAGGAGATCGTTTGACTCGGCCTCTGGCAGCCCTGTGGTGCTGAGGACAATTTACCTGTTGGCGTGGGACAGCGTGGGACGGTCACACACTGCCACGTCCCAGCAGGGCTCAGAGGAGCAGCCGAACCGTGCGCAGTGCCCTGGGSAGAGSAGAGGGACCTGGTTACTGTTCCTCYTTTATAAGCAACAAGGTCTGTTTCCCATCAGTCCTGGAAAATAAGCCCTTCCGCTGATTTTGATGTATTTTGATTGAATATTAGTCTACCCCTTGGCTCCCTTCACTTTATTTCCTACAGGTAGATCTGCATGTCATTGCCCAGAAGGCTCCTCTTGTGCCATTTGCGTGTCRCTGCCAGCATACTCTTCCAGCCGTGTCTTTTCATGTGTCTGAGCCCAGAGCCACATCGCGCCTGTGCTGCTCGGTTCCCTCTGCTCTGGCTGGCAGCGGGGCGAGGTCAAGGCTGAGGGTCTGTGCTYGCAGGGGCTGTCCCGCACTGCTCTAGTCTCAGGTCTGGGAGCAAATGGAAATGCTTCTTGGGAACGTGTTTTAAAAAAGATGTCTTTTTTTTTAATCTGAGTGCTGCTGTGGTGAAGGAGGAGTTTAAATGAGATTGAATGCATGCACTTTAAAGGAATAGTTTTCCAAATATAAGAAGTAATTTTTAGAAAAGAAGAGCTTGCTAATTTAATTAGAAGAAATAGCTCAGATTTGCAGCTCCTGCGCTTGTTTGAGCGTCGCGTTCTCAAATCGGCCTTCTCCCCGTCACCTCCACCTGCGTGTGGGGATGCGTGTGCTCACGGCTGTGCAGGCACACGTGTCCCGTGTGCCCAGGCAGATGACTATTGCATACTTGCTCTGGTTCGTGACAGTTACCCAAGGGCTGTCACGTTCTTACCTGGCTATGCTGTTTCTACTGGTTTTGTCCATGAAAGGGAGATTGACATTGCTGGGAATTGGCCACCAGTCCCAGGAGGAACGGGTTTGTAGGTTCTTCTGGCAGCCTGAGCATCTGGGACGCATCAATTCACAAATGTGGTAACAGCTTATCAGGGAATTGTGGTTTGGATTACAGCAAAATCCTAGAATGAGCAAATCTCTGTTTAATCTGGAGCGCTCTGTCAGCCTGAGCCTGATTTCTAAAATGAAAAATGATTATGCAACAGTTTGTGTGCCCTCTGGGAACTTTCTCCCAATTCAGGTCCCATTTGTAATAATAAAGTAAAATGTATCGGTGGTCGCTCTCTCCTTATTTTTTTGGCCTCCCTGTATTTGCCTTTTCCATTGCTTGCTTTCCCGGCAGTGTTGCTCAGTACTAGAGACTCAGTGCTGCCTGTTAGAGACAAGGTTTGAAACGAGGAGTTCAGTGGTCTGTTCAGCTCCACGTCCCACCTGGCAGGTTCGAGGGTCCGGGGTGAGAACCGGAGCGATAGGAGCATTCAGGTGCATCTGCCACAGTCATGAATTTCAACWCCACCTTAAATCAAGGGCTGAGAAGTGTTTGAGCTATAACGCTGTTGTGAAATTGCCAACTGGACTGTTAAATAGCTGTGGTTTGTGTTACAAGAAGGAGATATTTTTAATGCATGGACCGGCTGTGCTGAGTCCTCGCTGGTGTTTGGTAGCGCCAAGAGAAGAGCAGCCCCTGTTTTACCTTCCTGTACCTCCACTCCCAACAACTGTACATCAAGCTGCGGGCTCCGGCATATGCAGATAAACGGGATGTGGAAGAGGCAAGCTGGCCTGATGTGCACTGGGCTGATGCTGGTGGGAGCAGGGGAACRTCCTCCGGGTGAGCTGCAGCCCAGGGAGCCCTTACTCCAAATTGTCGTCCTTGGTGCATCTCCCTGTGAGCCTCGGTGGCCAGTCCCCGCAGTAGTACAAGGAGCCGTCAACCATGGCACTGGTGAGGCCATTTGAATACGAAACCCCACAGGGCACCTTTTGACAGGTCCCCAGCAGCTTTAAATATGGGACCTGCAGGAAGCTGGCAGTTTGGATGGTCTAAACGAATTATTTGCCTTGCCCAGCCACTGCTGAAGCTCGTCGTGCATCTCTGAGCTAAYGCGGAGCCGGAGTAACCACAAACATGAGGTAACAAGCAGCGAGCACACCCCACCTTCCTGGATTTTGCTGGCTGCTCTCGTCTGCATTATTCAAAACCATCGGGGGATGTGATTTGCATTCCTTATGGCCAAGCAAAGGCACCATGGGATCTCTGATCCCCTTTGGGGGGAGATTACRTGAGATTGCAGAGACCGGCAGGGAAATTGCTCAAAATTTCACCTATCATACCAAGTACGCGTGTATGGGCACGTACATAGGCGTGCGTGGCTCCCTGTGCCCCTCGCCGGCGGGCGGGGGAGATGGCTCGGAGCAGGCGAGCGTGCGGGGGAGAGACACGGGGGTGGGTTTCTGCAGAAAAGATGCGCCCAAGAGAAGGGCGTGTGTGATACGGGGACGTTAGCGAAGACAGTGCTCCATCAGAGGGGAGTTAATTTGAGCAGGAGGTGATGAAATTAAATGCCAGGCAGCATCTTTTTTTGGGGAAAGGAATTGGAGAGGAAGGTGGAGCATGGACAGATGGGATTTGACTGTCTAAATCTTTAAGGAAAATAAGTCTGGAAGCACGTAGGATTCTGCTGTGAGACGCTTTACCTCACATCCCAATTAACACAAGCAAATACAGAAACTGTGCTGAGCACAAGATACATGTGTTGATATTTAATTATATACCAAAACCCAGGTCTGTTACAGCCGCTCCCGGGAGTAGGAGCACAGGCGATACAAAGTGTGCCGGAGTTAATTTAAAAATACTTTGATGAATTTATTAAAGAGGTGTCGGATCCTCTCTTTGTCAGCAGCGTGTGAAGGCAGCAGGTGGGTCCCGGTCCCTGCGCCCCGGGGGAGCCCCTGCAGCCACCTACGCTCAGCAGCGTCCTGCCCGGCCCCCTGCCCGGCCCCCTGCCCCGCCACCCCCCGGCTCAGCTCTCTTTGCTGGGAGCCCCGCCATCAGCGCTGACACCCAAACTGGGCTGTTCGAGACCTGGCATTGCGGTTCCCGGCCCCGAGTGCGGCGTGGGCTCGCAGCAGAGGCGGGGGCCGTGTCCTGGCTCGCTGCGGAGACGGGCAGCAGCTGGGAAATGGGCTGGAGCGGAACGCGGGGGCTGAGCCCGGAGGAATTGCTCGGYGTCCCTTCGTGGTGGCACCCCTCAGCTGGGACGGGACAGGCTGTAGCTGTGACCGCCCTGGCCCCGGGTCTCCTGCACGTGCACACGTGCCTGACTGGCACGGCTCTGCTTCCAGCATCGTGTATCCTGAGCCCCTAAATGGTTTCCCAGCAGCATCAACAACAGGATGGAGAGATGATAACACTGCAACTACTTAGGCTGGGAAAAGCCAGCGGAGCTCAGATGACCTGCTGAAACAGCACCTGTGTAATAATCTGGGAGCTGCACAGCTCTCGGACTCCTTTATGTTTCCTGTTCAGTTTGCTTTTATTGGCCTTCCCAGCTTTAAAGGTGCAGGTTCCTCCCTGCATCTCCCAACTGCTCTACAACTTCTTGGAAGAAAGATCAGGGCCTGACCAGTACTCATTTAGTTTGAAAATGCATTCAGTACAAGGAACTGCAGTTTTACTAGAGCATAAAGAGCACCTGTGCAAGCTCCTCTTTCATGCCTCCTTTTGCCTTCTACTCAAGCTTTTTGCTCAGATATCAGCAGGGACCTGTGCATTATTTATTTATACTGCAGTAATACAGAGCAAACCCCTCCACCACTAGTGTGTTGGCTGTTCCCTGTACRCAGCCCCAAAGAGCATATACTAGGATGGAAATGAGGATAAACTTTATGTCCATTTTACAACTGGAAAAGGAGGATACAGTGATGTGCCCAAGGGCATGCAAAGAATATTGCTGGAGCTGGGTCAGAAGGTTGTAGCCCCCAACTTCTCTCCTGTCGCAGGGGGAAGGCTGTCATGGCCCGGAGGTCGCCCTCCCCATCCCTGACAAGATCTTACTCTGGCCTTGACCCATGGCTGAAACATCAGGAAGGGCTTAAATGTGAACCCATCCCAAAATCACACTGTCAGAGCAGCAGCATATTCCAGTCTGGACTGGACTGGAGCCAGTGGCTTCATGGGCAAAGGCTTTGTATCGCAATCCACTGTGCTGCGCAACCCCCCGCGTTCCTCTGGCACCGGCGGCTGCTGCTGCTGCAGGGACCTTTCTGCAGATTCCCACAGAATGGTGCCTTCTCCAGAAACTTTCCTGGCTGTCTTCACCGCAGGAATCCAGATGGCTATTTTTCACACAATCTGGTCACGCTAGGCTCAGCGAGAGGTGAGTGCATCTCTGCGTGGAAGGGCTGGCAAACCTCTGCTCGCATCAGGGAGGACCGAGAAACTTTGGGGGATTTGGATGCCTTACGGATGCTGCAGAGAGCTTTACCCTAAAGCGCAGGCCAAGCTGTGAGTCAGGGTTAATGTCAGATAACAGCAGCAAGTTGTTTCAGGCCAGTTTTCAGTGTTAAAGCAACATAAACCCGGTGCAGTTTTTTTACCTGGAAGCAATATCAGCATCTGTGGCAAACGTGACTTAAGTGCGTTATTGGAAATGGTTGGAGCCACCGGCGGGGTGCGTGCAAAGCTGGAACGAGGTAGAGGAGATGTCCTGGGAAGCTGCTTCTGACTCGCTCCCCATGCCTYTGCCCTACTTGCAGGCAGGGAGATGTTTCCCTGCAGGGGCTGTGCAGGGTGGGTGCCAGCCACGGCCGCCCTCACGCTGCGGGTGCTCCTGGTGCCGCCTGGGGCGAGCAGTGCAACACGCGGGAGAACGCAGGCTCTGCCCCTCCGAACAACCACGCGGCTTTTATTTCTCCWTTAAAGGAGCGCGCTGTGCTTTGGGCTAATGGCACCTTTCACCTCCCCCTTGTCCCTGCTTCTCCCCCACGTAATCGATGTCCCTCTGCAGAACAGGGCGCGTTGCCTCCCTGCCAAAGAAGTAATTGAAAAAGTCACAGAAACGTAAATAATTAAGGCTTGTTGTGGTGTACGGGGAGCATCCTCCCAAGTGTCTTGTTGGAGTAGGTTAGTGCCAGCTGATTGATAGGCAGTTGCCTTGATCGATGTCCYGAACTCAGGGACGCTCATGTTAAAGTGACAAAGCTGCTGTCAGTCCGTAGACAAAGGCTGTATGTTGTTGTCTACAATGRAACTGTGAAGCTGGAGATAGTCTTGTGTAGGGATTAAAGATTTYGGGTGCTTGCTGTGGAAGGAGGTGGTCTTCCCACCCAGCAGTGGGATGTCGTCTGTCTCAGCTGGCTGGTTTTCACTGTTGCTATGTAGCTCAAAAACTCAGGATGCACTTAAAGATTTTTCAGGATTGTAGTTTTGGATAGTGACAGCAAAATGGAGGCTGTATTATCTGGCTTGCTTTTAAGCAGGCAGTGGAAGCGAAGAAGCCGTTTCCTGGATGAATACTGCCAAGCCTGCGCTGGATCTGGGCTGTCAGCAGGTCCTGCGCCACCGACCCCGGTGCTGCCRCCTCGGCATTGCCTCCCATATCGCTCCTCTATCGCGGGCACGCAGATCACGAGCTCCCGAGCAAGAGTYGGAGCCGAAACCCCACGATAAACAAAGCATCTGCCTTCCGTGCCACGTGCGGAAGACGGAGCCTATGGATGCAGCCCCTTCCATGTGTAAAACATCCAGAGCAAACGTAGAGTGACAGGAAAGGGGTCACTGGTCTGGGTCACCACTGTGGTGGTGGAGGAGATAATCAGACCCTTTTCCTTCCAGTTCAGTGGCTGCCAAAAACACCGGAGTGCCTTGCAAAAGTGCAGAGCCTAGTGAAGCAGAAGCACTCAGCCGGCCGTCGTTACCGAAGGCTCGCGGGGAMGGAGGAGCCCAGCTTCCACGTCCCCGAGTGCCGCTGTGGAGCGCAGCCCTCGCTGGCTCTGCTCTGCGCCGCGGAGCCACCGCGATGGGGGTTTGCAAGTCGGAGCGTGTAACGTGCGCGTTGCCCCGTATCGCCTGAGAGGTGGCAAAGTTTTCCTCGCTGGATGCTTTTGTAAAGTGTTTTGCAGTCCCTGRGGGACTTAGGGGCATGTTGAAGCACAGCAGCCAGCTTGTATTAGTAATGCTGTTAATAAAACTAAATAGCATATATGCTCCATATGGGCCTGAGCAAAACCAGAAGACGGCGTTATTTAAGGAAGAGCTGCATTAAATTAGACACCGCTAACACTGCTATAGGGGTTTTTCTATCTAGCAGTCTCACAAGGAATATATTGATAGTTTGCTGCAGTKTAGTTCAAACCTTCCTCCCCAAATAAGGCTTTGCTTGTGATAGCATCATTGAAAAGGCTCCCTGCAGGGGCTATTTTGACAGTGTGATAAAATATAATACAGTAGATATCGTCCCATTTGCGATTTATGAGGAATTTCATAACCTAGGGGGATTAATTCTATATCATGTTATGGCACATAGTATAGATTCTCTCCTCATGCTGTTTCTTTGCATACATAATGAGCAAACCTTCTTATGAATTTGCTTGTATCTGAAAAATTTTGTGTCTGGGTTTGAGCTAATCAGGTTCCCGCCTCCAGTATCTTTTCCTCGGTTTGTCCCCAGATGATCTCAGGGACCCACAGTTATCCCAACTTTCTCAAAAGCACAAAATAAAACGCTTTCTGTGAAAGTTGCAATTGCTTCTGACAACTCTATGCCTCTTTGGAATTGGGAAACCACAAAAAACCGCCTGGTCTCCCCAGTTCAGCACCAGATCTCTGCTGCTTCGTGTCTTCCGTTGTCATTTACAGCTCTGCGAAGCGGATGCGAATGGTGTGAGTGAATGCAAGATGCTGATTTCGGAGCTTTGAGATATGTGGTTTTCAGAGGCACCTAGACAATTTAACAGTGAAAATCAATGGGACTTGTATGTTTTTGGAAATCTATCTTTGCTCGCTGGGCGTATGTGCAAATGATCAACAACTTGAGACGGGAGATTTGTTCCTTGCTACCTCTTTCTGTCAGCTTTCATTTGCCTTCTGTTGCCCTTATGCACAGTCTATAAGCCCTCCTCTTTTGCATGATTGTCTCAATTTGCATTTCCAGCAGATCCACTGACATTTGGCTGGACCCTGGGTGAAACACTCCTTGAAATTAGCCTGCATGTTGAGTTTGTTCTGGGAAGATAAGAAGGAAAGTAGCAGGGGGGGCTGGGGAGGAATTATGCATGTGAAACTGCACTGTGAAATTAGCACCAACAGTCAGACTCTAGGCCAGCAATATTTCTCTGGGATTTGTTTTGGAAGCAGAATTTTTTACCATGGGCAATAGACTCGTCTCCCTCACCCCACTGGCTTTCAATCCCAGCACAAGCCCATCTGAGGAAGCCAAAGGATAAATTGTCTGCTAGCTTACTCTAAAGTTGCTCTGTAGTGCTGGCAATATGATACTGAAGAGGAATTTTAATTTCATGCTGTGTAAGAAGAGTGCATGCAACAGTAGCAGCCGTATGGATTTTCATATGAATAGACGTACAGTATTCATAACAGGGTAGCAGTGTTGTCCTGCAGGTTTTCATTCTTCTTGTTTCTTTGCTGTTTTCACATTTCCCTTTGCTGTCCACCCGTTCTCGCACTTGCTGAAATGGAAAGTATGTCCTTGCCAGATGGATGTACAAAGTGACGAGCCTGTTTCTCAGTTATATTGCAATTGGCTTCAGAGACCTTTTGTTGCTTTAATTTCTGCGCAATCCAAGTGCAAGTCTGTTTTGCTTGAGAGGGAACATTTTTTAGCCTTGTGCCTCTCTTGCTCAGCTTTGCGGGTATCTAAGCAAGAGCAGTTTTCAGACAGTAGAGCCCATTAATGCTGCTCTGTCTCAAGGACACTCTAAAATAATGAGACTTAAATGGCTTGCTTGGTGGGGGAAGGCAGGTCGCGTGAATGGCCAATTTGCCAGCAGAGGATCTGCACAGACGGGGTGTGCGGGGCTGGACTGGGTATGGTTGATGCATTTCCGATGTTTCTGCTTCTGAGTGCTGGTGACCTCTTTAGTTTTCACCCAAGAGATGAAGTCATCTCAGCGGCAAAGAATTTGGTTTGTAAAATTATCTGTGTTGCACTTTTCTTGGGAAGTGTTTTATTTTATTTTACAGTTTTTTATGTATTTGTTAGGGAAGGAGCCTGAAGTGATTTTTCTTGAGGTTGCCGACCTAATATATTCTCCACAGGCATAAAATCTACTTTAAATAAACTTCTCCTAATAACATCTGTGAGGTGCATTGCTTTGCCAGTTTCCATGCTAAACTGGTCATTAATGCATCTGCACATCCCTGCACRTCCATCAGACCCAATCAGTTTTGCCAGTTAGGACAGGTGAATAAATCTGCCTGCCTGCAGCCGCTGCTCTCTAATATCCCTGCGTGGTAGGAGAAGGCATGAATTGGGGAAATCCTTCTCCCAGCTGCTGAGGAGGTGGGTACGTGCAACAGGAGACGAGGGAAGAAGTACAAGGGACTCGTCAGTGCTCTCAGCCTCTCACTGACGTTAGCAAATGAGGCTGGAGGAAGAGTTTGCAGCAATGCAAATGATTCTCGCTCCCATCCTCATCTTCCCTCTTTGACAGCTGCTGGCAGCACGTGAGGCTGAAGCCCAGCAGTGCCGGAGCTGGCTCCTTGCGTTTCTTGCCAGCCGGTGTGAAAGAGAGAGAAASCCGGCAGCGTCACCAGATGGACTTTGCTTTGCAATCATTTACCATCCTGAYGGGTTTGTCAGGGCACATCCTCCATTCCAGTCCCACAATGTCCCTTGCTTTGCTCCCGCTTGGTGAGATGGGAGACGTTCCTGCCGGTGAGGGGAGACGGCAGCTTTGGCCGGGGCCTCGCACCTCTGGGCTGATCCCGGTGACGGATGCGTCCCAGCAGAAACGTTACACACTCGAGGCGTCTAGATTTAATGGCTTCCTTCATGGCTGTAGATTAATACAGCTGGGAAACACATTAAAGAGTTCAGCAGCAAAGCAGACACATAACTAATAAAATACAGATTTTTCATTTGAAATCATTGCCCGAAATAGCTCACTAATGGAGGGAGAGTTATCTGCTGAGTTAAAGTGCCGAGTCCGCCCCTGCCTGCTGGCACGCTTGGGGCAGGTGTCCCTTCGGCTAAAGGTCCAGGGGCCGAGCCCTGTGGCTGCCCCCAGCACCCTCTGGGCACCCAGCGAGGGGGGAGCAGCCCAGCAGAGCCGCGACGGAGCCGGGGGCACCACCAAGGCCGAGCTGTGAAGTGCAAGTGCCTGCCCGCTGCCGGAGCCTGGCTAAGCCCGGCAAAATCCGACCAGCCTGTGAGATCAGACGTTTCTCACCAAAATAAGTTAAAAGCAGTTTGAAGACAGTGAATTCACGATCAGGTTAAACCCAGTAACCCCCTGAGCTGCTACGCTTCCTCTGTCGAACCTGGTGAGCTCCACTGAGGGCTGGTGGCTTCTTCTCCAGGGTACATCTGAGATGTTCCCACGGCCTGAGAAGGGAGAGGCTCGCTGCCTGCGCAGCCCTGGCAGGAGCTGGCCCTGCTCTGGCAGCCTGGCTTAAAGAGGCTATGAAGAACCTGTTTCAAGTGCAGGTTAAGAGGGAAGCTAAAGTGACGAAGAAAATATCCCTTTGGCACTTGTAGAGGCTTCGGGATCCTCTTATAAATCAAAGCATGCAGGTAGTCTCCAGGTGTAGAGTGCAGAACCACAAAACAGTGTTAATGAGGCCACGGAGCATCCTTCCCAGCTCTTCCGTGGTGGCAAAAGCAAAAGCGAGTGTGTTTTAACTCGCAGAGCCTGTGACTCTAATGACGGTGCAAGTTCTTCAGAAGGAAAAAAGGCACAGTCTGGGGAAAACGACCTTCTGGGCTGGCTCATTCCCAAAGATACAGGAGCGTACGAAGCTGCTCATGTTGCTAATTGGAGTTGGCTGTAGATGATTTAGAAAGTGATGGCCTTAGGGAGCTGAGATTGGTGTTTGTGTTTGCCTGGGATTAAATACAGATGGAATTAAAAGGAAAAAAACTTGATTCAAGAAGGAAGCTTTGATGGAAATAAATTCATGCTGGTAAGGAGAGAGTGGGTAGATGCTGCGGTCGCCTGGTCTCTGTTTCGGTAGCATTCCCACAGAAGCGCTTGGGGAAACAATAAAAGGGTAGAGACAGAAATAGAAAGCAAAAAGATAAGTGGACTCTGATGAAAGAAGTCATATTAATAATGAAAACTGGAGGTTTTGAAGCTGCTTTAGAATAAATTTTCAAGGCATAAAACCTCTCAGGAGCAGACTCTTTGGAGGTTGGCTCAGCCATTTGGTTAAGTCACAGATCACAGGACTCCAGATGTAGAGAACAGGACCCGGCTCCCAGCCAGGCTTCCCACTCTGCTCCCATAGGARCGCAAACTGCAGGAACAGGCAGTGAAATACCTGGTGCCTTGAAATTGCCAGGCCATAGGACTCCAACACCGGCAAAATTCGAGCCTCATGGTTTTAGGTCACTGAAAGATTTCTTTGCAGCTGAGTGCAAGTCATGACATAACTAATAAGTCATGACACTGACAAAATATGAGGCCTGAAATCATTAGCAGATTACATTATGCAGATGTATGGATATGGAMGGGGGACTGTGTTAGTTCTGGTGCAATAGGAAGAGAAAGGCAAGAAGTAGCTCAGCTATTCTGATAGTGAACAGTGGCATCGTGATATAGTTGCCAAGAGGCTGCTGCAGTTACCAGCACTCAGTCACTGGGRAAGTCTGTCCTGGAAGGTAGCTCTCCATATCAGTTCTGTCTCTTGGGGTTTTTTGGCTGAGTTTATAGCTCTGACCCTAAAAGCTTTAGAAACATTTGMTGCCTGGTCTCCTTCTAGTGAGAGCAATTCAAATAACTTACCTTGTTAGAAACTTCAGCTTCTGGGGGTAGGAAGGTGGAAGCTGGTAGCCTCACCACCCAATGTTGTCCTTCAAGTCACTTAAAAGCTGGCTATAGGTGAAGCTGAGCAGCTCCCTTTCCTTCCAACACCTCTTTCTGCCCCCTTCACCACCCCGTGACACTTCTTACCGCCCAGCTGCAAATCTCCTGCCAGTGGTCACGAACAYGAATGCAAAGACTCCCGAGACTCCTAGGTCTGCCTGGAGACACTGCCACCATCCTCTGGCAAAATGGTGGCTGAGAAAATATCCAGCTCACTGGGATGTAGCTTTGATGCAGCTTTATCACCTATGAGCCAGCAGCAGAAGATGCTACTGGCTGTTGCATATACCCAGCTGGTGTCTCAGTCTCAGCTTCCTGCCAGGCCGACCTGGGGCTGCGTTCCCAGTTGTACGTTGCTGGATGTGCAATGGGGAAAGTGAGCAAAAAAAGGCAGCCAGCCCCCAGTGAGCTGCCTACAGCTCTTCTCATCAGCTAGTGGCTCTCCACAGACCTTTAAGATGCCTTGCTTTGGGCAGGCATGGGCGATGGAGAGAAGAATTTGTGTTGGATCTAAGGCAAAGAGACCACAGACCAGTCAACACAGACTCCTGTGTCACTGGCACTCGATACCGGGGGTTTTGGCAGGAAGAATTTCCCCAAAGCTGACTAAAAGCTGGAATAATTACTATGAGACAGAAAAATGAAATACAACCAGATCACTGTGACCACTGACAACCACAGTGTGCAAACGTGATATGCCATCTGGAACGCATTAGCAAAAGCATCCCCCTCCGTGTGTTTGACTTGGTGCAGAAAGCRTGCTCAGAAAGGGAAGGGGTGAGCACATCGCAGGTTTGGGTGGTTGTAAACGCGGCTCGGGACGTGCCTGCAGGTTCCCACCTCCTGAGCCACAGCGAAGAGGAGGGAGATGTGCAATTTCTATCATTGCCTTTTGAAACGTGGTCACCAGCCACCTGTGTCACGGTTTAACACTGGCCGGCAACTGAACCCCACGCAGGCGGTCGCTCACTCCCCCCCGGTGGGATGGGGGAGAGAATCRGAAGGGTAAAAGTGAGAAAACTYGTGCGTTGAGATAAAGACAGTTTAATAGGCAAAGCAAAAGCCGCGCAGGCAAGCAAAGCAAAACAAGGAATTAATTCACTCCTTCCCATCGGCAGGCGGGTGTTCAGCCATCCCCAGGACAGCAGGGCTCCATCACGTGTTAACGGTGACTTGGGAAGACAAACGCCATCACTCCGAAGGTCCCCCCTTCCTTCTTTGTCCCCCAGCTTTATATGCTGAGCATGACGCCATATGGTATGGAATGTCCCTTTGGTCWGTTGGGGTCAGCTGTCCCGGCTGTGTCCCCTCCCAACTCCYTGTGCCCCCCCAGCCTGCTYGSTGGTGGGGTGGGGTGAGGAGCAGAAAAGGCCCAGACTCTGCGTAAGCACTGCTCAGCGGTAATGAAAACACCCCTGTGTTACCAACACCGTTTCCAGCACAAATCCAAATCATAGCCCCATACTAGCTACTGTGAAGAGAGTTAACTCCACCCCAGCCAAAACCAGCACAGCCTGCGAGACACGGGCKCGCCGGCTGGAGGTCCTCTGGGAGGCATTGAAGCAGAAGGCCCTTCRCTTGGCTGGAAGCGCTGTTCCCGTGTAAAGGGAACGATGGCAAAGCACCAAACTGTGCCATATCATTGCTGCTCGCTTAAATCCCTATTGATGCGTTGCCATCCAACCAGGAGGCTCTGTTTGCAGTCAATAGTTCATCTACAGTGCCCTCCATGGAAAAGAATGTGTGTTTGAAGGGAGGGAGAAAGAGGAATTGGCTTACCAACGCAATGCAAGCAAGCATCTGGGCTTGCTCTCCTTAGGGGCTTCTCTTTAAAAGGAGCTTTGAGTTGATAAATTTTCACTCGTTTTTGTATAAAGAAATCTCCCTGGCTTTGATACAAAGGAGCAGCTTGCTCTGCTCGCTGCTGGTTTGTTTACAGACCATCCGTGTGATGAGGTGGGGAGAGAGGAGCAGTGCTGGGGAGACCAGAGCCTGGAGCCCAAACATGGGCAAAGCCAGGCACAACCCCCCGCCTTTCATCAGCCTGTGGCCTCTGTCAGAATTAAGAGTTATAGCTGCAAAAACATATAGGGCTGGCTCTCGCCTGCCATGGCAGATCAACAAGTATTCTGTAAGAATTCAGTCTGCAAAGCTGAAGCTGTGAAATGGTTTTCAGCTTTCTCCTTATAGAAAGCAGGCTGGTTGTTTTGCAGTCTCCCAGGCATAGAAATTTGGCCTCTACAGCAACGTTAACTAAAACTAGCAAAATAGAAACTTAACGCCTTTTTTCTAAAAACGGCCAACCAAACCCACAAAACCTTTGTAATATAGCATAGGATGAGGATTAAAATCCTCCTTAGAGAGACCCCAACAAATACTTCCTAGAACAATATCGCTTTCAAATGCTGTATTTCAAGAGACTGATATTAGTCTGAAGATGAAAGATGTAACTAGTTGAGAACCGGAGTAGTCTGTAATTTCTATCACAGGCGACTTTTAAAAAGACAACAGAAATATTTCACAGTGGCTTAAGTAGTTCAGATCCTTTCCTTTTTGCTGGGGCATGGATTAAATAGTCAAACGAAGGTATCTTCTGGTCCTGCTTTCTTGGTTTCCCTGCCTCCCTGTTGGCATATATATCCATGTTGTCTATTCCTCTCCCATCTGCTTCCACTTCCCAAATTTCTAACATTTTACTCTTAAAATTTTGCCTTCTTGTATATGAATGGAAAAGAAAACCACCACTGTAGGCCATAAAGGCTCGGTGGTGAATTTTGACCTACACCATAAAACTCCTTGTGAGCTTTGCTGTCACCTCCAGCCCCGGCAGGCTGTGGTGGCCGTGCTGAGCATCGCTCACAAGGAGACTGTTTCTCCATCGGGGTCTTAATTGTGACCATCAGATCCTGAGTTTAGGCAGTTAGGGGTGGTATAGTCTTAACAACCTGGTGACAATCACTTAAGGATGCAGATGGGGTGGGGGGACCACTCCAAAATCAGCAACTAGTGTGGTTCTCGGGGAACTGGTGGGCTTGTTTCATGACCAGTCCTTCAGGGACGTAACCGGAGCTTGGTGGGACAGCAGTTTCAGGGATATCAGGCCTACTGCAGTCATGAAACCACTTAGTACTGTTTAGGAAAGCAAGCCTGTAAGGATAGCAGAGGGGGAGTTGTTTCAGTGTTAAATTACTGAACCACACGCACAGTATTTGCCTAACCAGCTAGACCTGAATTGCTGTTTAAACAGTGCTTTTCTGCCTGACGTTGGCAATCAGGGAGCTAATTACACTGGATTAGGGTTTTTCTCTTAATTACATGAAAAATTTAGCGTGGCTGATGTTCATGAGGCTGCAGGGGATTAAGGCGGAAGCCATGTGTTTATCTACAGGTCAATTATGGAAGTGAAAGCAGTAATGTGGTGTAGCTTTGTCTCTGCCATCCGTGGACCCCAGCCTGAACCTATCTCATGATGTTGATTTTGGGCCATGGCACGATAAGGGCTTAGCTGTGCTGGCTGGTGTGTGAACAAAAGCCGGGGCCTGGGGGAAGAGCTGCCTCGGTCCTTCTAGCATGGTGTTTCACAGCTCGAGGGCAGATCTGCTCGTGCGGAGGAAAGTATAAGCAAAACCTTTCAGCATGAAGCCGGGCAGGGGCTGGTTGGGTCCTGCGAAGGTGTTCGGAGTCGCTCTGCGGAGCGATGTGCTGCTCGTACGCACCAGCGTGCCACCTTCAGCTGCAGCCCTTAGCCGTGGCCCCGCTTTCCCTCCCTCCTCCCAGTTTGGAGGCGGCTGGTGTTGCCGGTGTGCTTTGGCTGGGTCACCCCGCGTTGTGACCATGGCTGCTCTTGTGTTCGCATGCCCATGGCATCCGTGACCTCCAGAGGACGAGCTGTGGCATCGGCTTAATGGTATGCCACCGAGGACGCTGTGTGCAGCAAGCAGCCATACCCTTGGGCGCATCCACTTGCCTCTTTTGCGACTTTTTTCACCGTGAATGAGGTGAAGAGGGAAGCCCAGAGCTCCTTGCCCGCCTGTCCCTGGGTGGTGCTGCCAGAACTGGGACGAGGCTTTGCTCTGGGGGCTGCAGCTCGCTGCGGCTCTGCAGGGCTGCGTCACTCCCTGCTCACAGCATGGCTGGACCTGCAAAATGCTTCAAGTGTAAACGCAATCCCTGAGTACTGATTGCACCGCCATGCTGACTGCTTCAGAGATTACAGGCAGAGCACCAAGCTCCCCCCTCCTTCCTCAGCTGAATTTGAACTTTTAACTCTGAATTTGGGCATTTGAGGACCAGAGGGTTGACCCATCCATCAGCCTCTTCCTTTCCTTCCTCTCTAGCCTGATGCACAGCAGGGTGTTTCATGCGGTCCCAGGTCTGCCGTGCGTGCTCGGTAGCTGCAGCATCTCTCCTGAGACGGGGACAGATGCGTGCGCTGAGCCCAGCAATCTCCCTGCTGTGTTCGGGGCAGTGTTCAGCAGCATTACATGTGTTACATGTACAGATTATTCAGAGCCAGTTCATCTGCTTATCTGCTGATTAATTCTGAGATGCTGGAAAGGGTATATGCTGAAGGCTTAGTGAGTTACAGTGCAGAGATGGAAGAGATTTTTATTTTTTTGTTTTGTTTTGTTTTGTTATCCTTGATCTGCCCCAGAATAGCATTTGGGAAGCAGCTCACAGGGGCAAAAGCGGTCTTCCTCTGCCTGTGCCACACATGCTGGGAATGAGCTACCGCAAGCCTCTGCCTGCTGGAGACCCGGAGATCTGAGCGTGAATGAGCAGATAGGAAAGCGTAAGGAGAGATTCAGCTCCCATGGATTTATACTTGTCTGAATCCTATCAGGAGGCTTTAATACTTCCAGTGCAGGGCCCTGTGTAAGCAAATGTCCTTGAGCAGTGCGCCAGCCCGGCAGTTCGTCGTGCGGCTTGGTTCTGCTTCTTGCCTTGCCCGATGAAACCACGCTTGGTCCAGCTCCCGTGTGTCCGGTGCTGAAGAGGACCCGAACGCAGAGCGTGTATCCCCGGTAGTAGTTAAACCCCGCGGAGCCGAGCCGCGGCRGTGCAGAGGGAAGGGGAGCGAGCCGGGCGCTCCGTCGGCACGGCCGCTCCGTCGGCATGGCCGCCCGCGGTGCCAGCACGGAGCCGCCCTCCGGGAGCCGCGGGGCAGTGCCAGTTCGGCTGTGCCTCTGCCCGTCCTTAAGTGACCTCGCTTGCAAGGCTGCTGCTTTAGTAAAATTCAGCCTGTATACAAGCAGCACGGTCAGCCGGTGGCTGGCGAGAGCTTTTGACTCCTTTGTGTTCTGGCCCATTTCTTAACTAGAAAATACCCGTTTGCTGTCTGCACCTCTACTTACCCGCTGGGCATCTGTAATGGTTGTAACCCAGGGTTGTATGATGCTCCCTGCAGCTGGCCAGTGCCTGGGACAGAGCAGTAGGCGATGGGGGAGAGCCTCATTTCCTGGGATTTAAGCTAAGCTGTGCGCTCTGCAATTTTCTCACATCCTCTGCCCGAGCAAGGTTAGATCTGATCAGTAACACATGACTGGTTCTGCATGCACAAGTGAAACCAAAAATATGCACAGCCCCCTTGTTCACCTGATCACTCCTGTCCCACCTAAAGCATTGCAAAACTACCAGGCAGGATTCCTCCACAAGTTTGTAGAACCAAAGGRTAACAAAATTTAGATTCTTTTATTTCCTTCTGGGTTTTGGCCTTTAGTGGCTTGCAGCTTGGCTTGTGTTGCAGCATTCCCGGGAGGTGTTGGCAGGAAGTCTAAGTCATTTGAAACATATTACTTAGATGATGTTTTTGAAAAGGAAATAGAATAATATTTCCTGAGGAACTTTTTGATTCCCACCTGATCAGCTGGAAGTCCTGACTTGGGAGAAGCAGGGTTTTCATGTGACAGTTTTTGACAGTCGTTTAGGTTTTGCCTCCTTGGGGAGAATCACAACTCGCTGCCGCTCGTTTAGAGCAAAATCCACATTAGACAATCTTGTCTAAGTGGCTTTTTATTCCATTTTACATGGCCACTCAAGGTCAACAAACCAAACTAAACAAGACCAATCCCTTCAGCTGTGAAATGTACTGCTGTAGGAGGATGATCACAGGGAGAGAGCTTGACACCGAGCTGTGGAGGATTATTCAGCTGGAAGGGCACAGGTGAGGTGTGGATAGATAGCACAGATACAGTGCTATTTTGGGGACTTTGGTGAAGAGCTGCAAATGGTATGTGACAAGCAATTCTGAGCAGATACCCGGTACCTCTGTCGCCCTAAATAATACCGGCTCTGTGCTTCCTCTCCTATTTTCTGTCAGCCACAGAAGACTTAGAGAGGCTTAGCATCCTGTCCCATTTTCCTTCACTATGGCTATTGCTCACTCCCCAAAATGCTACTCGCAACTCCCTCCATCCCTAGTTGTGTCCTGCAGGCAGCAAATGACGAGGCCTGCCTCTCTTCTGTCCGTGCTTGGGAGTCCCTTCGGGCGCCTGCTAACACTGAGCCCAGCCACGGGCTGGGGGCAAACAGGAGAAAAAGCCGAGGTATGACCCCGGTGTTTGTAACGCCCAGAGGGCTGAAGGGCGGAGGGGGATCAGCCTGTCCTCTGTGCAGCCGGGGCTCCTCTTGCGCCCAGCTAACCTGGCTGTGCATCCCTGCTAAAGACTGCTAGCGCCATGTAGAAGAGGATGCTTTAGGCAAAAAAAAATAATAAAATCTCTGCCTGTTCCTGGAGCTGTCCTCCTCTTTGCTTGCCTGTGCTTTCATTTACTTCCCAGCTGTAAGGGAAGGAGCTGGATTAAAGCCGCACAAAGCGGGAGAAGCAGGGGTGAGTCAAGGAAAGAATGGCAGAGGCTGAAGGAGCAGATTGCAGAAAGGTTCGTGTGCGGTGCCTTGTGATACAGCAACACCTACCTCGTTCCTTTCTCTTGGAGGCCAACACTTAGTCTCTTTGATGATTTCCTTGCTCAGTGCCAAAATGTAAAGCCTGCAAGCAGCAAAGTGCTGCTAGCTTAATGATTCCCATTTCCCAGAGAAGCACTGAGCCATCTCTTTAAAAATAATACAGGAATGTGAGGGAGAAGGGTGCTTATTGCTGAACAGAAGAAAAGGGAAGTCATTGCTCGTTGTGGCTCTTTATTAGGGGACAACTGAGAAGTGAATAGGTTTTGTACCATGCTGCAGACATGCCCCGAGCTGTCCTTGTCCCGGGGAGTGAATCCACAGGAYGCTCTCGAGTGTTTCTGCCTTTAATGGGTTGTACTTTGATGCTGGTGGAAGGTGTAAGGCTGATAGCCCTGAACCCCCAGCAATTGGCTCTTTGCAACAAGCGCTCCAAAAAAAGAGCACTGCTCCTTTGCAGTGTTCCCTGCCTGGCAGCTGATCCCTGGAGCCCTCCGAGTTAATAGTCTCTACCTCCTGCTTTTGTATTGGGCCCTCCTCTACACTGGCTTTCCCGATAGGAGAGAAGGCAACCTTTTGGGCACTCCATTCAATCATTTTTTTCATCTCAGTACTGTTCTTAGCTAAGCTAGGTGTGGGCTGTGCCATGCCAGTGGTTGGGTCGCGGTGTGGCTTTGCACGGATTCCCTGGGGTGTGCTGAGCCTTCCCGAGAGGGCAGGGATGSGAAAGAGGTTCCTCCTGATGGGAATCACCCGGGTGCTGGGACTCAAGGAAAAGGCAATGCTGCTGATTTAACGCGCCGTCCAAAGCAATACGACCTAGCCAGCCAGTCTACCCAAATCTGATTCTAATGAATCCATCCCCAGAAGAATACTACTTAATTAATTAGCAGCTCATTTGCATGAGGTGGCACATTATTAAAGTTCTGTTGCTGCAAGTAGGGCTGTGACAAGGTGTGAGCTGACAGCTTTTCAAATAAGAAGTCTTTTACAGGAATGATCTTCCGAACTGGCAGCTTTGTTCTAAACGAGCCTCTCATGCAGTCATAAATTAAAGACATGGGGGCTGCTGATTAGTCTCTGCATGGTGCCTCTGTACCATCCTCCCTGTTTTATCTTGGAGGATCAGCTCTCCAGAAGGGTGGAGGGAGAAGAAGGATGGAAGAAGGAAATAAAGGCTTAGGAGAGAGAGAGAACAGCTCCAGTGGTAATCTTCTCTTAAGGTTTTGTACTGGTACCTGTTAGGATGTCTGAGCTGCAGCTTCAACCCAGGAATTGGCTTCTTTCACCTCCAGAAGCCAGCGGAGAGRCAGGAGGGGATCCCTCTCCCAAGCTCCCCTTCCCACCTGTGAATGGGAAGGACTGTGTTCGCCGAAGCCCTTTTCCCTGCGGCAGACCCGAGCGCCCGGCCTCCTGGGTGCACTCCCAAGGCAGCACCTTGAACGCTGGTATCGCAGCTGGTTGCCATTAGCCAGGGGACACGTGGGGTTGCTGAAACAGCCGGGATCTTTGGGACGATAGCCCCAAAGACTGTGCCTTGAGCTTTAGCACGGAAGRGAGGGTGGTTTTTTCTTTGTTTCRTTTTGTTTTTTTAACACCTATCTTGCCTTCCTTGTAGATGGGTCCAAGCTCTTTGAAATGGTAARATTGMAARCGTTCAGGTGTCTCTGTTTTAGTTGCGTGTGCTGATTCTGGGCAGGCTTGCAGCCGCCTTGTYGCACGGGGCTTGGAAGAAAGCCTTGCTCATAGGAACAGTTCTCCACCCTTAGCGCTGCAGATGTGGGACGTAAGAGTTAATTTGGGTTGGTTTGTTTCCTGGGTTGGCATTTTTGTGCTTAGCAGCGTATGTGGGTGCCAGTGCTGCAGACTACAAGCCCCCCCCTCCCTGCGGAGCCGCCTGGGACCCCGGGGGGTTTCTCTGTGCTCTTCCCCAATTAGCCCAACAGTTCCTCTGACTCGCTCTTCCTCTGGGGAGCTKCAGATTCCCAGGTTGTGACTTTGAACACTTAGCTAACATTTCCCAAGCAGAAGAGATGGGAAACACATGTGGGTGTGAAAGACACATACATAGAGACATCTTTGACATGAGTATTGAATTCGCAGAGACCTCAGATCTATAAATAATACGGGTCATGATGCCTGATCGGAATAAACTCAGGCTCCAATCTACCCTGCATTGCGCATGCACAGCTGCTGACCCGCGTTACCTCCTGCTCCCCAGACCTGCGGCACGGTGCCCGCTTCCCTCTCCCCCGTCCCCTTTTGAAGGTACAAGCTCAGGCGTTGCAGCTGCACAAGCAGGAGGTGTTTGCAGATCCTGGAAACGAGGGATTGTCTGAGCGGAGGGTACCAGCAATTTAATCTGTTGGGAAAGGTGAGATTCGAGTGAGACAGGGACGGAGCAGRTCTGTCTCCTTGCACCTGGRGCGTCCCTTAAGTTCAGGGAGGGGATGGAGGAGGAAAATGTCTCCRTAAAAGGGGAKYAGRGCTCAGAAAACATGAGCAGAGAGGMGGTCTTGGCTTTGTGCTGCCTTGATGCTTTGTCTGTATTGTGCCCAGCAGCAGGAGGGAGAAGTTGGGATGCGAGGCTGGGTTTGCTTGGATGGGGCTTTCACGTCTCTTTGAAGTTCAAAAGGAACAGTAAAGGTGAACGCCAGGACTTCGCAGAGCAGCATCCTCTGTGCGGCCCTCGCTGGAGCGGAGGGGGGAGCTGTGGGGAGAGTTTGGGTGCTTGCACCAAAGTGCCAGCGACTTACCCACCGCTTGTTACTGCCTCGTGAAATTGCGCGGTGTGCAGGGGCAGCGTGCGATGAGGTGCTGATGTGATGCCACCGGGCTGCTTGATGCTGGTCCCACCAGTTCRCTCCCTTCCATGGAGCTGGGACTGGACCTGCTGCCCATCGCTCTGATGGCTGCAGCCRCCCTGCTCTAGGCCCCTCTCTGGCACTTTATAAAAGAAAGATCTATGTCTGCTAAGGAATGGTCATGGTACCGGTAGGCAGTGCTTGAGAAAAACCCTCTCGGTTGCAATGCAGCTCCAACGCCTGTGCGCTAGCAGGGCTCACTGCAAAGAGCTCGTTACCAAACTGATTTTTCTCCCCAGCTGATCCTGTAGAGTTTTGTAAGGGCAACCCCAGTGGGGATTAGTGAGTGTATTTAATGTTTAGTCAGRCAGTGTAATTCTGGAAAGGATGGATTTTCTTCTCCCTTGGAGACCAGATCATTTGGTCTTGAGGAGCTGTTTTGCTACAAGCCATTCAGCATGACAGCGTCGTGACTTTCTGGAGTGAACCCATCTATCGAGGCTTCCCCGTGCTATCTTTGGGGTAAAAATAAAGGTGATGCCCATCATGACAGGCATATTCTATCCTAATTTGGGAAAAATGCATAAAGAAAATGTGACAGGAGAGAAAAAGACTGGGATATGAGGGAGCCTCCAGGTAATGAAGTTAATTGGATATGCTGATTTGAATTGAATGTGCATGTAAGGGTTGTCATTAACTTCCTCATGGACATATCTATGATTTACAGGAAAAAGACTTAATAGGATTACTRTTTCACTTTAATTTCAAGGGGGAGACTTCCCACGCGGGGAGCAGTGAGCTAAGTCACACTCCTGGTGTTCCTGCCTGCCGAAGGTGTGTGCGGGGAAAGCCAGTTCTGTGGGGCTGGGTTTCTCCTCCCGCAGATGGAGACCCGGGCAGGGATGCTATCCAGCGGTTCAGGCAGGGCCACATGCATCTGCAGTAGCAGATTCAGATCCCAGATCTGCTGCGGACGGGCTGTACGATCCTCAGCAAACCACTGGGCTTCCCTGTGGTTTACTAATGACCTGCAAGTGGCTCCGACCTGGCTCCCCAGGCACCAAGAGTTAGCTGATGTTAGGAATGCTCTGAGGGAGTCTAAGGGGTACTTTACTCCCAGAATAATTTCATAGAGGGTCTGAAGGGCCCTTGGAAACTTCTTGGGTAAAGATTTGCAGTTTCTATTCTTGATTCTCCCCTCCTAAAGATTGCCGTACTTTTTTTCTCTCTGGCTGTCGGAGGCAGATGCCAGCATGGTAGCCCTGTAAAATGATACTGTGAGAAAGGGTGTTCGTGAGGGGGACAGCAAAAGTGGCAGGTCATCACGTGCATCTCGCCTCCTTTTTAGCCTGGTGTGAATGTAGAATAGCCCAGTTTAATTAAATTGGATTAGCAAAAGTAAATCCTTTCTGCAAAGACTATTTGGCGGAGGCACACCAGAAAATCTGGACTGATATTTATCTTGTCCTGGTTTTAGGGAGCTTTTGCATTGCTGAGTCTCTTACTTGCGGAAACTTCCTTTAGTACCAGGTCTACATAGGAGAACCCCACAATGCCGCAAACAGAAAGAGGTAGGGAAAGGCTATTTAAACTCTACTGCGCCCTCAGCCTGATTCAGAAACTTGCTGCCAGTAACAGTCTTTCTGCTAAATTTCCAGCACTGAAGCAGGAAATCCATCCTAGAGCTTTATGGGAAGCTTTAATGGGAAATGCCTCAGAGCTGAGATGTGCAGACGTAAGTGGCAAAAAAGTGGCAATTCTGCAAAGATGCACCTTGGCAGCGAAGGCTGCTCCTGGTTGTCTTTGGTTTCTATTTCAGGCAGTAGATGCAGTAACGCTCCAGTGCACATTCCCAGAGCTGATACAGTTCTACTTGAAACGTCCATTTTACACAAATGCAATGTTATTTGATAGTATTCACCCTGAAGGGCTAGAAATCCTAGCATGAAAGGAGCAGTCTTAAGGCTCCAGGGTTGACTGGGCTTTTCACTTGGTCACCGTTACATACAAAGATAAGCAAATTCAGCCAGTGCCGTGCACCTCCTGGCCAAGAGCATCATTTCAGGAGCCCATCCCACGCCTCCATGGGCTGTTTCACATGGAGGGGTGCAGCCAGCAGCGAGGTGCTTTGGGACCCATCTCCCATCCAGCGCCTGCGTACGTGGGGAGAAGCTGCAGTTCTGGAGGAGTTAACGGGTGGCCTTGCATCTAGKATCCAAGATGGGGAATCAGTCCCTTCATGCATGGACTTATTCAGCTGTTTTTTCTGGCACCAGGCACTTCATCATGAGTCAGCCTTGTTGAAACACTCGTAATGAAAACAGACAGGTAATTTAATCATGGAAAGTTCCTACAAAGAGATTCAATGTCCTCTAATGGGAGCCTGCTGGGGGGAACTGGAAGGGAATCCAGATGTATCTTAGCTCTGGTACAGGCTGGGCAAAATACCTAACAGAAACTTCAGTACAATAGGTATGTTGGAGCTTCACGTCATATTAAATCCTTGAATGGTTCGTACACTTATCGCCACGGGTACTACACTGCAACATATACATGACACAATATGGTATTTTGCTAATCTCTTAAGATAATGCAGAGCTTATGCCTGCAGTCTGTGTTGTGAGGATATTAGACACATAAATCTGCGCAGTGCCTTTGAAGGGCTGCAGTTCCCTGAATGGAGCAGCATTCTGTTCCGTCACGTGGGGTGTTTTGCTTGGCCCGGCATCCTCCAAGCCAGGGATGATATTTGGATTTGCAGATTATGTCGTTAGGCACTTTTCAAGCCATATTTGTAAACATACATCAAGAGYGATTGACGAAAGCGCTGTATCTGTCCCAAATAACTCCGATTCGCGTCCGAGTGTGCAAGCCTGTGATCTGTCCTCCCACTCCGCTGTCTCTCAGGTGGCTGAACACATCTCTGACCCTGGACACCTCTGGTTTCCGCTGCACCAATGTGCTCCTCCCTGTACCCACCTGCCCCCTGTTTCACTGCGCTCCCAGCCATTCCGACCTGCACCTCTTCCCTCTGTGTCTTTTCTCCTAAACCCTTCCCGTGCCCCCATCATTGTGTTGTGAGAGAAGAAAACCTGGTAGAGTTAGGGGGATGTAAAGAAACACGACCACCAGCAGCCCAGCCCCGTCCCGCTCCTCCCCTCTCCTGCATCCTGTGCCTGGAGCCCGGGCGCGGGGCTGGTACCACGGCACTATCTAGTGACGGGTCAGTAGCTCTTTGGCACTGGAAGGGCACCCATAAGTTAGGCAGCGGAATTATTTCTCTCTCCAAACATTCAGTAAGAAGCTTCCTGCTGTGGAGGTGATCCCTTTCTTCTTCCGTGTTCACAGGAATCATCGTTCTTCCCTGACATCATCATTTGTTGCCATGGAAACCAAACCCTCAGGAAGAGATGCAGTGGAGCATCCTGGTGTCAGTGGGTGCATCTCGGGCACCGTGCTCTGGACACGGGGCTGGGGGATACCCGGGTGGGTGTGACACACACCGCGGCGTGCGGGACGGGAGAGCAGCGGGCCCCGCTCTCCCCTTGTCCTGTGATCTCTGAGCAGCATGGAGCCATCTCACCTTGACAAGGCTCGGTGAGAGACCCCAGGCTGCTCCTCCTGCCTATGGGGGAGGCAGGAGGGTGCAGGCAGCACCCAGCACCCTGTGCAGGGCTCCGGCTGTGCCCCAAGACACCCAGGCACAGCTCCAAGCACTTGTCCGGATTGCAGGAGCCGTCACGCACGTGGTGCTTTCTCCAGCCCAGAGCCGCAATTCCCRGTTGGAATTGGCCTGCACAAGGCTTGTCCACTGGTATCTCTCTTTATTAGCCCTGTCTGACCTCATTACTAGAAAGAAGCTCAATTTAACGAGCTGCTGGTGCCCCGAGGGAACTCTGAAAAACAGTTGTTTTTCACAAAGGCTGCTGATCCTTCATGTCCGGTGTTTCCATTCCCGTTTGGCCATTAATCAGGTGTTTKCATGGAAGCGGCTGTGTGTCCCTGACAGCCCAGTGTCCCTGCTATTTATTCCTCAGGTGATTTTGCAGCCTTGTCCCTGTGTCCCTGGCACAGGCTGGTGCTGGAGGTGGCAGGGGTGCATGTGCGGGCGGTGGCTCCGGAGACGGCACGGGTCRCTCGGGTTTGCAACACCCAGCAAGGCACTGGTCTCTTACTGGTCTCAACCTGCCTCTAGTTCTCAGTATTTCATGAAGGTGGTGAAGTATCCTGATTTGCACAGGTGTAACTAAAGCAGGATTTGACCTTCTGCCCTTTTTTTGGATTTTCCTTTCTGCAAGTTCAGGGCTTTTGAGCCAGGCTTGGGCTGCCTGCTTAATCCTGCCAGAGGCTCCCTGCATCTGGCCATGGGTGTTAAACCAGATCACTCAGATTCATACCCGGTGTTCTTTTATATCACTAAAAACTCAGAAGGTAAGGAGAAAAGAGAGAAATCCAGAAAATAAATGTGTGTGTGTACCCAACATGTCTTTACATGGCAGGAGGCATCAGGGCTCTTTCCAAGAAGAGGATTTATCTGGAGGAAGGTGCAGGGGAGCATCTCTCCTCTGTAAGTGTGAAGATATCCTTGTATTTCCAGCTGGGGTGGCACATTTCTCAGATAAATCTTAAGATGCTTAACAACCTGCTCTCTTACCTCCTGGGGACGTGAACCAGAAAAAATAGACGTCCCTCTCTGCTGCTCTGTCCTGCCTCTTCTGAAGGCTTAGACTTGTCCAAAGCCGGTTCTTCATGCCTCTTCCTCCCTACCACAGCCAGGCAGGGAGTAATCGAGCAACAAAATGGGATGCGGCAAGACAGCTCGGCATGGGGCTGCAGCAGATGGCATCTTTGTGATAAGAGGTTTTTTTCCCGGGACGGGCAGTCCCCGCGCAGCCCGCTCCTCGCAGGGCAGCGTGCACAACGCCCGCTGCAGAGCCCGTTCCCGGCCCCCGTCGAACAGCAGCGCGGGGCCGGCCGYGGCTCCGCCGAGCCCTTGGCTCGCCTGACTGCTCCGTCTCCCTGCCTGACGGTTGCCAGTGTTTTCAGCTATCTAGACACCACGTTGCAATCAAACGGCTATTCAAATATGCAAATCCTGGTAGGAAAGACAATGTAAATTGTTTGTTTATCCTCCTCCCTTCCCCTTYCACAGCCCCCAAGGCCATAAATTATTAACTTTTGGAAGAGATGGCATATCCTCAATAGCAGCCGCTCCTGGCAGGGATGGGATTTGTCACAGCTTGGGCAGGTTTTCCTGCAGGATCAGGGAGTTGTCTTTTGGTGGGGTGGATGGATGCAGGGAGCCCGTCAAACTGAACAAGCCATATGGCCGCCGTGTTAGTTCTCTGCTTGTTCAGCAGTAGGGGCTGGACTGGGTTCGCCTTGCTGAATCCTGCAAATTTGAAAGTAATGGGATGGCAGCAGCATCTCCAAATTTTTAGGCAGAGATGGTATCGTAGGAGGCTTCTGTGGCAGCAAGAGGTGATGGAGATTGTCTGAGTCTTGTTCCGTATGCATCTGGGAAAAAAAAAAATCTCTGCTGTAACTCAGTTTTGTTGTGCTGCCTGTGGAGTCTTGTGGTCTTCTTTCAGGCTTGTTCTGGAGAGAACCTAAAAAGTTTACAATCTTTGTTACTMTTGGATGCCTGTGGTCAGTCATAGCACACTGACAGTTTGTGTGCTCCCCTTGCAACYGCAAAACTTTCTCATTATTTCTCAYGGATTGGGGAAATCACATCAACTTCAGTGGAGAAGGAGCCTTTGCTTTAACTCCTGTGCGTGCATGTTGCTTGCCAGCTCTTTGCTCTGTCTCCYGCTTGCAAGCTGAGATTTTGAATTAGATTCCTTTTCCTACCTCGTCTTCCTCCCCTCACCCCCTCCAACCCCCAAAATAAAATTGGAATTTGGCTGCTATGAAATCACCTGTAATCTGTTTGTGCTTCTTCCAGATCCGAGCAGATGGTCCTCCCCATGGCGGAATTCAGTATGAAATGGTGACAGTTTTCAAGGACGGGAGCCCAGTCCTTCGAGACATGGCCTTCTCCATCGATCAGAAGTATCTGTACGTCATGTCGGAGCGACAGGTAAGGCGTCTGTTTCTGTACCTCCGTGGCTGCGGCTTCCTTCCATAAGGGGTGTGTTGTTGGAGCACCGGGAGCTGGGGCGGTGTGCTGAGCCCCACGGTGCGGAGGTCGGTACGGGTAGATGGAACACCAGCAGAAGCTCAGTTTTATCTGCCTCTGACCAGAGATTGAAATCCGTGCACAGGGGAGAGAGTTGTGCCCACTTACTCTTGTCTGCAGGCGTTGGAAACTGAGCTGAGCTGCTGCGGAGGAAATGTGGGTCGGGGCTTTGAACCGTCCCTGGCTAGGTAACGAGATCCTGAGCCATGAGCATTACTGACCCACTCCCTGCAGCRAGGTTGGCAGGCTGTGGGTTTGTGTAGCTTTGTCTGAGCATCCTTTATGATGGCTTTTTTTTTTTTTAATTTATTTACTGGTGTATTTTAAGTGGTTGTGAGTGAGTGATGGTACACAGAGGTGAGACCGAGCGTGGCGTGCTGGGTGCTGCGGTGAGACCGAGCGTGGCGTGCTGGGTGCTGTGCAAGCCACGTGAACGCGGGCTCTGCGCTGTGCCGGCCGTGGCCGTGCCCGTCCCGCGGCGGCCCGGGAGGTGCTGCCTGGCCCGGCCCAGCCCGGCCCGCAGGCTCGCTGCGCTGGGGGGGTGCGGGGCGGCTGGGTGAGCCTCACCCCCAGCACAGCGAACGTCCCTTCTTGGCTCCGCGTAATCAAGAACAAATCATGTAATCTTCACCATAATTTCTCRTTTTAAAAATGGGAGTGGTGTTTTCCTATGTTATACCTTGGTTTTACAAGGAAAATTCAGTAGTGTTTGTATAGCTTATAACATGGGGGTGGTGTGAGTCCATCCACATGTTCACAGTGCCTTGACCAAGGCAGCCCGGTTAGCAGACGTCAGTCCTGAGCAGATGAAGTCTGCAGACCAGGACTTCTCGTTCCCGGGAGGCGATTTCTTTGGCGACGGTTTCATCACACAAACTCTGCCCTGGAGCCTGGCAAACCCGCGAGGCAGGTCTCGGGAGCGAGAGCCTCATCTCGCTCGGCATCCGCGTGAGCCATCACGCAGCGTCCCGGGGGGAGAGCCGGGGACGGGCACGGCCGCCCAGCTTGTGCCGGTGTCTCTGGGACTYGCCGCTGTTTACTGTCCACGCGGCCCTTCCCCTGAGCCTGTTTCTGAGCAGGATAAACTCCTGCTCTGCAAAGAGGGAGCAGACTGTAGAAAGCAAAACCGAAATTATTATGATGGGAATTTATGGCCAGTGGTCCACGGGAGTCTCTTGCTTAGGGGAGCCAGCACAATGTAAGTAATCTGGGACCTTCTGTTCTTCTCCGAGACAAGAAAACACACRAAGTCCCCACCATTGAGCCAGACTTCTGGGTTCACTGACTCTGTTGAGCATTTTATTGGCTATTACTCACGACTGTGTAATTCAGATTAATAGAGCTGGTGCCTTGTGGGTGGTGGAGACAGGAGAAGGGTTGCATATGAAGATGTCTGGATGCTATTAAATTGTTCTGTGTTGAGTTAACCCTCTGGTCACTAACAGCTTTCCACATCTGCCGGTAAACAAGTATCCGTCCTCCCTCCCACCTGCTCCGAGTGAGATGCTGTGGAGAGGTATCAGTGTGAAGTGCTCGAAGATCTGCTGGTGGAGATAGAGAGCGAGCAGCCGTCGTAACAGCTCGCCTTGCAGTAGGGAGCTTTCAGCTCCTCCCAAAGCCAGCAAAACTGTTCTGCTCACCTGCAGCAAAACAGAAAAATTTGCAAATACTTAGCTTGGTTATAAAGTTCTTTAAAGCCAGGGAATAAATAATTTAGAAGAGTGCAAAGGCGTCTTCCTGCTAAAAGACTTAACTGAATGAACCCCCTGTGGTTAAAGAAGGCATTATATGCTTGATATAGCAACTCAGTGATAGAAGCTGCCATGAACAGCCACAAATTTAGGATCCCATTCCAGCTTGGACTTGGATTAGATGGTAATAATGAGTATCTATGCAAACTTTGGAATGAAATTATTTTATTAAAATGTTAATGTTGCGGTCATTTTCCCCGGGAGCCGTGTGCTCCTCACGCTCCTGCCAGGGAGGAAACGATCCAGCGTGTATCTCAAACAGTTGAGGAACTGTTCCTTAGGAGGAAAATCCAGTGGGAATGCCTCCAACTCATCTTTTATGAGGCGAGAGCGTCTTAATATTCATCAAAGTGCTAATTTGCTTAATTGTGAAACAAAAAGATGTGAAGAGAATTAGCAAATAATAGAATATTCCTGGAACGTTAATTCTATTTCCAGCCATGGCTCTGGCAAAGCACTCGCCTTGGGGGAGACTCCAGGAGCAGGGGGACCCCGTCCCTCGTTCCTTGCTGGACTCACTGTAGGATTTGCCTTTTGCCCTTGCAGAGACGCGTGCTTTGGGTCCAGAAGTCCCGGCATGCCRTTACATATGGATTTTGTCAGCTCCTGTGACCCTACTGCCCTGATCCTGGCAATGTGATAGTTCAGTAAAGTGGAGGGGAGAATATATTTTTTCCTGAGTGCTATATAAAGAAGCCTGATGATTGAAAAGGGGTCAGTACCAAGAGGAGGAGAAAGGTCCACCAGCTTCAGAGGGCTGAGGCTGCAAATGGTGGGAAGTGCTCTCAGACTTACTGAGAATATACAGTAAAAATGTCTTCTGAAGCTTGAAATCTGGAACAAAATGAAATTCTGCCACAGTAAAATGACATAGAGAGCAGCTGTTCTTAATGTTGATCTGCTGCATGTTAACTTACTGGGGGAGGATTGTCCAGAGCCTGTGATTTTAAATATCTGCTGAGAAAGAAATAGGATACATGCCTACGTCAGTACACATCTTTTAAAAAATGGTTTTTTTTTGTGGAATTCAGCTAAGAAACCCGTGCTCCCCGATACCGATCAGTAGCAGGTCTTGAGCTCTTCTGGCTGTGCTGTTAGGTACAGACCAGCGATGAGACGCGATGCTCTGTGTTGGGCTGATTACGCCGAATAAACTGAGATGTGGGGATGCTTCCCAATGAAGAGTAGCTGTAACATTTCGGTATGAAGCCCATCTTCCTTCTGTGCTAGCAGCAGCGAGGATCAGCATTATGCTGAAATGCATTAGGGAAAGTAGTTGCTTCATCCTAGAATCTGGAGTTGTGGTTGTAGGCACAGTCCTTCCCCGCTCCCCCCTGGCTCCGGTCCCAGCCCTGTCTGTGCCTCGCTCCAATYTATCCGCAGTCCTTTTGAGCTCTCCGTGAGCCTTTCATGTTTCATTGCCAGCTTCTTCCAAAGCAGAATATTTGACATTTGATTTCACTCCCACAAAGCACAGAAGCAACAGTTGCACAGCCCAGTCCGGGGGAGAGAAGGATAAAGAAACTTTACTTCCAGCCACTTATTCCGAGTTCTTTACCCACGTGATTTAAGAGTGCTTATTAGGAGCTTTTGCMGGCTCTCTTCCCGCTGCACCTGGTTTCAAATAGCTCTTACGGCAAAAGAGAAACGATTCTGACCCTGACTATTTAAAGCAGAAATTCATTTCTCAGCATCGCCCTAGCAAGCGAACATCATTTCTGCCCACAAGCTGAGCAAGGCTTGGATAGCGCTGGATGCTGCTGAGATGGAGACGTGTTGCGTTAGCGGAGCTACGTGGGGTGCCGGGRCGGGAACAGCAGCGGGGCCGGGGAGCGGGGCTGCCAGGCGTCGGGGTCACGCCGTGCCCCCCCACCGAGGTGCGGTGGGTGCTGCGGCTGGGTCGGCGCTGGGAGGCACCGGCGCGGCTGTGGCAAGAGGACTTGCACCGTGGCTCTTCTCAGCCGGTGCCCAGCGTGAGCTGCCTCTTGTTTTTCACGGGCGGACAAATTCAATTAACAGTTTCCGTCAGGAAAAAAAGGCACGAAATAAAAGATTGAAGTGGAATCGGTAGTGTTGCTGTCCTGACGGGCTCATCGGCTGCTTCGCTGACCTCCGCTGAGACGTGAGGGTGCAGCCAGGGCCGCGAGCCCCCGGCGATCAAGCAGCAGGCGAGGGGTTAATGGCAGCGCAGGGCAAAACCAGTGACAAATGTCGTGGGGCCACCAAGAGCACCCAGATTAAAAATCTTCCCATTTTAACGGTGGGTCTGTCACGGAGCCCACACCAGCCACCCCTGCATGTGCAGAAAAGCTTCTCCRATTTCTTGCTTTCAGAGGGCCAGACTGAGGCTTACAGGAAAAGTGCTGGGTATATTGGGAAAARGTGGTTTTATAATTCAGTCCTGAAGCATTAATTGTCTGTGCATCAGGGASACGGTAGGTTTTTTAATGTATGAAAGCGCAGTGCATTTCAATTAAATAAACCCTGTAGGACAAGAGCAATTTTATGACTCCAAGGCTGCAACCCCTTTTTACTCGCTGTGTCTGCTCTCTGCGCAAGTTCAAACTGTTGCAGCACTGGTTTCACATGCAGCAGGTTTGACTTTGCTCCCACGTACACCTTCAGCAATCGAGAGCTAACCCTGTGAGAAATGGTGGGCATACTTCAGCACGGAGATTATATAAGCATCAGCGGAATTGGGGCCAAAGATTTTTGCAGCTCTTGATAGAAGAACAAATTTTGTTATTTTTAATCTGGGAGTGAGTGGAGGCTCAATCAAACGCATGGCAGGCACCAGGGCACGGATTGCCGTCTCCAGAAGATTTCACCACCTAATCAAGGGCTACAAACACGAAATTTAAAACGGCGTGATCAAAAATACTGCAGGGCTTGTTGGAAGGAATATCCCTGCGCTAGTGAAGAGAAATATGGCCCAACAGGTCTCTTCCCTTCCCGAATGCAGAGCTGTAAGCCCTGACTGCAGAGGGTGCAGGAGGCAGAGATGGGTGCAGGGTGCTGGCACGTGCAGAGGAGCCGGACCTCGGGGCAGGCACCCCCCCTCCTCTCATTGCCTCTTCCCCAGGTGCAGACACACCATACTAAGGCGTATTTTTCCTTCTTGATTTTCCAGCATCTTTTTTCAGCTAATGATCTATCACTTGTTTGTGCTAATCACGTAAAATACTTTGATGAAGTGCTGAGGTCACGCGATGCGGGTCTGCTCCCTGAGGGGTGAAGCAGCACCTTCCTAATGAGATACCTGGCCAGRATGTTGCAAATGCAAAATTCATCTTCCATGAACATCCTCCAAAATCACTGTACGTTTCATTGCCTCAGAAACACTGCTGCTCTCAGCTCATCCATAGTTACTCCGGTGGTTAATTCTGCCACAGGGGGATGATTTCATTCTGGTTTTATATGGTAGGTAACAGAGCAGCATCCTGCTCCGAGACTGGGAAACTCACCATTCCCGTGGTAGAAATAACAACACATAATCACCCAGTAAATGCAGATAACATCAATTAGCACGGCAGAGCTCAGAGGGCCATGGACCTCTGTAGCCTGAGATGTACTGAGGAATCCTTTGCTCCTCTAGTGGGTACCGAATGCTCCRTGGTCGCTCTGCCTGCGTGCGTGATGCTGAGCCCCTCCGTGCCCATTGCAGGGCAACCTTGCCTTGGGGGGGGGGCAAGAAGGGTTTAGAGGGTGCGAGCTGCCTTTTTGTTGTTTTTAAGCGAGTACTCACTACAGCACCTGAGTGATGTCTCGTGGCCGATGYGACGTTTTTATACCCGGTTGATGTAGTTCAGAGACCCTTATGCAGAGTGTTAYGAGCGGAGCTGCGCTCCTGCCCGTCGCTCGGTGGGAATCGGCAAAGATTAATGCCRGCCCGTAAAGATTCCCCTCACGCCATGGCGAGAAGGGCATGGCAGCGGGGAGGGCAGAGCCGCTGCTCTAAGTGATGGCYCCCGGCGCTGGGAGGGAGCCAGCACTCGCTGCCGGGGGTGCGCTGGGGAGGCTGAAGGTTATTTGGATGGAAGAGGTGGAAGGGGCTGTTTTATGTGCCTGCAGCCGCTTTATCCCAGCCTTGTCTCTTAACCAGCGAGGAGCAGTGCTCTAGACACCGWTACCGTGCGTGCATCAGCGCTGGGGGGCATTGACCAGTATGACCAGTACTGACCTGGCTGCGAGCATCTCGCCTGCGCGTGCTCCTGGCCCCTCGCTCCGCGGAGGGCAGAGGGAGCAGGCAGCGCTGCCGGAGCTCGCTCAGACCTGTTGCTTTTCCACAGAGTCCCCCCCCTCCCTCTTCCATATACATCATTGTGGCTTTAGGTGAAGAAACTGTCTTTTAGTCTGCTCTGTTAGCTGTGAAATATTTGCTTTGCAAGTGCCCCCGTGTCAGGAGATGCAGATCTGCAGGAGTCTCTGAGGATAATTTGTTGCGCGGCTCCTGGTCCTGTAACCCCGAGATGTTTAAGACCTGTGAAAACTGCTTTGGTTTGGACTGAACTTTCTGGATGCTGATTGAGAGGGAGGCAGGCGGGAGCTGCCCGGATGATTTAGAAGAGGTTGGAATTGGAGTGAGGGCTGAGAAAAACAAGGAAGCCCATCAATTCTGGAGTAGGGAGGCTGTAAATACTGATGGTGTCCTGAAAAGAACTGAGAAAACACAATAAAAAATGCAAGAGATGTGGATAAAAGGGTCTGGAGTCATCAAGAGGGAAAAAATGAACTGATTAAATTTTTAACTACATTATCTGCTAGTTGAACAGCCAGTTAGCTGGACATAATCTTAGCAAAGTTTGAACCTCTGGGACAGGGAAAATGGCTCAGCTGAATCCCACCAGAGGTGTCCAAAATCCTGCCTGCCATGAACTATTCCACCTGCTCATCCAGCACCCGTGCAGATAACTGGGGGACTCGTCGGCCCCGTGCACGGCTTGCCTGGCGGGGGGCTTGCTGCGACCCTCAGTGTCACCAGCCTGGCTGGGACCTCCTGCTGCCCCAGCACCTTGGGGTGCRTAAACACACTTGCCCAACTTGTGTTGCTCCACGACCGCTGCCAGAAAGGCATGAAATAGCCAYAAGCTGGGGCAAAGAGGGAGTAGAGTAGGGGGATGATAGAGGGGTGGAAAGAGAATCCCCCCGGAGCCGCGCGGTCCTTGCTGTCCTTGGGGAAGGGCTGTGCTCCACGGGGAGGGTTGCACCAGCTCTGTGCCGTCCTCTTCCACCACCACCTGCTCGTGCTACCCTCTCCTAAAATTCACGAGTTGCTGCATGTTTTTTCCACTTTCCTCCCTGTAGTCCATTAGGAATAATTAAGAAATTMATCTAAAAACTTGTCTGGGATGATTAACAACACCTACCTGACAAGAAGGATGTGTTAATTAACGTCAGTTGACCAAAGAAACCCCGGCTGGGCCAGGTGGACAGCATGCGGTCGCATTTTCCTGCCCTGCTGGCAGTCCCTTTGTCACACGCGCAGAGCTCTGCCGCGGTGGGGCTGACGGGTCGGTGTCCAGGCTGGTTCCAGTACGTTCCTACAGCCCCGCAGCCTGCCGAGATTTAGGTACAGACACAGAACGTTCAAGCATTCGGGGGTGTGGAGTTAAGTGCAAAAGTCTTTGAGGTAACTTGAAGTTTACTTGAAAAGTAAACTTTCCTGGAAGAGGTGGTAAAAAAATGCCCCAATGTAAAAATTCAACATCAGGGTCGGTGGGTTTGTTTTATCTAAGTGAGATGTATTTTAAACATTGCTCATATGGTTGTCTCTTTCAAGTGCTTGCTAGGTTTGCTTTCAGGGTTTGTTTGTTTTGTTTTGTTTTTTCTTTGTATTGGTCTATTTTTTCCCCTGCCAGTCACAGCCACAGGGTTCCCATGTGTTTGCTTCGGCATTTGCTTCCCTTTCCAATTCCTCCTCTTCCACAGACCTATTGTTTAATTTTCAGGCAAGCAACCACAGTCCTGAAATATTTCCAGAATTTCCCTTACGTGCACGTACACCCCGCACACACACACCCACCCGCACCCCCCTTCTCAGCCCACCGGTGCATTGGGTGTTTGTAAGGGGACAGTTGACAACTTGATGTATCGCTGCAGGAAGGTCTAACATCCCTCCAGATTTGATACCACCCCCCAGCTCCGTCTTGAAAGCAGGCTGGGGTTTCTGATGCATCTCTGTGGATGATGCTGGTGTTTACGGCTGAGGCTGAGCAATGCAGGGAGCGCTGCAGAGCTGTGGGTTTGCTGCCGGATTTGCATGTGTGGACGGACAGACGGATGCAGGTCTGTCCTTMATACGAGCGGTGAGAGAGGGAGGGAACTGTATGCCCAAGAGAGAAAATTACTGGAAGGAGAAATTTGAAATTTCACACTCAGTGCTCCGCTATGAAATTTAAAAGCAAACCTCAGATTCCTCTTTCTCCCTACTAGAGCTTTTTTAACTTTTTCTCTTCCCCTCCTTCCTACGCTGCTGTAGTAGTTTGTCTTCTCAGCAAATGACTTTGGCGGCTATTCAGCCGGTGAGGAGGGGAATTGTTCACGCCGGGCACTAACAAAAAAGAAACATAACTCACAATATGGTGAGGGGAGCTCTGAAATTGCAGAAATTATTCTATTTTATACTTTAATTGGTTTGAATTAGCAATGGGAATAGATGCATAAAATGATCCAGTGAAGGGTGAAATGGAAAAAGGGATACGGTATAGAGTATCACTTTATTATTATGAAGTTTGCAGGAAGTAAGCACAGATGATGTGCAGGCACTTGCCCCGCAGAATCTTCTCCCTGCGAGCTCAGGCCTGCGGACTCTGCAAGGAAGGACGGCGAGTTGCCTCGTGCCGCRCTTGCTGCCCTTGGGCAGGGGCTTTGCACGTGCACCCCGGAGCCTGGAGGGCTGGGGACACCGCGGCACCTCTTCTGGTGGCCGTGAGTGGGAGGGGGAGCAGCTGAGAGCCCCCTCCAGCAGTCTTCTCTCCAGGCTTGGCTCCTGGCTCTTCCTTGAACCTCAGTATCAGATCAGACTGAATTCTGTGGCTCAAAGGGGCAGAAGGATTTAAGAGAGTTCAGATCCACCCCGAGTCTTAACCTCTGAGCACCCTTTGCCCATTTTCTGTTTTTCCCTTCAAGGTTCTGAAAAGTTCTGCAAAATCAGATGGACTGGGTTTTGGCTTTCAGTGTATTTTTTTTGTTGTTTCATTTCAGATCAGTTGAGGGAAATACAGCTACAAACACAGATTCCTGCAATAATTTTTACATCAGCAGGGCTAAAAAATGCAGTCTGTCCCAGCCCAGACCTCTGAATGCACTCAGCCAGTAGGACCCTTAGGCCAGTCCCACTGGCACAGCTTTAATGAAACAAGTATTCAGCTTTAAAACCAAATTCCCACCAAACTATTTGAAAAGTTCAGAAACGTTCAGAAAAAAAGCTTGRAAACGTTCAGAAAAAAAGTTCCTGCAGATTCTAGATAGGTTGAAGATGATGGATGTGCCCCAGGGGAACTGGCTGTAATGGTGTTTCAAGCTGAGACTAAATATAAAAGTTAAGGCTGGTTAAAAGCAGAAAAACAACTGTTTGTGGGTTTTGTTCTTGCTTTCCCTCCTACTTCCCTGGCAAAATATTTCCCCTGTTAAAACTTTGCTGTAGTGAAAATGTTGAGGTTTTTCTGGAGCGTGCCAGACGGTGGCTATGGAGGAGGGTACAGAGGTTTCGCTGGGAAGACTGGGATCTTTCCTGGAGAACAGGCAAGTCCAGCATCCCACACGAAAACCCCGAGCACCAAACCCGGCRCAGCTCCCGGCCGGAGCTGTGGAAGCAAGAAACCCTCCAGCCCCAAGGGTCCCTCCAGCCCCGTCCCTGCGCCCTCCTCGGGAGCCACTTGATAACTCTGGCATTTCTGGCCGATGCTAGCGAGGAAAAGGAGCTCCATTAATAATCTGCTATTTATTTTAGCAGCGCGCAGGAATGTGCCCGGCAGACTAAACACTCTGGCCTCCCCCCTGCGCCGCGGGGCTGGGGGGCTGCGTGCCAGCCCCCGCCGTGCCCGGGGCTCTGCTCGGGACTTCCCCTGCCAAGTCTGCTGGGAGCCAAACCAGGAGGAGCACAGCGTTCCTCAGGGCTGGAGGGGGCTGCGCCGGGGGAAACGACGGTGGGGTCCTGAAGGTTTCTGTGCCGGTGTAAAAGAAATCATTTTTATGGTAATCAGGCTCAGAAGGCGCTCCTTGCACAGGGAGATTGTTTTCCCTCTTTCCTTTTCCTCTGCACTCACCTGCCTGTTCGGTTATCACAGCTGCCTAATTTTCACTGGCCTCTTTGCAGCAAACGCCACCAGCCTGTGAACATTTTGCTATCCGCTAACAGATTTATCCTCCCCAAAGCCCTATGAGATGGAGCAGGAATATCACTTTTTAGATGAGGAATTGAAACATAGAGGTGCTATGTGACCTGTCCTAAGTCACACAGGAAATCTACAGCAGAGGAAGAGATTGAACTGAAACCTCCCAAATCTTTAGTCCCATATCAAAGGACCATTCTTCATTTCATCACTGCTCAGTTCAGTGCTCCATAGGCACAGTGAGGTGAATATAGGAAGAGAAGGCACCAGTCATGGTTTGCAATGATAAATAGTTTGCAAAGTCTTCATCATCTTCCCAGCTGCAGTTTAGTCGTTTGGACTCTTAGAAGTGTACCTTTAAAATAAATAAATCTTCATAAACAGGTGATTCCGGTGCACAAAATCACTTTGAAAACATTTAACCTTCATCAGTAAATCCCTCAGTGCCTGTCACGAAGGGGGATGCTCTTGAAGGCGATGCCGGCGCGGTGGAGGCCGCGGTGCCGTGCAGCTGGCCGGGTCCTCGGGAGCTTGGGGAGCGTGTTCCCGTCCCGGCGAAGCAGATGGAAGTGGCCGTAGCCGGCGRCGTGTTTCCAGGCTTGACTGAGCAATAGGTTGATCCATCGTGGCAGCCCTTGAGTTTCARATGAGATTTCGTGTGCATTGTTGCTGCCAAGCTACACCTGTGAATATTAATAGATTCTTTTTTTTTCTTCTCAGACTGGGAACTTTTTTCTCCAAACCTCCTCGAACTCTGGCAGGGCCAAAGTGCTGGTTTTGATGGCAAAAACCAAAGCTCAAGTGGGATGTTGCTGTTTCTGCCTTGATGTGCCTATGTTACATAGAGCATCTCTGTAGCTCTGTCCTTCTGAAGTACGCGCAGAACAGYGTCACTGATTTCAGCCGCTCCTTGTCTCTGCAGACAAAGCAGGGCAGAGTATTTTGTGCTTAACACCAGCTGAGTAGGGGCTCAACCAGTAGGTTTCTGCTGTGTTTGCCAAGGGCTGAACAGAGAGTGAGCCAGGGCCGCTCTGTATAATCCAGTCTTCCTACCATGACTGCTCACCTTTCTCTGTTAGACAAAAAATGGAGGTGTTGGGATTTTTCATAATCTAAGAGGTGGCAGGAAAAGATTATGCTTCCGACGATCGTTGTCCTTCCAGTCTGCTGACTGCAGCCCAGAGGGCTGCTGAGTTGCGGAGGAGTTGGCACAGGCATTTTGGAGCGTGCTGGCACGTAAATACTGCTTTACCCGGCCTTCAGATGGAGCAAAATACTGTTTTGCTTGTGTGTTACTGAAGTCAGGGCAGCCGTGGATRTCGCAGTGAAGGAGGAGGAAGGTTTTAAGGCGGTAAAGGAAGTCCAGCATGCTCACACACCACYGGGTTTGGTCGGTTATAGGAGTATTTTAGTGATGAGCACTATTCTGATTTGGTGGTATTTGTGCCACCAAAACCAATGACACATTGCCTCCTCCCCTCCCTGGCTCCACTTTAGAGTGTGTCTCTCCATTTTCTCTTGCAACWTATATTTATCTGCTCTGTGCCCTTATGGCTGTTTAATTAGTATTCGTGTTTCCTTTCAAATAGAAATTGAGTCGAGTGCTCAGAGAGCTGGAGCCACTTGCATCGCGAGCGCATCACGTGGGCGGACGGTGCCTGCTGCTCTCCCGCACGTGGTATTGAAAGACCTGGAGGAGACCAAATTAGGTTGTCAAGACATCAGAGATGCTTTCAAATAATTGAATTAAAAGACCCATTTGGAATCCCATCCCAGCAGTGGAGAAATAAGAAGATTTGAGTAGTGCAGGGGCCCAGAAGGAAGACCCAAGCACTGAGGGTCTCTTAGCAGCTGGGACGGGTGGAAGTGTTGGTGGGCTCTGTGCTGCCTCAGCCCGGGGTCACGATGACCCAGAAGACTCTCGGAAGCAGGGATGTGCCCTTTGCTTCGTTAGTGACGTGCTTAACGATCCTGGTCAGTGCTGTGGTCTCCAGAGCACTACCGTGATAGAAGTCAAAACCAAAATGGCCAAAGTCTACTGACGGTTAAGGCAGAATTTGGTAAAGGCTGCTGCCTGCCCTGCTGCCAGCTTCTTCTCTTGCCRGTTGTCCGGGCAAAGGCTGAGTAACGGAGTCAGCCCGTGGTAGACCCAGCTGCACTGGACATGCTCTACACGCGTGAGCATCTCCCATCTAATCCGCTGCAATAAGGATGGTAWTTAGCGCTGCAGTTCATGAATGATATTTTCATTGTCTCCTAACAAGCCACAGTTGTTGCAGGCTTTTTCCCATCCCTTTAAGAAGTGACTCACAAGCAGGCAACTGTCAGTGTCTTGGGTGCTATTAATATCTCCATAAGAACATGATGATAAGTTGTTTTTTTTTTATTTGGGGAGGAATCAGAGGGGAGGATGGGTGTTAAAAAATAACTCCTYGTGTGGCTGGGCCTTTGTGTGAGCGAGCCGACAGTTCTGCCCACAAAAAGAATTTGCTTAAAATCCTTCCATCCAAAAAGAGCTGACCACACTAGAATAGCATTATTGGAGAAACTGTGCCAGAAACAGCATTCCTGTGACTGCAGAGAGGAGTGTGCAAACTCCAGTGGTTAGTCAAAGACAGGCTGGATTTTTCCATTTTAGGTCTTTGCTTTCAGTGCGCATGGCCCAGCTGGGGGCCTGGGACCCAGCTCAGTCCCTGTCATCTCATCCAAGCAGGATGCTGGAGGAACCGGTGGGAGAAGCATCCCTGTGATACCAGCAGCGTGGTACTGGGGGCTCTGGGTTAGGCTTTGTATGGATGTGGGTTTGCTGCAGCAGAGGATGCGCCATTCCGGAAAAAGTGCGTCTCCGACCARCAAAGGACCTCGATCCACCAAAGTGCGTAAGGGGATGGCTGGCTTTGGGCTCTCCATGTCCTTACAGGGGTGCGGTGGGGCTCGGGAGCACAGCTCAGCCTGCCACCACCCCGCATGCAGAGAGAGCCCCCCAAAATAGCCGGGATGGGGGACTGCAGCGCTGTACGGGAGCGGTGCTGCTCGCCCCAGCTGGGCTCCCAGCCGGTGGAAGGAGAGGTGAGACTGTCATTTAGATCCCAGCTGGCAATTTCCTATCCTTTCCTAATGGACTGAATGTGGTCCCCATAACTGTAAATTTTCCTGGCTTGGGTCAGTTGAAATTGGAGCCTTAATGCTATAGAAGGGCAGGTTTTTATTTTATTTTTGCACTCTGTGTAATCACATTGATGGCAGCAGTGTAACAGTCTTGAATTATGGGTGACCAGAGAAAAAGAAGGCATCTCCTTAGCTCCCTGTTGTTATTGTCTCTGGGTGCAGAGCAAAATGTGTAGGCTCCAGGCTAGATTGTGTAAATCTCGTTAGAAAGCCATTCCCAGCTAATGAAACCCTGGGAGAGAGGGATTTGGCTTCCCAGCCTTCAGCCTTATAGCAAAGGCTGGAATAAATCCATCTTCAGTTATGTGTAGGCTGTTCTCCCCTCTCCCCCATTGCGCGTGTGTATTTATTGGTGGAGTCGAGATACCGTYGTCGTTGCTCGAGATCAGCCGCAGGTCAGCAATTTGTTGCATCTGCACCTGAATGATTTCAAGTTACAATTATCTTCTCTTAAAAAAAAAAGAATAAAAACTATTGTGCAAAGAAATCTCACCTGGTCTTTAATCCTTCTATGGAAATGGCGATCAGACATGTAAATAATTATACCTCCCCCGCTGCGAGCCCGCTCTGCAGCTTGCTTGGCAATAYGTATTAATTCAGGGGGCCAGAGCTGTTAAGGAAAGCTGTTGAAACGAAGGATCTGAGATAAATGCATCTCATCTTTCCCTGTTTGTGTAGGCTGAGAATGTGCCTGCCAGAGCCATAGATCCCACTTGGGGTCATGTTTGGCTGCGACTTTGTTGCTCTAAGCATGGCTTTACCAGCTCCTACTGTGTGAAATACGATTGTCTTTGTCCTTTGCTTGATGGCCGTTATGGTGTTTGCTGAAGTTTTGAGCGCATCTGCTGTATTATTGGTCTTATTAATACAAAGACGTGGCAGACACCTCGTAMCGCAGACTCTGGCTTCCAGCTCCAGGGCGTGCACGGCCGTGTTCCTCCTCTGCAGGTTATGGGGCGATTTGGAGACCCCAGCGCCCGCTGCCCTGCAGCGATCTCCAATCCCTCGCGTTCCAGCCCATCCTCGTACCCTGCCTTCTCTTCCCGGCGCRGCATCTCACTGCAGACACTGAAGCAGAAATGTTTATTGCTCTGTTCTCTGTTTTTTTCTTGTTTCATCTATTTTTTTCTCACCCGCCTTGCCTAATGCAGGCAGACACAGGGGAGCTTTTTTCCCCTCCGTCTCTAACCGGTCTCGACCTTGCTCAGGGTTTGCTGTACGTCCTCCAAGTGTCTGTCGGCTTTTGCTGCTGAGAGCGAAGCTCCGGCCAAGCCCGCGGGGCTGGGGGACGGTGCCCAGCGACGGGGACATCCCGGCGCAGACCGGGGCACCTCGGGCGTTTGGGCAGSAGGGAGGGAATTGCCGCAGGAGTCCCGTGGTGTGCTCAGGCGCAGGGGCTGCCAGCCGCCTCCGTGGGGTATTTCAGGCCATCGGTGATTGGTAAATATGCGCTTGCTTTAATGAAACAAACTTTCTGTGTTTGAAAACAACCTGGGAACTTTGCTTGTGGAACAAAAAGTGCTGGCGGAAGCAAAATCAGCTGTGCCTGCCTGTCATGGAAGTGGGAAAACGTGTAGCCCTCAGTAGGGACGATACTGCAACAGTTGGAATGAAAATCCAGCAGTGCAGAAGCATCCGGGCCCTCCTGGGACAGCGTGGGCTACTGGAAATATTTGCATTATTTTGCATTCACTTTATCTCCAGCCTGTCCCAAAGAATAGAGGGTATCCTGTGCATATAATGAAGTCTCTGAAGGTTTGAATGCTTTTTTTTTCTACTGTAACTAATCTTTTTTAGTACTTTACAGCCTCATGTTCTGTAATTAAATGCATTTTATTTAGAAAATAACATTTAGTGCCACTTTGGATTTCCAATTATTCTTCAATCGGACTTTGAGGGCCTGATGTCTTTGTCATTTCGATATGCACAAAAGATGGCAACATCAGAGCAGCCAACAGCAGATTATTTCCATTACTGATTACCGGGCTTGGGAGTAAAATATGCAGGGCCAAATTTAGTCTCAGCATAAATCTATTGAAATGAATTAAAGTACTACACCAGCAGCAAATTTGTCCCATGGCTTCCAAGGATGCTGGAAGAAATTAGAACGACCATAGCTGTAAGTGAAAACCACRGCAAATCATAGAATCATTAAGGTTGGAAAAGACCTCTAAGATCATCAAGTCCAAGCGTCGACCCAACACCACCATCCCACTAACCCACGTCCCTAAGCACCACATCCACACGTCTTTTAAATACCTCCAGGGATGGTGACTCCACCACTTCCCTGGGCAGCCTGTTCCAATGCYTGRCAACCCTTTCAGTGAAGAAATTTTTCCTAATATCCAATCTAAACCTCCYCTGGTGCAACTTGAGGCCATTTCCTCTCGTCCTATCGCTTGTTACTTGGKAGAAGAGTGTCTCCTTGCTGCAGCTACTGATGTGAACAGCTCKGGGTTTTCGTATGAAATGTCTGGAGTCGATTTGTGCCGCAGCACTGACAGCGCAGACGTCTCACCTCTCCAGCTCGCAGTGCGCGGCAGAGAGTGAGTGTCTCCCACACRTTTTTTTGGGCATCAAAAGCTGCCAGCGCTGGGAAGGGTGGGAAGCCGAGAGCTGCCTGTGATAACTGAAGGAGCCTCCTCCCCGCGAGGTGACACGGCTCAGTCTGATCACCTCGGGGACAGGCGGAGTGTTGGGCTCGGTTTGCCAGATACGGGTAGGAAGCRCCAGCCTGTCTCTGCCCCGTGTTTCCCCAACAACCGGGGAGTCTTTTGAGTCAAGGGAAGGGGMGAGGCTCGGTGACAGTGGAAAAGCCCCCAAAGAATGGAAGCTGCGGCGATGCCAACTGTATCTGTCAGTGTTTGTGATGGACTTTAAGGTCCTTGGCGACACCTCCTGTTACAGGGGGAGAAGATGAGTGCTATACAACGGTAAATATATTATAATAATGACAAATTTTCTTGTAACTTGTTGCAAAAGCAGAAGCTGCCTACTCCCACCTAACGGGTGTCCTTCGTACTCGGCGAGGACACAGCGGTTTGATCTGCATCTTGGAGAGCTCTAGCGTTAATGCTGGCCTGTGATGAAACAGCTAATTAATGGCGTGTGCCGCACTGCCAGACGTGTGTGTGTGCGTGTGTTCGGAGCGGGGAGGAAAAGGACCCGTGCAGGACTGCYTGCTGCGAGGCTGAGCAGCCCTGCAGCCTGCCCAGGGCTGGTGCTCCGGGCTTGGTCTCTGCCACGAGAGCAGACCGTTTCCAGGAGCCAGAGGCCGTGCCCGGTGCTGCAAGCGGCTCTTCTGTGGGACTGGAAACCTGCTCAGGCAACGATTTGGCTTTTACAGGACATGGGGTTGACCTGAACCTCGCTCCGTGCCCTCACCCCGTTTCCTCCTCCTTGCCTCGAGGGGTTTCCTCCGGGGCCTCACCCACCCTGTGCTGTCACACCCCCGTCCTTTCCTGGGTGTGTATATGGGCAGAGGTGGGTCCCCCRAGTTTTCTGCCCGTTCCCTGCCTGCGTGGCTCCCCCCACCCTGCCCGCAGCACGCCTCCCCCTCCCCAGCCGCCCGGCCAGGCAGAGCAGTCCCGGGGCCTGATTCACAGCCTGGGAGCCAAGACAGAGGAGCGGTGACGTTCCTGTTTGCCTAAATTTGCTCTTCGAGTCTAAACTCTTACTTCGGGGCTCCTCTCTGGCCTTGAGAGAGCAAGTTGGGCACCTTATCGAGACACCCAAGGTTCCCAGCAGCTGAACGTGGGCAGGGTCAGCCCCAGAGGGTGGCTGGTGCTTTCTCTGTGTGCGTCCCCATGGGAAAAGTAAAGTGCCTTGTTCAGAGTAGTAAATTGGGGTAATCCACATGTATTGTCTTGAGGCTTCAATGCAAACGATATCTTAAACTCCAGCCCATCCTGGTCCCGCGGTGGTCTGGGGGGAGGGTGTGGAGGGGCTGCACGGGGACCCGCCGTGCTGGCTGCGGTGGCACGTGCCTGGCTCGTGGTGGGAGCAGACGCGATGCCTTGTGCGTGGAGAGAGCAAACGGCGCGTTTCGGCAGCTCTTTGTTTTCCTCCGTTTTGATGTGGACCCTGAAGCTTTGCCGTGTTTGTCTCYTGAGATGTTATTTTTGGTAATCAGCCCCCCTCGCCGGCGTGCCTGTGTGCGATAACAGGGCTGGCGTGCTACAACTGCCATGGGACAGTGGTTTTCTTCTTTGGGGGAAATGGCTTAAAKCTCATTTTCTTTCAGAATTAGAGAGTTTGGGATATACTTAGGAGGGCTTATTTCTCACACTGGTGGTCAGGTTCCTAAATTATATTTTTGACAGCTGTATGTAATGATATACAAATGGGAAAGTGATGGAATAGCAGAAAATTGACTGGCAAGGACAGCGTAATGTAGTTAGAGAGCAATACTTACTAAAAAGCCATGGAGACTACAGCAGTGTTCCTAGAGCAAATGAGTAGTAGGACCACGGTCAGGCTGTGAAAACAATAATGATACGACTCTGTGACCTTTAAAGCTACTTAGGGCATTCAAATGCTTTGGATTTTCAAGGATCTATAAAATTACACAAACCAGTCATGCCTCTGACTTTCCTCCTAGGTTTCTGCAGTATTTAAACAATTTGAAGAACCCTGAAATGGTTCACAAAATGGGGAATCGAGGGTTGCTCGTCTGCCTGCGTTGCAGCATGCAGCCATCCTTCAGGACTGGCTATGAAGAGCYGAGCAGGGTCTGGGATGGCTGTACTGAATCCACCCCCGAGACTGCCCCAAAGCTCACTGTCCCCTTGGAAAGGCAATGTCCCATGGGACCTGGGCGTCCGAGGGACGAGCCCCGCAGCCCTCCCGGCCAGGCTCCCGCTCGCCCAGCCTGGGRTGCGTGATGCTCTCCCGGGAAAGCAGGCAGAGAGGTAAGCGGGCGTTGTAGGAGCTGGAGGGGCTGGGAGCCATCGTTTTCTGCTCAGCCCATTCTCTGGGCAAAGCTGCTGTTGAATAATAATGTCAGTCACACGCGAGGTGCGGGGCAGAGCCGAGGTTGGGCTATTTAAATGATACTTGCGTGTGCCAAGAAAACAAACAGAAAGGGCCAGTCAAAGCTTTTCAGTGTCATTGACACCCTCGGACGTGCCAGAGCCGGGAACAAAGCCCGCATTGTCGCGGAGCACAGCCTGCGAGTCTGTTTGGAGCGGGCAGATGCGGGGTTGCCCACCCTGCTGTGCCGCGGCCAGTTGGCCACGTGGGGTCCCTTTCAAGGTGGGTGGCGAGACACGTCCTCCCGGGCAGCCCTGGGCTTTCTCCTGAGCAAGGAGGGTAAACAAAATGTGGCCTCCGTGTCCCCGTGCGTGCCAGGGGTGGCAAGTGGCCAGGCACTTGAGGGGGATGCTGTGAGGGCAGGGATGGGGAGAAGCCGTATGGCAGAGGGAGCTCCAGCTCTGCCTCCGTGGTGGGCAGGAGAGGGGTGGCACCGGGACACTGGCCCCAACACAGGGTGCCCCATGCGTTTTTGGGCRAATTGCTGCAGACCTCGTCTGCATGCCCCTAGAAAGTGCCGTGCAGAGACCTTCAGCCGCGCGGGCTCCGGAGGCAGAGCAGCAGCGGCTCATCGAGGCAGCCTGGGAATGGAGGACGGCACTGCTCGGGCCGGGCTGCAGCCCTTGCGCTGTGCCCCATTACGCTGCTCTCACCAGCGCTAGGCCCTCATCTATAAACGGAGGATAATGTTTCATCTGCTTCTGGGAGCAGCTGTGGTCTATTATTTTGTGTGTACACGTGTTCCCCATTCCAGCAGGGCTACAACTTCTCTTAAAGCTCCTGGGCACGCCAGAAACGCAGGGAACGCGCTGCCGTTGGGGGGCACCGGGTGTTGGGGACCGTCAGGTGCAGCCTCAGGTCCCTGTGGGTTTGGCTGATTTGCTCCATCGCGGTACATGCAGCAACGGAGCAAGGCAAGGGTTAAGCACGGGGCCCCACTGGGGAGAGGGAAATAACCAGTGTGGCAGGGGAGCGGGAGGGAGCCGTGGGGTCCCTCGCTCTTGCAGCGAGTGCTGGGCTCCAGCTGCCTCCCATACATATGCTGCTCATTTTTCATACTGAACACAGCTGCCGCCAGCATCTCTTCCCTACCCCTGTTCCTGCCAGTTTTATGAGAAAAGAATAAAGAGGGGAAACAGATAACTGCAGAGGTTCATTTGCCAATTGTCAGGCTGCCGGTGCATCAGAAATAGAGTCATCGGTCTGCTTCCTCCACCGCGCCGGGGCTGCGCAGGCATCTTTTCATTAGCAGCATTATTTATTCATGGCCCCCCCAAGCTGCTCTCCTTTTTGGAAGAAGGGACCTGCTGATGCTCCCGTTTTATCCAGGGTGGCTTTGGCCTTGATTAGCTCGCTCCGTGTGCGGGTGGGATGGGAGAAGTTGCCTTTCCCAGAGACCTCAGCCTCTGCCCAGGGGTGAATCCCTTCCCTTCGCCGGCAGGCTGCGATCGATCGGATCAGCAAGGGCAGGCACAGGCGGTGGGGTCTGGCTGACGCCGCTGGCTGCCCCTCTTTCTTTAGCTTGGTAATTAGAAGCTCTCAGAGAGAGGGAAGAGAGGTTACGCATGGAGTGGGCCTATTAACCCCGTCCCTTGCCAGCTACCCTGCAGAGAAATGCCCTTCGAGCAGCTGCTCTGGTTGAGGCTTCCAGCAGAAAGGCAGCTGAGGGGARGGAAGATCCCCTTCCACCTCCTCTGCCCCGCACACGGGTGGGGATTCAGCTGAAAAACATAAAGGCAGGGACTGAATTTTGCGTAGAAACGTTGGTAGACTCGTCTCTCTCATACGGCAGCAAGAACCTCCGTCGTGGTGCCCCATGCCCTGCCAGAAGCAGTTGTCTTGAGGCAGAAGACAGAAAGCAGGTCATAGACCCACCAGTCCTTCTTCTGGTGCATCCTCACAGATTTTTTGGTGTTCCCAAGTTGGCCCTTAATGAACTGATCTTCCATGAGTCTGTTCAATGCCATCTGCTTTCGGCCTCCTGGGACAGCAAGTTGCACATTTCGATAGCTGGGAGGACCGTGCCCCTCGTTTCCAGCCTCGCTAGAAACTGAGGGCTACCAATTTTCACACAAGCCGGTTTATTTTGTGGTTTCAGTCAAAGTCCGTTCAACCCCATAGCTTTTCCTAGAGCAGATCTGTAGGTAGACTCCGCAGCAGTCTGCAGGATTCCCCTCGCAGTCTGTCGGGTCTATTGCTGTACTGACAGCAGTGATATTTATGGAAATGTATGCAGAAGTTCCTCAGGCTCTGATGGAGCATAAATAGTTTCATGGCATTATTTGCCCAAAATGCCACCGTTTTGAGTGCTGTATCCGGACAGTGAGAAGCTGATGTCAAAGTAACTGTTTACAGCAGGAGCTGATATGGCTTCTAGGGACAAGTGACTTAGCATCGCAGCACCGGGAGCATTAATGCAGCAATTCTGAAGTTTATGTATAATCTCTGAGCTTATATCACCTCTGCCTTTTGTCAAAGCAACGCCATAGCCCCAGAACTGCTCTTTGATTCCACTTCTCCCATGCAGCAAAACAGCAGCCCAAGGAAAAGCGGGTAAAGATGAAAGCTAAACTCTCTGCCCAACCTTCTCTGGCTACAAAAACCTTTCCAGCTTTTATTTCAGATAATGGGAGGCCCTTGGTTAGTTTTCCCAGTTTCCCAGGGGCACTTCCAAGCCGCAGGCAGCCGTGTTTGCTCTGCGGTGTGCGAAGGGAGGGGAAGTGGGTGTTTAAAGTGCTGACTTGGCCGTGGCACTGAAAATCAAGTCATGTCCCAAAGGATGGGAATGTTGTGGGGAAGGTTTGATGGGTGAAAACCACCATGTTGTGACTTGTGACCCACCGAAACCCCTAATTGTGTGTTTAAAGTAAACCCCAGACTAGCACTGTTTCTTTTGCCTCCGTCTTGGCAAGTTGCCTTTGGCTTCGAGGGCTCCTATCACTCATCTTGTGGTTAGCTGGTCAGGAGTCACCCTAGTAGTTAGGAAAGGAATGTTAAAGGCCTGTTGTGTAAACCAACCGCTGTCTGAACAGACTTTGTTTTCAATGTAAATCTGCTGCAGGGAATGATTTAACCTTCATTTATTCTTTTTTTTATTATTTCATTAAATAAGATTTATACAGGTATAGTATTGGAAAGGTCATCCATCCCCTGAGCTGTGGGAAGAGCTCTGYGCATTCCTCCCTCTTCACTTTCCTGCTTTACCCCTTGTTTCGGGGTGGGAAAGCACAAAGACTGGGTGTCGTTGCCTTCCTGGAAAGTTAATTTATATCTGCACGGTACACACAACCCCCTCAGCCCTCCTGCCCCCCATTCCCACACTTAATGAATCCTCCAAGCTCGCGGTATTTCAGCTGGAGTAACCAGGAGCCCATTCAACCACTGCGTAGCCTTTCCCCAAGGGAGTGCATCCCAGCTGAGGGGAAGCAGGGGGGTTATCCCACTCCTCTCGCTAAGAAAACACTAGATGACGTATCTGATGACTGCAGCAAGGTCCTGGGGTTTGGGCTCAGGTTCTCTGCCTTGCTATGCTGCTAGCGATTCGCTCTGCACACTTTCTGCAGGCTGCTCCTCTTATATCTCTGAAATGAGATATTTTATGTTTTTCTTGTTTACTGATATGTTATGAGGCTGAATGAGGGKTTTTTTGCAAAGATATTTAAGATCCATAGCAGCAAAGCCTCAGTGATTTGACACGCCAGCATAGGTGTGCTTACAGTCGTGCTCTGTTTATCCTATCAGCTGGGCTGGGCATCCAGCGCTGAGCAGAGCACTACTGAGAAGCATCCCTAGTCACACGGAGAAGACTTCATCCAGGCATGAAGGTTCGCAAGCCGGGGCGGCAGAGCTGGAAAGGATGTTTTCAGCTTTCCTAGCAGCAACCTGCTCTCCAGGGCTTTCCTGAACCCAGAGAACAGATGGTTGGGCTGGAGGCTGGGATGCAAGGACGAGGGACTCTTGTTGACATTACCTTTACCAGAGTCGCCTTTCATCATTAGCATGTAAATGCCACCAAGCACCCAGGAATTATTCATCTATGATCTCTTCATTAGAAGAGGCCTCTGATCAGGTTAATCTCGCTTTCCCCGTGTGGAAAGGAGGATGCTGAGCAGCTGTATCCACCAGCAAGTGAAGGTAGAGTGAATTTCTGAGATGGAAGGATGCTGCGAGCATCAGGTTTTAAGTGAATCGGCAGTGATTGCTTTGGCTCTTGCACAGAAATGCAAGGGCTGAAATAGCGGCGTGGATGGTAGTAATTGAGACTAATGGGATTAGTCCTCTGCAGCAGGTGTCCTGGAATACGTGTGCGGTGGATGCTGGCTACCCCAGGTCTCCGGTGGGAAGGAGGGGAGCGGACGAAGCTTCCAGCCTGGTGCCTTTTTTCAGCCTCTCAGTGGTCTGCTCTCCCTCTTGGGAAGTAGAAGCCAAAGCACAGGCATGGGGGAGAGCGGAGGAAATGTGTTTTAACAGTAAATATGGCCTTGTTATTTATCAATGCAGAGTAATTGAAGTAATTTCATGTCGTTTTTAAATGCAGCGCCTGGGGATCTAATCTATCTGTCTAATATTAATGGGTAATATTTGGTTGCCTCATTCATTCATTACTGTTTTCATTAAGACTCTAATCCCATTTAGGAGTCTGTTTGTCATTTTAAACTCCTCTGTTTTATCTTAGCCTGCCACAATCCTTTTTAACAACTTAACTGAATTCATGAGTTCTAGGCTAGCAGCTTGGGGGAAGGGGCCTCTGCTGTCTAGCATGTGGTTTTTATGGGGAGAGAGGAAAAACAGACGGCTGAAGGCRATCGCAAGCAGCAGGCTCTGAGCTTTCCTGTGATGCACACCACTGAGATTTAGGTCTTTTATAACAGATCTGGATGTCTGCGTTTCAGAGCGTGGAGCTTCCTTCTCTGACACGGAGGGTGCAATCACACCTACTTTGAAGCCTCCATCATTTCCAAACCAGTAAGAGAAGCTGCTTGGAGCGGGGCCGTTGTTTATAAATGCTCAGAATGTTTCCAGGCAGGCGTTACCGTTCCCTCCAAGGTATCCCCACTTCCAGTCATTATCACATCGCGGGTGCTGCTTAACACCAAGGCCGGGGAGGTGCTGATGAGGGCTGCAGGGAGGTACATGGAAACGTTAACCCCCAGAACATCTGTGCCGGGGCAAACCCTGAGCAGCGCGGTCTTTGATTTCAAGGGGGAGCGAGCTGCATCGGTGCGGCTGGTACCCGCCGGCATGGCGCGCGTACCGGTGCTGCTGCCCGGGGAGCAAACACCCTGCGGGAGCCGGGGCCGGGGGGACGGCTGTTTGCCGCAGGCGGCAGGAGGGGAGGTTTGTCCTGCTGGAGCTCACGTTGCAAATATTCCCAGCTGGGCATCTCCCGACTGTACCGGCTCAGCCCTACGGGCAGCATGGCTGTTTGCTGTCCGAGCTTGCATGGTCTAGGGACAGAGTTAACACAAACCCGGCCTTTTTCTGCCTGAAGCCCTGCAGAGCATTGCACAGAAGAAGTAAAGGGATTTCTAGAAAGTGAACTGAGATCCTCTCTCCGAGGAGGGAACAGCAGAGCCTGAGATGCCCCTGCCTGCACCATCCGGCGTGATCGCTGCAGGCGAGAGTAAACGCCGGGTCAGAGCTGTGACCGGGGCGTTCCGTGTCACGGAGCAACCTCTTCCCACCGCCTGGTGCTGGGGCCTCTGTCCCTGTCCTAGCTCTCCTCCTGGCCCGGTCCCCGCATTCGCGGGCTCCAAAGCGCCTAGGAAGCCTTGGCGGGGTCCCCGCGGCGCTGATGCCGGGCATCACCTGTAGTGCCGAGCGGGCGGCGGAGCCGGGCATCCCCRGCGCTGCGAGGCGTCCAAGTCTAATTAGAGTCCCGGGGAATCGAACCATTGTGCTGTTAATGACTCTCTGGCAATGTTCTGACTAAAACAGTAATTTTAATAAGCGCAGCCCAATTGTAAGTGTTCGTTGAACACCTAATTACATTGGTTATAACTCCAAAATTATTCAGAATTCTATTTTTGCCACTTCCTTGCAAAAYAGAGATGGAGAGAAGCGCCCACTTYATAATTATTCACCTTAATTAATTTTCTGAGCTTCTGTTAAAACTTTTAAATGACTGCAGGGAGTGTGCTATGAGATACATGGCAGCAAGGCAAAGCRCTGAACACAGAGGCCGTGAACTGATGCGAGATGAAAGTTTACTGTGTTGGATTGATCCCCACCTGAGCCCAGAAGTTTTGGAAAGCTGCTCCCCTTTTATCCTTATTAATTAGTTCCCCTGAGGCCCGGMCTAATCAGCGCTGCGCAGGACACTGCTCGTTGGCTGGGGGCCGTGGCAGGGTGGTCTCGCCGAGCAGCGTGCCGTTTGTCAGAAGACGGTGCCAATGCTTCAAGAAGCCACTTGTGATGGCAGCAGCGATGTCCCCCAGCAGGGACGCTTGGATGTGCCACGCGGCCGCTGCGGGCACATCAGCCCCTCGTCCTGAAATCTGGAGCAAGCTCAGGGGGACCCCCCACGGGCAGCGGGGGGGTTGTGTCACCCTGGCCGGGTGCCAGCAGCACACAGAGGGGCTGCGGAGGATCTCCCGCCCCGGACAGAGCTGCTCAGTGGCAGCGCTGAGCAGCACGCCTGGAAAGAGCCTGATTTCCAGAAACTCATTTGAACTTTTTCTTGCAGTCAAGAACAAAAATGCAGCTCTCCTGAGGCGTGGTGGTTTTCCAGGGGAGGAAACGTGGATGTATTGCAGCATAACCTCATTTTCGTGGTGGAGACCTTTAGCATCTCATTCCTTGTTATTAGTGTGTGTCAACATTTATCACATTACCCCCTTCTCTTGTCAAGAAAGTAGAGTTTCTGTGGGTCAGTTCTGCGGCAGAACAGAGCAGCTCGGTGTCCCAAACRAGACAGATCCTCTGCTGAGGATCCCGTACCCCCAGCTGCGGTGCAGCCGCCTGCGTAGGGGGGCACCGGGCTCCCCAGCCGGCCCCGCGCGGGGCAGGAGCGGCGCGGGGGAGCTGGGCAGGAGCGAGCGCGGCGGGCGCGTGGCTGCGCCGCTGCGGCCAGGTGTGACCTAAGCATCCCATCCATAAATTTTGCTGCATTTGCTGATTCCAGAAGCCTGTGTAAATACTTCAGCCAGTGTTTTTATTTCTGCGCTGGAGATGAAAGAGTCGCTTCCTGATCTCGTACGTGCGCAAGGTTTTCCCGCTGGCCCGCTCGCCGGCCGCAGTGGACACGTGTAGCTGATGGGGGTGGCCGTGCGTCCCCTGCCCCTCGCTTCCCAGACACAGATGGTCTGTGCAAGGCAGGAGGGAGAGCCGACGCTGCCAAGCCGCTTTGGAGCGGTGGCTGTCACACGTACGCCGGCGCTGGCGTGCCGGGGACTGACTCTGAGCAGGGGGTGGGCATGTGAACAGCAGCGCGGGACCCCAAACGCCACGCGCACCCCCGAGGGCCGCGCTGCCATGCACCGCTGGGATCCGAGGGAGGGCGRGGGACGGGGACACCCCATCCAGGAGGGGGCACGGTCGGTGCCCGTGCCAGGCGGGTGGTACCCTGCCCCTGCACGAGTCCGCTCCGCAGGGAGCCAGCGGCACCGTCGCCTGCCGAGGGCCGGGAGGAGCTGCCAGGTTGGACAGACCGAGCATTCGGTGAATGGTCGCGGGTGGCCCATGTTCGAGATGAAAACCCATTTCTCCTTCTCCAGGTTTACATGACACTGTGCTGCTCCTGGGAGTGGGGATGGGATCTCTGCCGGACACTTTGTTATTCCAACAAATCTCGCTCAGATGTTTCATGCTGACGCAATGATTAACTCGAGTCATGGTAAACCCCGGGAAAGCATTTGTCTGCAGGAGCCTGTGTGCCAGAACACAAGTCTGCTCTGAGCYCAAGTCCTGCTGGCTGCTGCTGGGTTGGATGGAGGAAACTCTGGCTTGAGGACGATTTTACAGCTTGATTAAGCCTTACTCTGGGGCCTTTGCTGTTTTTTCACTCGTTCTTGCTTCCCAGAGGAGGCTGCCCTTACTTTCATCACCTTCCTCAGGAGCCTAGCGCTGCACATGGAGGGCAGCTGGGAGCCAAGGAGACAGGTACGCTTGGAGAAGGTCTGATTACTTGCTAAGAAAGCTACCCAGTCTCCTGTGCTCAAACACAGCTTGTCCTCGTAAGATGCTAATGAGGTTCTTATAGCAGTAAAGCCAAACTCATTGAAAAGGTTGCTTGGATCAGAGTTTAAGGGACTTTCTCYGCATGCATCTGCAGCGCTGTAATTAAATAATCCCTTTGTAGTCATGGAAACATTGTCTCTGTGTCCTCTCCCACTCGCTGCTTTTCTGCCAAAAGTTAYAGGCGTTGATTTGGTTCTGACAGCCCCTCAGTAGCTCTGATAATCCTTTTCTGCTGAGCGGCGTGGGAGAGGAGAGCCGGGTCCTCCAGTAGCTGCTGTACCTGTCAGGAGAACTCCCCCTCATCCGCCCCTTGCCTGGGTACGTGCCTTCATTTGTTACAGGGACTAATGGCTTAGTCCCTGATGGAGCAGGTATTCCTGCCTTCGGGGGCTCGGCAGCACTTTGGGGGTGCTCCTCAAGGCTCTTCAGTGAAAGCGCTTCCCCTTTGCCTTCCTCCCCGTGTCCTGGCTGCTGCCCCACGCGATGCGCTGCCTGCATCCCACTCGCTGCTGGGTCTTCCCTCATCCCAGCTCGCTGCYGGCATCAGGCTTAGCGTGTCCCAGATCTCCACCGGCTCTGCTCGAGTCGAGAAAAAGTCATTTCYGTGTAGGGCTTCTCATACAGCGTGGGGCGGATTGGACCCACAGGTCTTGCTCAGCAAAGCAACAAGTGCTCCGCAGCCCTGCACGCTGGCTTTTTCCTTGGCAGAAACGGTATCACAGGAGGACTCCAGATTTGAACAGTTCTGCATGGAGACACAGGGAGGAGAAACAGTGGGAAGAAGAGTCTGTCAAACTTTTTACAAGCCTCTGAGAAAGTTTGACTTTATTTTCCCCAGCTCTGTCAGCCTGACACGTTAACGGCTGGAACTGATGCGTCCCCCTTGCTCCTTCCCACACTTCTTCATGTCTCCTGCAGCAGCACAAAGCGGTGTTTTTTCATGAATGAAGGGAAGAATAAAATCTCATTGGAAAGTTCATCAACTTTGGGCTCCTGCTCGCTGAGTGATAGATAGATTTAATTACATTGAACTAGTTGGCATCTCTACTGCACTACCCAAAGTCATTAAAAATAGATTTTCTGTTCGAACTCCAGCACCCCGAGGGGTCTGCAGGCAGTGTGCCGTGGCGGTGGGACGCCCCGGGGGCTGTCTCCAGCCAGGGAGGTCAGAGGCCTGTGCTAGTAGCAGGCATAAGCTATGGAAACTTCGCTTTGTTTGTTTATTTTAGGTATTTATTTATTTGGAACTGGATTCTCGCACTTACTTTATTTTTTTCTGGGGGCTGGCAGAGTTTGAGTTCGTGTGTTTTGGAGAGTCTGTATTGGTTTGGGTTTTTTTTTTCTGATGTTGTGGGTCAGACAGTCAAGGAAAGCAGTAATGAGACTTTATCATTTAATTCTTGAGAAGCAGGTTCATAAATAGGGAACTGAAAAACTCAGCAGCAGAGTTTTGGCATGGACAGAAGGAAGAGAGGTAGCAGTTGGGCTGGAGGGAGGAGGGCTCTGCCCTCAGGAGTAAGGAAATTCCCCGGGAGTGTTGTTTTCTTGGCTGTTGTCCTTCATGCAGATGCTCCTCAGCTGTGCTGAATCGCTTTATCGCTTTGCATTCCCTGTGACCGCACTGATGTGGAGTGCCCGTCACCTTTTCTTATCCCCGAAATGACGTGCTGCCTGCTTCAGCAGAGGTACGGCCTCGCGGGTCTCTCCGGGCTCTGCAGGGGAGCAGCAGTCYGTCTTGCAGGCGAGGAGGGGCAGGATTTGAGGCTGCGTTTGGAAAATTYCTGCATGCCTCTGCTTGGCTTCAGGACCTCTCGCCTCATGGTAGCTGGAGCAAAAATCTCAAGGCATCCAAAATTGGCATCTGCTTTTGAAAGCTCAGGGTTCGCTGTGAGGTCTGCTAGTGCTCCAGGATGGGGGCTGAAGCCGGGAGCTCGGCTCTCTGGGTGCCCAGGACCTCGTCCTGCTCYGCAGATAAGTTCATCAGTTCAGGCAACAGCTTTCTCGAGGCTTAGTCTGGGGTGGGGAATACACTCCTGACGTGGTGATAGACCTTCTCAGATGTTTGCTCTGAGTGCCAGGAGCATTCCTCTGCCCTATCTTCTCTAATGTAAACAAAGGGAAGTATTTGCATTTAAAAACTAAATACTGAAAACCAAAGCCCTTTCCAAATAAACCATTCTGCTGCACACAGAGCTGCCCCAGGGACTGGCAAGGATGAGAGAGCAAATAAACCCGTCGGCGACAGATGGGAGTCACCCTGGTTATGCATAGCTGCGCGGCGCTGGTGCCCGCTGGGGTGGGGATGCCGGGGTGGGGGTGCCTGTGGCCGCCGGAGCAGGGCTGGGCAGGCGGGACCCAGCAGTGGCCACAATTTGGGGTTACTGAGTGGGTGCCTGACGACGGCACCCACTCCTTTCCTGCTCTCTGCCTTTGGAAAGCTGTGGCCCGCAGAGCCGGCACTGCCCACGGGCAGGATCTCCCCTTTCTCCCTCGCTGCCCTCTCCGCTGCCGTGGGCAGCTGCCGGGCTGCGGGCAGCAAACCGCTCCGGACTTCGCTGGTTCTGCCGTATCTGTTTACTGATAGAAACATTTCGTTCGTCGCTTGAGCCACTAGTGGCTGTAAAAATCTGCCGAGACTGATCCTCTGAAGCCTCGTTCCCCCTTTGCTGCAGGGCTGAGCTGCCGGCGCGGGCAGCGGGAGGCTGTGCGGGCAGGGGCTCGCGAGGAGGGGGCTCGCCGGACGCCGCCTTCGAGGCCGAGCAGGATCCGCTCCCATCGTCGGGAAGGTCGGCGTGGTGCCGTGGTGCCCGACGGCCRGGGACGCGGGTGGCTGTGCTTGTGACAGCCTCTGCCGCTGCCGTACCAGAGACTATCAGCAATCCCTCTGCTGTCTTCTCTCTTATCTTCCCTTCTGGTTCTCCTTTCGGTGCTTTTCTGTCTCATTTTCTTACTATTTCCCTCCTCTTCAGCTGCTTCTTTGCCTCCACCCTCTCTATTTTCTTTTCCTTGATGGCAGCGCGTGGCTGAAGGGGGCATGGGGGAAGTTCTTGGACTTGGGAGTCCACTGTCCCCCGCCCCATTCCGTGTTGGTTTTCCTTCCGCCTGCAGGCACCGGTGTTCCTTGTCTTTTCTTCTCTCCCCAGCGCAGCGGTTCTCACACACAAGTGCTTTGGTCTCATAATGATAATTAGGCTGGCAGAGAACAGTTTGAAAATACCTAAAGCCAAGAGAGTGTTTCCAGCGTGCCATCAGGAAGAGTGAGGACATCTGAGCTTTATTTCTGTACTATATCTGAAGGAATTATAGCTTTCAGTCTTCTGTGTCCATGATAGGTATGGGATTAACATATGGCTATATCCTATTCTTAATGGTATTTCTCTTGTTTTTCCATTAAAATGAAACATATTCTTTAGAGGGTTGGAATATTTTCGATATTTGGATCRTGGACGGTAAGGATGGTCGATTATGCATTAGTACTGTGAGAGCTGGGCAAGTACTGCAAAACCCCCCAGCCTTTTTCGTGCATGCAAATATTTAAATGCCTTCTGTTCATAATCTTTTTTAACGTCTTCATTTAAACGTTTACTTGGGTATTGGAGCAATGCAGGTTTTCTGGCATTAATTTTTATGAAGGGTGAATTTCAAAGTCGCAGGCATAAGTATTGAAGAAAAGCAGATGGTTTATTCTTCCCCAAAGAGGTCTTCTTAGACCTTCCTCCAGCCAGGGACCAGAAACCCGCGGCCACGGGGTGTATCGGAGCAGTCGGGGCTCCAGAAGTGCTGACCCAGAGGCACCCTCGGGGCTCCGCTGCCCTAATATTGTGTTTGGGTGCAGGTGCCCCAGCTCAGCCAGTGCCGGCTCTGCTTCGCTCACCCAACACTGAATGCTGCAAAGGGGAGAACGGGTGAGGTTGTCTGCCCTGCATTTGCAGGCRTTACAAAGAAAGGATCAAATGGTCCTATTTGGGCTAGAAACCTGCAACTCTAGGCATCGTTCAAAATTTCTGTGTAATTTTTTAAGAATTATCATGTGCGGAAGCCACAGCTTCTGAGCAGAAAAAGAACTCAAATGCCTAACATAAAATCGTCTGTTACGAACTGTTATTCATATAATTCAAATCCTGTGTTATTTATAGAGCACCGCGAGAGCATCCAGCTCCTCACAAACATGCAACAAGCCCTGAGCTGCATATAAATCACAGGGACAGATCCTGTCAAGCCTCACATTGTGGGTAAGAGGTGGGGGATCAGCAATGCCCGACGATTTCGGGGCTGTCCTGACCTCCGGGGTGGGTGAGAGCCATCCCMCCAACACGGCTCAACGTGCTGGGCAGATTTTAGGGGAAACCCAGGGACCTCCCTCGCCGCATCCTGCGGTGGCTGGTGACTCCCGGGGGGGCTGCTCAGAGCCACCGCGGCTCCATGGGCTGCTCGTTTGGTTTGAAAAACACAGGTTTGCTCCTAGGCTCCCATCCAGGAGCAACGTGATGTCTGCATCTGGGAAATTTTGGATCATCGCTAGTGGTGGGGTGGGATGGGCAGGGCATGGGAGCAGGGCACGTGYCGTCCAAGCCCTGGGTCGGCCACCCGGGGAGGCTGTGCCTGCTGCCGGGCTGGTGTGCTTGCTCCCACGCCACCGTGATGTCTGTAAAGTGCTTTGAGGTCCTGAGAGGGAAGAAGCAAAGCAGGTAAAAGTGTGTCCCATACGGCCACCCGAGGTGCAGACAAGACCCTGGGAGGGCACCCCGGATGCCTTCTGCAGCCGAGTATCAAACCCAAGCCCTTTCTTTACACCTCTTGCTATTCCACCTGCATTTCTCTTCCCCATTTTTGAAGCTCTCTACAGCCATCACAGGCTAAATGCATGCCCGGCGTACCTGGCTCTGCCTCTCGGACCCCCTCAGTCCCTGCCTCGCTATTCCAGCTCCAGGGCTGCTTTGCTCTTAGCATACCCCGAGCTGAGCCCTGTGCCCATCCCACGGACTTCATCTCGGTGAAAAAAATACCCAGCTCCGCACATCCACACGCAATTTTTGTTTTAGGAAAAGCTGTTAAGTAGGGCTGAGGAAACAAGAAGAATAGCAGCCCTATTGGTGTCGTGTTTAGAGAGGAACTGGGTTCTCACTGTGTCAACAGCACTTGGCGTGAAAGTGGCCGTTGTTTGGCGAGACACTGCTCCTTTCACCCCGCGCGCCCCAGCTGCTGGGAGCCGGGCGCTGTTTTGAAGGACAGAGCSAGTGCAATGCCGACAGTTGTTTTAATTTTCAGGCAGTTGCAGGCATCGCTGCAGGGCGGCTGTGCCAGGGACGGCAATAATTATTTACAGTATTTGATAATAGAAATGTAAATACATCAAAGAGGGACTGGCAGCAGCAGGGCCAGAGCAGGAGCACCACGCTGCGGCGTCGGGACAGGCGATGCAAACGTACCGTGCCTGCCGGAGGTGGCAAGGGATGGGTCGGAAAGGTTAAAGTGGAATTTCTTGGAGTCAAGCAATGACCCATGGTTAAAGCTTGGTGTCATTTTGGAGCCTCTGGGGTTTTCAGTGCTGATAAACGGGTCAGGACTGTGCTACACCTCAGCATCGCACAGGGACCTTTCGTGTGTGCGATAAGCGCGAGAGGGGGTTTGCAGCAGCGATCTGTGTCGGTGTTCCTTCGTGCGCTTCCCTCTCTCCTGCTCCGGCACCYCTTGCTTGGGAGAGACGGGTGGCCCATGTGGGCGTCACACCTGGGACAGCCAAGTCCATCCTGGTGCTGAAGGGCTCAGGGTGGCCAAGGAGGAGCAAGTAGTGAAATACCCACGTAGGCTAAATAAGCTGCCAACCTGCAATGAATTTTATACCCTGCCAGTTTTCTTCCTTGAAGCAGCTTCCCCCGCAGCAAGTGTAAGATAGCAAACTGTAAATCAGGGAGGAGAGGGTGCAGCTTTCGCCCTGGGAGCGTCCCTGGGCAGGGAGGTCGGGAGGGTTTCTGGCGAGCTGGCGCCGGGAGGCCAGCTGGGCTCCAGGCTGCGGCTCCGCTGCGCCCGTGATTCACGGTGTGGCTGCGCCCAAGGGACGGAGTGCCTTCATGCCTCRATCCCCAATATTTCCTCTTCTTGGCTGACTTCTGCATGGATGTTGAAACAAATTCGTTTGTGAGTTGCTGTTGTGTTACTCGAATCGAACTGGCGAASCAGGACCTGGAGCTGCTCTCGTTTCGCTTGCCCGCTGTGCGGAGAGGAGCACTGAGCCCGTGTGTTTGCTTCCCTTGCAGGTGTCCCGGGTGCCCGTGGAGTCCTGCGAGCAGTACACGACCTGCGGGGAGTGCCTGAGCTCGGGAGACCCCCACTGCGGCTGGTGCACGCTCCACCACGTGTAAGTCCAGCCTTGGCCATTTCGTTTGAGCTGCTGGTGGTGATGATAAAAGCAGCTTTCAAAGCCATCGAGCGCCTCCCACGCAATCTTTGCAAAAGCAAATTAGGTTGAAGTTCCGTAAATCCCTTCTTCCCTTCCCTGGACATTCCCTGCATCGCAGCGCAAATGCCATTGAAAATCCCTGAGCTCCTGTGAAGAGGTAAAGGAAAACAAATTCCTGCTTTAGGAGCAGTGGGTCTCACACCACACGGAGATGGTGCCATGGACACAACGGGAAAGCAGAATTTAAACCGGTGGGAACGAAGGCCTCGTGTTTTGCACGCTCCTGGTTGCCCAAGCCACAAGTCCATCCCAATTAACGGGGAATTTTTAAAGGCAATAGTAGTCTTGATTATATGAGTGGGACTTTGCTTTCAGAGAGGTTACAGCATTGGAACAGAGCAGAGCACCAAGCCCTATTAAATGGATCGGGAAGAATTATTTAAATTCTGCAAGGAAAGGTCAGAGGGTCTCTGCTCCAGCCGTCCCCGATGGGGCAGAGCYGGCAGCGCAGGGCTCGGAGCTGGCAGCCCCTCAMGCACATCAACAGGCACAAAGGGCTAAGGTTTTTTCTTTTTTTTTAAGGGGAGCTCCAGGAAATGCTCTCTGCATTCAGGAGGTGTCTGTGTCCTTCCTTTCTCTCCCCTGCCATAATAACGATCACTTCCTAAGGCGGAAGGGGGACCACCAGGCAAAGGCAGATCGGGGAGGAGGGGAAAGCCTCAAGGAGGCTGGAGGAGAGGAATAGAAATCCCTCCGGCTGCGTGCCAGCTTGCAGAGCAGCCCCGTTAAATGCATGGAAATTGGGGCGGAGGCAGAGTTCAGGGACCCGCACAGCAGCACTTGGCCACTTGCCTGAGGAGCAGGTGCTGGAGGGGGAGCGGGGAATGGCAGGCTCCTCCGTAAATCTGGCCTGGATTCGGGACCTGTGGGCTTTGGGGTGCAGACTGGCTCTCCGCGGCTTGCTTGGTTTGCAGAGTCGTTGCCACACTTGGGGAGATGCAGGAGAACCTCTGCAGCCACTGGCCCTGCGCATCCCGCAGGCTCCGCAGGCAGGGGCTGGGGGCTGGGGGCACGGGCAGAGCGGCCCCCGCCAGCAGCACGGCAACGTGGGGCACAGGCACCCTGGGCATCCTTTTTTTTTTTTTTAAGCTTTTTTCCTTTCAGACGAGCCTGTCCAGCCCTACAGCTAAGCCACCATATGCGCAGGTGTGTCCGAAAGTCTTTACTGTCACAGCAGCTTTATCAGAAGGAGGTGATTTCCATCCCTGGTGATTCCCATCCCTTTGGCTCTTCCCTCAGGGCAGCCATCCCCATGTGCCTTTCCAGCGGTTGGGACAAAAGCCACCACAGCTTTTTGATAGTGAGGGGACAAGGAGGCAAGGAAAGGGAACGTGCTCTACTCAGCTGCAGGTCTGTAGGTGCTCCCAGGAAGGAGCTGTAGTGGAACGAGAGCATCCGCTCGGCTGGGGACAGTGGCCTTTTAGCGCCTGGTGCTGCTGAGCTGCGGCAGGAGGGGACGGCTGCATCGGGTATCTGTAGGGGTGTGTGTTTGGTGTTGCTCCTCAGACTCCTGCAGCAGCTCCTCTGCGAGGATCACCGGGTGCTTTCCTAATGCTAATGAACTGAATCTTCATAAACCACCTGGGAAGCAGGTAAAGGTTGTTATCTTCATTTTGCAGAGAGAAAACCCTCARTGTCAAGAGGAGAGAAAAGTGTCGTTTCCTCTGCCCTTTTGGCCGTGACATTTCGGCATTAACCTATTCCCAGCGAGAGTTTCTTCCCTGATGGTATTTCTCAACCCTCCCTTCGAGCGTCTGCACTTTCTTGGCCTGCTTGGAGCAATGATCATTTTTTAGCTTTTGTCTTAAGCTGTAAATAATTGAGTTTATCTTGCTGTTCCTGAAGCCTCTGTCATATTTGTTTGGAGGCCCCAAGCGCTGGAGTGTTTGTATTTAATTTGTCATCTCTCTCCTCTAATTCTCACATGTCCCTCCTGCCAGATGGACCAGCTGCTCCTTTGCTCAGTGGAAGGGTTGCGGGTCAGGGTGTGAGATGCTCGCGCTGTGTTTTCTGAGGGCTGGCAAAAAGTGTGAGGGGCAGAAGAGGAGACGTTTTTGTCCTTGAAAGAGCCAGAGAGTGGCTGGCCACYGGAGCAAGTGCGGGTATGGGAAACACCAGCACTGAGTCTGGTGGGGATTGAAATCCCATTGTTTCTCCCCACTGCTTGTTGTGGGGTTTTGCTCCTCGGATTCGGGGTCTGTATCCTGGGGGTACCGAGACCCCCAGGCAGCTCCGGGAATCTCTGTGCAAGAGCTGCGCCCTGCGGGGGAGCAGGGCAGGCCAGTAAGGCAGCTCCTCTCTGAGCGCTTGGCATCCACCTTGGCAGTTGCCAGGGGCTTAGCTGAGAGCACGGACAGGCAGGTACTGAGTTGTCAGGGAGCCAGAAAAAGAATCAGAGTTTTAAATGATGTGTTGGGCGTCTGAACAGGTACGGATGCGAGATAGAGGGACGGACCACTGCCCCATTCCAGGTGGCATCAGGCAGTGTGTCCTGCCTTCCATGCCGCCAGCCAGAGGGGAATAATAAAGGAAAAGTAAAAGGATCTGAGCTGTCCTGGGATAAGTTCATTATCCGATATTACGTAAAGCTTTCCTTGTGTGCTCATTATGTATTGTCATCTCTTAGAGGCCTGAGTCAGGGCTTAAGGCTCTGTTGCACAGTGGGGTGCTTGCATGCGTGTGTGCRTACCTGGAATTTAAGGGTAGTGGCAGTAGCGATGCTCGTGAACGAGCTATCTGTGAGGACTGAATCAGTGAGCACTGGAAGCAGGGGTCGGTCACGCCGGCAGCACAGGCTGACTGGGGTGGCTGTGGCGATGAACCTGAACCCAGGAGGCAGCCGCTGCAGACCCGTAACTCCCGCCCTAGAAGAGGTGCTTGATGAGGTGGTGGCCGAGGGCAGCGCGTGCCTCGCGCCGGGCTTTGAGGAATCCTGGGCAGAGGACCTTTGAGAAGGTGCTAGAAACCAGCAGGAAGGGAAAGGTGCTCGTCCTTCTGCAAAACTCCTCTGCTCACCSGGTGGTCCCTGGAGCAGCGGCGCGATGGCTGAGCAGCCCGGCCCTGCCCAGCGCCTCCGCTGCGTCCTCCCGGCCGAGGGTTTGCTCGCCGAGCAAGTTCAGCCTCTCCGTGTGAGAGAAGGATCTTCTGCTCCTCCTCTTCTACAAGCAGCGCTCTTTGGGAGCAAGCGGAGGCCTCAAGGAGATTGTTAAAGAGTCTCTTCAGCCCAGTGGGATTTGAAACCTGCAAGACTTCCATATGCTGCTCTCCGCAAGTGTGTTATTGTCTACAGACCTATTTATCTCTGTTAGGGCTGTTGCCATAAATAGTATGATAAAAAAGAGCCATTCCAGCGAGTCAATGAGATAAAGGCTCCAGTCAAGAGCTCACTTTAAAGCTATCTTACAGATTCACTTAAACCTCAATAATTTTTCCTTTGGCAGCATTCATATTTAGCTCCATTATACTCCAAAAAAAAGGGAAAAAAGCCCACGAGGGTGAGGAAAATAGCAAGAGTGCTTGCTGGGGATCACACAGGTGGTTCAGAAAGGGAAAGTGTAAACTCCGCTTTTCTTAATCGAAAGCAAACGGCCTCACGGGGAGGGTGATGGTCCAGTGTTTCAGAGCGGGAAGCCCTGGTTTCGCCAGGCACTTGTCAGCTGGTCAGAGTTAGATGTACCTGGCAAAATTCAGCCTCTGCCTGAGCTGGAGGTGTTTCTGCCGATGCATGCCTGTGTCTGGGACCGCCCGAGCTGCTCCACAGGGAACCGGGAAAACAAGCAGTTTGACAGCGGCACCTTGTTAATTCAAGTAACATATACGCTCGAGTAGGTGTCAGAAGGGAACTTGCTGGTGGCATGTGGGGCTGGTGACAGCATCTCGATCCTCTGACCTTTGCGCCACCATTTGAAATAGGGTCTGAGATCAGCAATGAGTGAAAAGTGATAAAGTTTGCTGATAGCTTATTAAGCCCATTAATACCAAGAGGCCAGTATGTCATCTGTGCCCAGGGAGGGGGTCTGGAAGAAAAGGGTTTTCCCCAAATGACATAAAACAGAAAATCACTGAGGGATGCCAGTGCTGTGCTGCAGTCCCTGATACCTGGTTTGAAACACTGAYCATTCTTCCTTGGTTTCCCGGTGGGCACTCCTCTACCTGCTGGAAGCAACTTAATTTCACTCCAAGGACACCTGCAATAGAAAAACAGGGATAACGACTGCTAGGAGCAGTCCTAGTCGCTTTGGAATGCTTGGAGGTTTGCATTCCTGATGGTGGGAATGGGAGAGAGCTGGGAGCCCAAGGCRTGAAAATCGGCCAAAGCACAGCCGGCAGCAGCCAGAAGGTCCCGCTCCTGGCCCTGCCGTACTCCTCAGCTCCAGGAGGAGACGATTGATGAACTATGTGGTTTTGTTTTAATTATAATGGAGGCATCATCTTGTTACTGCCTGTTATTGCTTTACGGTTTAGTTTCTGTGCAGATTATGAATTTACGGCTCGCAGGGGCCCCGGCCGAGCAGCGGCAGAGTGCCTGGCTCGCCCCGCACCCACAGCGCCCGCTGTCGCCGCTGGCACACGGGATTTAGCAGCTCTGGATTGTGTCCCAGTGCAGGCGGGACTGGGAATTGCTCCTGAGATACTTGTGGTTTGTCTTTCCTCTGATCACAGAATATTTTTCAGTGCCCTTTGGTCCTAAGCTGGAGTTTGTGCCCGATACCTGGTCCCGCTGCAGAGCATCACCCCCCGTCCTGCCGATAACTCCCCGTTCCCCTGGGGCTCTGCCCTCCTGTTTAGCTGGCCCCTGGTCAGCTGTAGCACCTCGTGCTGTTCGACGTCTTCCCCGGGTGCTTTCTGTGCTCTGATGTGTGCTCACGTGTGGCAGGTGCTCCCCGAGGGACAGCTGCGAACGAGCAGACGAGCCGTACCGGTTTGCRGGCAGCATCAGCCAGTGCATGAGCGTCACCGTGCAGCCCAGCAGCATCTCCGTCTCCGAGCACAGCCTCCCGGTAGGTGCTGCCGGCAAGCGGGGAGGGGTAGACCTGTTGGYGAGAGGCATTTCCAGCATATTTCAGGTTCACAGTGAACAGACCGTTCTCCAGCCTTTCTCCCTGCCCATCGGCACAAATGTTTTCCCATGAAGTCAGGCTCGCAGAGGGACAAGGGGCCATCCGAGCCGGGGAAGAAGGGGGTGGGGATGGCAGAAACAAATTCCCCTTCCCCTTGGGCCTCAGCTCACATTTCTCTTGGTCTGGTTTCATTAGCCGTTGAAAGGAAAGGCTTTGTTTCCCCAAAAACCTCATCTGTGAGCTGGGCTCAGGCCTGGCTCTCTGAAGCATCCCAGCTGTTGCTGTCCGAGCCCCCCGGCACCCCACGGCAGCTGGCCTTGCTGCAGCCCCTTCCCGCTCCCCGCCGGGGCTGGCTGCCCCCCCTGCCCACTGGCACTCGTGCGGAAATGGCACGGGGCTGTTGGGAGGGCACTCACCCCTTCAGGCACTGGTTTGCCACGGGGACAGTCCCCATTCATGCTGGGGTGGTGGGGACTTGCTCCCTTCTGATGGCCACGCGTGCCCGGGGCCGGGCTGCGTCGCCCACGCTGCGGTGGGGCGGCTGCAGCTCAGGGAGGTTGTTGGAGCTGCTGCGCGTGCAGAGGGTTGTCGCTGCTCTCATGCACGAGAGGCAACGCGCTGCTGCTGCCGTCACAGGCTCCTCGCGCAGGCATTGAGGGTGGCAATGCTTCTRTAGAGCAACCAGGGGGACAAAAAGCTGCCATTGCCACCTCTCCTGAACTGCAGTACCCAAAGGCTCAGCAAGGCGTTTTTGTATCRGTAAAGAACCTGCGTCCTTGGCTTTCTTTTTCCTCCTCTGCTTCCCATGAAAGGGCAGCTGGCTGCCTCCTGGGTGGACGGGTAATTTAAGGGGGACAGTATTGAATGGGAATACAGCAGGTAATGAAAATACGAAGGAAACTCGGGCAGTTCTGCCTGCTAACAGGTTCCGGGCTGTGTTTTGTTTCCCCTCTGCCCCTCCTCTCCCCGGCTGCAGCTCAGCCTGCTGGTGAGCGATGCTCCAGACCTGACGGCTGGTGTCACCTGCCTCTTCGGAAACCTGACGGAGGTGGAAGGGCAGGTTTCGGGCAGCCGGGTTGTGTGTGTTTCGCCAGCAGCGAAAGATGTTCCTGCCATACCTGTGGATCAAGGTAAGTGACTTCTGGACAGCAACATGACATCCGTGCCACCAGACAGTGCAGCACAGGTTTGGAAGTATCTGCTGGCTGGAGCAGACCCTTTGGGGCTGCTGCTGGAGAAATTCATGCTCCTGTCAAAGAACATTGAACCCAGTGAGCTAAATATGCTTTGTCCTTAAGAAATGCATCCCACCCAGGGAAACACAGGCTGGGAGCAGGCAGCACCACACGCTTGCCCTGTCCCTACGCCCTCCCTGCGCTGCCAGACAGCTCCCCAGGACAGGACAGGAGCCGTCTGTCCCCCCAGGGTGGCTCATGAGTGGGGCAGGGCCTCGCAGCCTTGCCATACCGGGTGGATCTGGAAAGCAGGAGCCCTCCCCTCAGCCTGGCTCAGCACCCACGAGTAGGTGGATGCAGTTTCTATTTTTTGTCCTGATCTTTGGGTTGTTTCTTCATTAATGTCACTGCTGTCATATTTTCTTTTCCCGTAACCAAACTGCTACTTGCTTAAAACTCATTTTCTCCTTGGCATCCTTCCAGGTGTCAACTGTTTTTCCCTGCTGATATCTTTGTATTCTAAGGTATTATGTGGAGCCTGAGACTTGGTGAAYGCTGGGGGCTGAGAGCCACCGCGGTAGCAGGGCTGGCTTAGGCTCACCCACAGCGGCTCCAGAAGAGCAATCTGCTCTTAATTAACCCAGTGCTGAGGTTCCTAAAGAGYTTCACTAATTCCCTGGTTTCCACCATTGTCTCCTATTCTAGTCTTGGGCTGCTTCTAGAGTAGACTGAGTTAGTGTTTTTATACTGGAGACAGAATCCTTTAGAGAACGGGATGAGATCCCAAACTCATTTCAGTTGTGACCCAAGGCAGCGTTTARACCCTGCATCTCCAATGCACTTTGCCATCAAGCCGGATTTGGTTTGGAGGCATTGCTGGAGACAGCCAGCCCGGCACCCCGAGGTGCTCRAGGGCAGGGTCCGGCCGGGGCGATGCTCAGCCCCCAGCTCGGGGAACTGCTGCAGACTCACCGCGGGTGGGGGGCCCGATGCCTGGGGGAGCAGGGAGATGAAAGCAACCTGACTTCCACCTTCTGCCCCAGAAGCAGATGTGTCRGCACACTGGCAGGCGGGGAGCGGGTGCCCCCCTGTCTGCTCTTGCTTCCTTCGTTACTGCTGGCGGGACTGACGGGCTCTGGTTTGCATCCCCAGACTGGTTCGGYGTGGTGCTGCAGCTGAAGTCACGGGAGACGGGGAGGACGTTTGTCAGCACCGAGTTCAAGTTCTACAACTGCAGTGCCCACCAGCTGTGAGTGCTCCCTCCCCGTCCCCGAGCAGAGCCAAACGCCGGCTAAAAAAAGGAAGGGCTGGGAAATGGATGCTGGGCTCTGGGACCAGCCAGGGGGGTTATCACGCTGCTTGGTTCAGCCAGCAGACACGTGTGGTAGAAGGGGAGCCCACCCGTCCCTGACTTCTCCGCACTTCTCTGGGTGCATGTGTAGCTTCCTCTGCCTTGTGAGACCCAGGCGGAGTGAGCCTGAAAAAACCTTAACCTGCTGGTGCCCCCAAGCTGCACGATCCCGCAACTGTGAACTCGGATGCATCTTCGCAGGCAGCTGGAGAAGGCAGAGCAGAGGGTCCGGGGAGGTGGGCTGCAGGCAGCGGGGAGGTGGGCTGCAGGCAGCAGGGAGGTGGGCTGCAGGCAGCGGGGAGGTGGGCTGCAGGCAGCAGGGAGGTGGGCTGCAGGCAGCGGGGAGGTGGGCTGCAGGCAGCCGGAGCAGGCAGAGCCCTTCCACGCTGCGCCGGCCGGGAGAGCGGGGTGCTGGCTGCTGCGGGGATGCTCCGCGGGGCGAGGGAGGAGGGCATGGCCGCCGGAGGAGATGGCGGCAGGGACTGACCTGGACATCTCCAGCCCCGGGGTCTGAGCACAGCGGTTGTGTTTTAGATGGGGTAAGCGAAAGCACGGGCAGCAGGAGCTCCCTGCAGCCTGCCCGCCCCCGGGGTTGGGGCAGAGCAGCCCTGAGAGCCCGATACAGCAGCCCAGGCGYGCAGCAGGCACGGGGGGCTGCTCCGCAAGGGCTGGGGGCCTCGGTGCTGCTGAGCGTCGTGGAAATGTATCCCCCATGGGCACATCTGCCGCTGGAAGGTGGCACGCAGCTGGCTGGCCTTAAAAACCACATTTACAGACCTGAAGCATTTATAGATTTCACTCTGGAAACACAGCAAGCCCCAAAGCACCAGGCTGAAATGTGGRCAGGACCTGCCAGAAGTTGGATAGTGAACGGCTGGGCAGCATCTCCTGTGGCAGGGGTCAGCTGCCAGCTTTGCTCCGGGAGCGTGATTTGCTGCTCGAGCTGCCTGGTGGGAGTCAACAAGTGCCAGCACAGGGTCACCCCCAGYCTTTCTGCACTGAATTTGAAGCCTCAAGCTACAGAGCCTTCCCTGCTTCACTTGGAAGAGGGTTGTGTGCGCTAATGGGCTTGGCTGGCCTGCCAATGCAGTTTTTCTATGCATGCATTCAATTTTTTTTGATTTATTTTGGGCCATAGCACAGAGCAAAGGTACCGGGATGAAAGGAGCGCTGTCAGTCCTTCAGTTCCCCCATGCTGCCTCTCATGGTGGTCTGTATCCATTACCCCAATGATCCCTGCCTCCTGTCACACTACCCCTCGTGCACAACTCTGTTCTTATGTCCTTGTCCCTCAGTCAGGCTGTACAGCACTTGCAGTCCTTCCAGCGGTTCCTCTGCATTCTCCTGGTTTTGAATTTGCATGAGGGATGGCATCACGGGGACCCCTATTTTCACTTAGGAGCTCAGGTTTGAAACRGGAGAGGCAATGCATCTTTTCTGGCCTGTCATTTGGCTTCATCTGACCATGCCTTTTCASCAGCTTGTATTTGGAGATAAAGTGCTAATGTGGTGGTAAATTCTGCAGCCCTTACATCATACCGGACTCGTTATCAGCGAGTTCAACAAGGGCACGAGCCAGCCTGGCAGGAATGAATCGCAGCGTGCGAAAAGGAGGAAGCAATACAGGTCTCAGCCAGCAGAGAAGAGAGAACTATTGATCCTGAGACTCTTCATTGCGACGGCGAAGGTGTCTAGAGAGAGCAGGGGAGCAACCGTGCCCTTTGTGGCTGCGCGGCAGCACGAGAAGTGGTTGTGCTGTACGAAGCACGTGCCCCTCGGGAGCTGGCATTAGGCTGGAGAGGAACATGCTGCTCTGGCAGTCTGGTTCCGTGAGACCTCCCGTGCTGGATCCAGCTGTTGTGAACCTACAGGCTGAGATGGTTCAGCCCTCAGGTGCCTGAATTCCTGTGTCCCGAGGAAGCTGCAGGTGGGACGGGGAACGTGGTGGTGACTTCTGTGTTAAGTCCCTTTTAATAAGGAACAGATGAGGTGGAGAGATGCACTTTCTGAAGCAAAAGAGAGACAGTGGTCCTTAAGCAAGCTGGATTGGGATGGAAGAGYGAAGATGGTGACCTGGTGTAAGCCTCTGAGAGCTCAGGATCCTGCCGGAGCCCCTCGCCCTGCGCAGCTGAGCAGAGCTGAAAGCAGCAGGCGGAAAACCGCGGTGCCGAAGCAAGCCGTTGGCCTGGGTGATCAGAGGGGTCCTCCTCCCTCGGACCCAGCGGTGGTGGGGGAAGCAGGGAGCTCCACCGGCACCAGTCGGGAAAGCCGGAGGCCAGGGCCAGGCCAGGTGAGGGCGGGTGGGAGAAGTGCTACAGACCGAAATGGAGACAGAAATGGGTCAAACAAACGAGTAATTAAATAAGCTTGCAGCACTTGATATTCTTCCCCAGATTTGCATAGGCACGATTAGAATAAGCTTCCTTAGCTATTAAGGTCACTACGAATGCATCAGAAGGAAAATACAATTGAGTTATTAAAACACACGTTCTCRTGGCAGCAGCCTGCGAGAGGCATTGCCCTGGCACCTCTGCCCAGCTGGCGAGAGAGGCCCTGCCCGGAGACCTGCTTTCCTCATTTTCTGATTTCCTACCTAAGGCCATGCTCCTCCTTCCCAGGTTGATGCTCTTCTGTTTGCGCTGACCCTGGGCTCGCTCCAGCGCGTCCCTGCCCGGGCACTGCCCGCTCCAGGCAGCACCCCGGTCTCTGGAGCCGCAGGATATGACGCGGAGCTGAGTCCCATGGGCACAGCTTATACTTACGCCAGCAGACGGTCACCAAAACGCTGCCATGTGGCACGGAAGGTTGGCCTCAGAGATGGAGGAGGTGGTTACTGCAAATATTAGCAGCTGTCATGGACCATGCATCTAACTGGCAGCCAGTTAGCGTGGAACAAAAACCACCCAGCCAGTTCGCTGGCAGCTGGGCCACCCCATGTCTGAAAAGGGTCTGCGTTCTTTCAAAAACATTTCATAAACAGTTCATTTCTTCCAACACGAATCAAAAGCACTTGCTGGACTCTTTGCACTCTGAGGCCAAGCAGAAGTGTTACCGTTGACTTGAAGCATTCCTGACTTGTAAAACAAYTGATCCAATTTTTGCCAGGCTTGCCTTGTTTTCCACTTTCTAGAAACTAAAAATCAAGTCTGGTGTCTGTGCAATATTGTGCTTTATTTTGCGCCAATGCAATGATGTGCAATAAATCCCAGCCTGTATTTTATTACTGAATGAATTGTGAGGTTGCTTAAAGACTGTCGTTTGAATGCATATTTTCCCAAACGTGTTTGTTACTTTTGTTGTATCAAAATATCCCTCCAAAGAAATTATTTTCCCATGAAGGACCCTGAGCCGGGGCTTCTGGCTCGGCCTGTCTGTTGCCATATAGACCTCCCAAGTGATAACCYCCTCCGTAACTCCTCCTTTCCCCCCCCAGGTGCCTGTCGTGTGTGAACAGCGCTTTCCGCTGCCACTGGTGCAAGTACCGGAACCTCTGCACCCACGACCCCACCACGTGCTCCTTTCAGGAGGGACGGATCAACATCTCTGAGGTACCAGACCGGGCTTTCAGTACTCCTGAGCTCTTTCTTCTTTGCTTTTCTATGGCACAATGAGCATAACCAATGCTTATGTGAGGTTTTTCAACTTTCCGTGGGTCGGGGCTCCTCTCAGCTGGCACCAAAAAATGCAGAAACAGCTTTAAAGGAGCGTAGCAAGAAGGTATCGGTTTAGCAAAAACGATATGTCTTGACTGTAACGCCAAAGCTGATCCCACCTCTGATACGTGGGTATGCTCAGGTTCAGTAATAACTGTAATTGCTGTAGTGCTTTCCTTCAGGGGTCTCGAAGACCAGCGCATTTCAGCAACTCCGCTTTACATACAAGGCGTGCAGGGATTTGCCCAGCAGCAAGCAACAAGTCAGATGCAAAGCTCTCGGTGGGACTCATTCAGTGGGTTGTGTTGGCAGGTCTGAAATTTATGGCAGGAGCCTGACTAAACTGATTAAGAAGGGAATTACAGACGTGAACAGCCCCAGACTTTGGAAAAGAGAATTGATTCAGGTTCCAGCACTGTGGACCAGGAGCCGTCTCTCTTAGCAATTAATAAAAGGTGTGGGGCTCAAGTCCAAAAATGCTTTTAACAGTTTGAAGGAGGAATAGCCCATTAACAGCTCTGCCAGATCTTCTGTATGTCCCGAGGCAGGGSGATCCATGGAGGAAAGGAGTTTATTAGCACAAATTCCTGATCAAAGGTTACCACTAACCCCTTGGTCTGGGGTTTCTGCACCCGTTGTCTTCTGTGATTCCCATGCTGCTGTCTGCTTCAGGTTCACCAAGTACAGGGCAGATACAGCCTCTGATACTGGTAGGGTCCAGGTCTTCACCCTTACTGTCCCTACATGTAGATTTGTGGCACCTGAAATGGGTGCGGGTCCTAAAGCTGCAAGAAAAAAATGCTTTAAAAGGTGCTTGAAAATCCTGAATGTCTTGGAAAGTGGGAAAGGCAGCAGTGAGGACATTTACAAATACTAGGAAAAGAAAGGAGAGTAAGATTAGCCAGCATCGAGACAAACCCTTCAGTGAGTAATGGAGATACAGAAAAGCAGGAGAGATCGATCAGTAGAGTAAAACACTGAGCCGATAAAAAGAAGCTGCCAGGCTAAACTTGAAACTTCAACATCTCATGGGTCTTTCTGGTTAAAATGCTACCAGGAGGCACACAGACACAAGGCAAGAAACGTTAATGGACTGCATGTGTACATACCTCAGCGGGAATCTGTGGGAGCCAGGGGATGGAGAGCGTAGCTGGGAGCAGGCGCTGCCTCCTGCCACCTGCAAGGGACAAGACGAGGGGCTGGCGCAGCAGCCTCAAAGAGCTGCCCCGTGCGGCAAAGGGAACGGATGCCCGAGGAGAAGCATCCACCCTGGGGACAAACCAAAAGCTTTCTCATTCCAGTTCAAAGTCAAGAAACTTCCTTTCAACATAACAAGAGAAAGCAAAAACCTTTGCTTTTCTTTCTCTGGAGTGATGTGGGGATTTTTCTCCTTCACACTCAAAGCATCACTGTCTTCCCCGGCTTTACAGTTGTAGTTCTCAGTTTTATAGGTCTTCAACCCCATGATCTCAGAAGTGTTTGACAAGTCTCTGGTAAAGTAGGACAATCCCATTATCTCCATTTTTCTCCTGGGAACGCACAGGACTTGCCTGAGATCACACAGAGGGAGCGAGTGGAGGAGTTGGTATCTCTGCCAGTTCCTGCTGGGATCACAGGACTGTCGCGTCTCCAAAGAACTTCCTCTGTCGTCTTCGTCTTGTAGAGGTTGTTTCTTACCAGGGGATGTTATGTTGTACCTAACATTTTCCTGGTGATAACTTTTGATAAGGGCTGATGATAATGATACAGATGCTCTGCTGTTCATCATGACTTCTCCAGACCTCTGAACACACCGGCAAAACCAGCCACCAAAAACTAATTTCTTTACTCACTTAAGGCAAATGAATTGCCACTTGCATACACAATGCAGTGCTAATGCCTTTATTGTGGGCATTTCACTCCGGCTAACACAAGACATGAAATAAATGCCTCATAAAGAGTCTCTTCTCTTAAAACAATTCAGGTCACAATGTTCTCATTGTGTCATGGCCTGATGTATTAGCAAAATGTTTGTGCTTACCAACACCGCTCCCTTCCTAGCAGRGAGTCGGTTGTGTTTGGAGCCGCAGCGGCGCTGCCGGTGCCGCGGTGATAWCGGCGGCGATGCCTCCGCCGCGGAGGGAGCAGCGCCGGCGCGTGCTGCCCTACTTTCAGTCCCRTGTGCCTCTTCTCACGTAAGATTTGCACGCGTGTTCACACGGGGTTGGAAATTTTCTCATGGCTTTATATTTAATTTAAGAGAAAATATCTTGAATATTGCCTTTTACTCCTGGCCCACCAGAATTTGTGTCCCAGTGGGATTCGGTGTGTAACGAATGCCCTTTGATGCTCCTAGGAGTCGTCTGTCTTGAGAAGGAAAAAGAGCTCAAAGCCTCRGCCACTTTACGAGGTGATGGGGGAAAGAAAGCCCTTCTTCATGAGCTGTACASTTGCTCCTTGCAATCTTCTGGCTGTATTGGCCAAGCTAAAGGCTGCCTTTTTGCCCTGCTTTCCATGAAAATACAGCCAAGAGAACAAGCTTTTTCTGTCTCTCCGCCTGCCGTGTCAACAGGAATTGTTTACTGCCCTCCGAGGGCAGAGCTCGGCGGTGGACGCGGGCGATGCAGAGGACAGCCTCCAAGATGGGCTGGGGCTTTGGCAGGGGGTAGCGCGTGGCCTGTGAAGCCATCGGGAAATGATGCACCTTGAGTGTCAGGTCTCTGGTTTGCATCAWGCTGTTGTATTTGCAAAAATGAAAATGTGCAAAGCACGTTTGGTTTGGAGTCACTGGWAGATAAATACAGAACCCTTCACAGCCTTTAAAGCAGACGTCTTCCAGGACAGAGCTGGCTGTTCTTGATACCCTCCATCTGGTGGGAAGTTTCTGACATGGGGTAAACCCAACTCTTTTGAGGCCTCTGTTTCCAGGTGGCCAGTTCCCTAGGAGTTAATAATTAGATRAGCAACTCTATTTTCTCTGCCTTTTCTTAGCCTGAGGCTTCATTTGTCCGCAGAGGGCGCCTGCTTAGACGCTGCTGTCCAAAGAGCAATGGGAAGGCAAAGGTCTGGGGCTGGCTTGAACCCCCAAAAGAAGGGGCCCYGTGGGTGTGTAGCACTCATTGTCTCACCTTACAAAGCTTCAGATGAGGCCTGTGATATCGTTTTAATGTGTCTGAGGTGGTTGGGTTTGTGTATGTGTGAGGCTATAAGATATCTCTCTCTAAATGTATAAAACATGCAGATGAAGAGGAATGTAGATACATAAATATATCCTTACAMCCCATCCCAATGGAGAGCTAGAACCAAATAAATCCTATTAGTTTCCCAGAATGTGGGATCCCGTCCCTCTTTGATGTCCACTGTTCGCAGATAACGCCATTTCCACATGTGAGATGCTGAATCGGGGACGGAGCTTTTCAGATTCTGGGAGTTTAGTGCAGAGCCAGATTTCGGCTCTGGTCTGACTGCTTTAAATTCTCATTGCTTTTAGAGCAACACCTTTGCAGCTGGCTGTGCCCTTGGATGCTGAGTGCTGCTTGGTGTGCCTTGAAGTAAATAAAACAAAATCAAACCTTCCTCATATCTGTCCTTACAGTCCCCACCATTGACTACCTGAAAGGGAACTGTGATGTGCAGGAGATAACTCGGAGCCACATCTAAGTCCACCAAAGTCAGCAAATTACTTTGCTGGGTCACATCTAACTTCTGGAGAGATGTGTTTGTCTGAAAAAGTACCAATAGTAACAAAAAGCCCAGTTGCAGCAAGATTAGCTCATCTCAATTTGAGAAAATTGGTTTGAGCTTATTGGCAACACTTTTTTCATCAGTGGATTTATGGTGCCTATAACCTAGAGTTTGGTGTTTGGTGTGGGAAGGAGCCACGAGGAAAGTGCTCCGCAGGGCTGCCGGGGATGGGAGGGCTGCAGGCAGCCGCAGGGAGATGTTCCCACCTGTAACCTGGCCGTGTTCGAGGGAGTTGCTCCTACCCTCACCTCTGGTACGCAAAGGGTTGTTTATGGGGGAGAAATAGGCTCCCCAGCCTTCCGGGTGTTGCATGGCTGTAAATATCACAGTACTTCATAAATTAATGGCGAAGACCCGGGTGACGGCATGCGCATACAGCACAGAGCTCAGGACAAAAGGGCATTGGGTAGGAATTTATCGGCCAGAAAAGTCTCGCTTCTGTTGCCTTTCTTTTCACGTTGGGTTTCAAAGGAGCAAGGTCCRCTCTCCTTTCCAGTAGCATGAATGAAGAATAATGTGTTTCCGTGAGTGATGGGGACCGTAATTTGTATCACAGCTGTGAGCCAGGGGTTTACATTCATGTGCCAGATTTGTTTACATTTATAACTTCAAAATGTGTGTAGCAAGTTAACATTTGTGGAAGGTTTTTTTTTAAGACTAGAAGTACGAAAATGTTATRTTTTCTTCCATTTGGGCTAAATCCCATAGTCAAAAGAAATGCCTGCCATTTCTAGGCTATTTTTTSCAAGTAAGAGCAAGAAGATTTGACCTACTAAAGCTGCTCTGTTAAACACAAATAATAACCATGGGTGCTCTGTTCTACTCCAGAGGCAGATGCATATCGCGGGTCTTTAAGGTATTTATAGACCTTGGAGTCTTTGAGGCTAAAAAGTGTTGGAAAAGCATAAAACGTCTTTGTAAATTGYGTGCGATGATACTTCATACGCAGAMTATTCCCCAAGAGTCTGTGCCGCTCATGCGTCGGAGTCTTGTCTTTCTCCAGCAGATCTTCTGATTTGTGTTTATTCTCGTGTACAGAAGTCAAGAAGGATAATGAGAGGATTCAGCGTGTGTTTGTTTAGCGAGAGGAGGCAATAATGGCCTTTCTAAGTCACCGCAGGATTTACTTCTCATGAATTAAAAAACAAAGTAAACTGATTATGGAACAAATATTATATTCCACTGGCTGCAATTCTCCCTTTTATTCTGTATTTTCTGGATGCTCGGCTCTTCCTGGCGCTAGCATGGGGAAGTGCAGAATCGAGCACCCAGACCTGAGCCCTACAAACCAGGGATGGTCTCGTCGTTCACCGCCACGAGGTTCCTGTGCCACAGCCACACGGCTCCGATCCCAGCAGCAGGACTGGTGCTGCCAACCGCTTCCCAGTTCAGCACGAATTTCCTATAAAGCGAATAAACATTGACAGAGGCGTTGCTAAAGCTGACAATACAGCTCTAACAAAATAATTTGTTCGCACTGGCTTTTAGATCGGGTAGCACGTGGAAGAGGTGGTGAACGGACAGACCGAGCTGCCAGGCGAGCTTTCCCGTGGCATCACCCCCTTCAGCTCTGCGTGGGCAGCGTGGGGCCGAGGGGCTGGTGCGGCAGCACCCTCGTGAGACCCGCGCGCTCCGTGGGGAGGCCTGGGTGCGCAGGGACGCGCGTGTACGTCGCTGCGGCAGCAACCTAAAARACAAACGGAAAAAAGACCTGAAAGCTGAACAACGAGCCTGGATGGGGAAGGGCACAAACAGGGAAGAGGGGGCCTCCAGCAGCGCTCCTGCAATGCGTGCGGCATCCGAGCAAGCCCCACGCCCTCCGCAAGCTCCTGCAGCTTTTGCGGCTTCGCTCACTCATCTGATAAATTCAGCAGCAACTGCCAGCAGCGACGCGGCTCCCCATGAGTGCCCTGGGCTTTCRGTTGTGTGGCATCTTCCTACATATCCCTCCATCCCAAAAGGTATATCCCCTTATTAGTGTCATCACTGTAGCTGTCAGCCAACACAGAGGGGCTGCCTTTCTCGGTGCTTCCCCGAGTGGCGTGCACTCACAGGCTGCATGCCTTTTTTTCRCCAGAATCCCAATGTGACATTTTTCTCCCACTGAAAGCAAAGGAAAAACATCTATTATGTCCTACTCATATCTAAAGACAGCAGAACAATTTTTGCTACCAGCATTTTCAGCGCTACAGAGCAGATTTGAAACTGTAAGTCCTCTCCCATGTCTCTAAAGGAAGAAGCATTTCTTTAGCAGTCATCTCACGAATGGCAGTGGCCAGGAARGATAATGGTCCATAACATATTCATTATTTTCAGGACTGTGCACTGAGGTTCTCCCACTGGTGATGTGGTTGGAAATTTTTTGTTTTCAGTCACAATGTGATAAAAGATTCTATGGCTCCAGGATGCCTTTCCTCCCAAACACGGGCTTCCCACAGAGCTGGGGACCTCTCTGGAGTGGAGCCATTTCTCTCCCATTGGTCCTCGGTATGACTTTGAGGTTAAATGCAAAACCTTAAATGCAGCCAGATCTTGAGTAGAAGATGGTACAGGTGTGCGGTGCATAACGAGGAGGAAGGAACCTGCGTGCAAAGTCCGCTCGGACGAGCTGGCAGTTGATGGAGAACGCCATGGATCTTAGGAGTTTGCTGGTGGTAGGGTAAAGGCTGAGCTGGGGGCTGGGTCCATGATACCAGGGTCTGTGGGAACCTCAGAGCAGAGCTTCATGGTGGCATTCCCTTCCAGCCTGCAAACCGGCTCCACTGCAGAAAAGGGCTTTTCTTTCCTTCCCAGCACAGCCTGCTTTCTGGCCGTTGGAGTTTAAAATCACTCTTGGCTGTTAATCCGTGAAAGTCCCTGTTAGAAATAAAATAAAAAATATATAAGGAAAAGTGCCACTAAAAAGGTTTATGAGGCAGCAGTTTAAGCTACTGGCTTCTCCAAACTGGGGTAGCATCTGTTTCTCATTTACAACTTGCCTGAGCCAGTAGCGAAACAACATCCCATCAGTCTGGCTGCGAGCTGGAGAGGGAGCGCGGCTCGGCGTGCTTCGTGGTCGTTGGTGAGAGACGGGGGTTTTCTCCCTGAATACACGGTCCTAGCGGGAGCCTGGTGAGGATGGCTCTCGTTGCATTGCCATCCGGATGATTTACGTTAATYGCTAGGCAGGGTGGCAAAGGGCTTGGGATGCCAGTCTGGGGTTTGGCAGAGGGAAAGGAGGCGTCGGTCCATTTTTTTCTAAAAGTTCTACTTTAGCTTGGGATTAATCATTTAGTGKCAGATACTCACAGGTACTTAGGTACCTAGTTCCATTAGATCAAAGCAAATTAGAGCTAAACAGAATGTAAATACTTCTGACGGTCAGAGCCTTTGTCTCTGCGTCTGCAGTTCCCAGTACATAAACTGAGGAAAAATGGTATCTCCCAGTGTGTTATGAAGAGATGATGTTTAGGATGTTGAGATCTTATGGGAGGGATGTCATGAAATTACCAGGCACTGATAGGTCTTTTTTTGGACTTTGTCTCAGAGTATCATTTAGACATGTAGTTTGTGCTCGTGGGGAACTGGAGGTCTGCTCATCTGTAGAATGATGTTTGCAGGGAGAGTTTCCTTTCATTTTGCATACAGCATCTTGCATAGCAAAGTCTTGAGCTACTGCAGTATTAAAACTTGCTATTAATTTACAATTGCATTATTTTGGCCAGATAGTAGCAGAAGYGGAAACAAATCACACTTCTCTGTACTTAATGTTTTAATTGCTGTGCTTAGTTTTCCGAATATATAGTTTTGGAGGCAGCAGCATTTTGCTCGTTTCTTTGCTCCTTTATTGCAATCACACAGATGTTTGAAATATTTTCACGTGGTTTGCAATGGAAAATTTAATAGACTGCGTCCACTTTCATGGTATTTTGTACACTCAAAAATCAGGCTGTTTTCAGGGACTGAGGAACCATCCTTACTCATTTTTCACTGCCTCTAGCTGAGAACTCCTGGGCCTTAACTTGTTTATAAAATGACCATCAAGGATGAAGTACCATTCGTTATTTAATGTCACCTTTACTTAATGCCCTTAGGTCGGTTTTGGAAGCCTTTGGGGTTCAGGGAGGAGTCCATTTCGTTCCCGCAGTGGATGGCGGAGCTCTCCTCGCGCCGGCCTCCTCTGCAGAGGGTCCGTTCGCAGCTCTGCGGGCGGCCGTCAGCCAGCCTCCTGCCTGGGGTTAACCTCCTCTCTCATCCAAGAGGCTTCGGTTCCTAATCAGGAAAGGCCTGAAGTGAAATGTCTTTGAGCTGTTTTGTCTCAGCCCCCCCATCCCTCCTCCGGACTCCTGCTGAGCAGCCTCTCCCCACTCCTGGAGCCCAGCATCCCTCGCTTTTTCTGGGTGTCTCCCCAAATGCCTTTGCTCTGGCCTGGCAGGGTGACGGGTAGTGCTGTAAGGCTCTGGCTGTAACATACTTCTGAGTTTGCATTTGACACGGAAAAATGCATGCCTGGAGCAGGTCCCAATGCATGCCGGCGGTGCAGAAAGACTTTGGTCTGCAGCGGGAGCTGCTGCCCATTTGTTTGAATCACTGAGCTCGGCTGGGACATCACCCTCCTCCTGCCCGTGGGGCTTGCAGGGTCCCTGTGCAGGCTGGCAGTCTGGRTTTGCTGTTTCTAGGCTAATGTAAAAAGGCTTAGGGTGCCTGAAGGGTCCGTGTCCAGAAGAGTTGGAGGCTTAAGGTTTTGAAGCCCAAAGGGTGCTGTGAAGAAGGCAGAGACCCGGTGCCTCAGATCCCAGGGGCATCAGAGCTTGTTTGGCATCTTCTGGGCTGGCCTTCCTCCTCGYCTGATGGTCTCTCCAGTGAACACCCAGTGGCAGGAGATCTGCAGGTGCCATCGCTTGTTGATAATGTGGCTGTTTTCACTGTGCATGAAGGGACGTGTGGCACTCCTGGTCACGGCCCAGCATCCATCCCACCGATACGTACTGAGATACAGTTGTACAAAAATTCATTAGATTTTGTTCCAGTCCTCCCTCCTCTCGGGGAGATTCCTCCTCAGATCCAAGGACAGACACTTTTTTGAAAGCCATAAGACCTTTACAAATGCTGTTTGCTGGAGGAGGCTCTGAGTTTATTGCATGTGCCAAACCCTTTGCTACGGTTCCTAAGAGAAAAGGCCAGTTTTGCAGACTAGACAGATTTTCAGAAGGCCCAGGGGGATCAGGATTAGGGTGCTTAATCCCATCTGTGAAAAACCCRTCCCTACTCTTCTGGATACTGACTGCAACCAAATCCTCCCGTCCTTGGGTGTCCTCCACTTCCCAGAAGCACGGAGCAGGGAAGAGTGTTGCTTTAGAGATAGAAGGGGCAGTTCAGGTCTCGATGCCTTGCCCACCCAGCCGGCGGAGGCATGCATCCCACCCAGGCAGCCCCCAGCTATGGAAAAAGGCCAGAGGTATCAGAACATGGTAAGGGGTGAGAGCAGATAGAGCAGAAATTAATGTCGCCTCAGAAATTAATGGCACACTGGCATAATTTTACTCAGACAAAGCAGAGTGGAACAGTACCTGGTAGCGAGAGGGAAGCACATCCCGTGCTGATCAGTCTCGCTCCAAAGCGGCACGCGGCCGAGGGGCGTAAGGAGCGAAATGGGATTCGGAGGAGGCTCAGGGAGCGCAGCGTGTGGCTGGGAGCAGCCCATCACCCTCCTGGAGCAGCGGGGCTCAGGCAGAGCTGGAGCAGCTGATAACACAGTGCCGCGGCTGCGGGAGGGCAGGGCGAGAGCTTGTGCCTCCGCAGATAAAACCCACGGCAAGCTCAGAGCGGGGAGGATGCCTTCAATTTATTCCTTGAATAGCGGTGTTCCTTCTTCTGCGACTGCAGGGAGAAAATCAGCGCCAGGCCCAGAGCAGGGGGACTGAAATGGGGGTTTCTTCATTTCTGCACTTAACCTGCAGCTGCGTGGGTGGACTGAGTGGCTGGTCCTGCGTGCTGAGGCTGTCCTGGGACGTCAGCCCTGCTGCCGGAGACCTGGCCAGACCTGCGGATGCACCACCGCCGCTGTAACCTCCCCCTCTCTTTTATTGCCCCCCCAGGACTGTCCCCAGCTCTTCCCCACAGAGGAGATCCTGATCCCGGTGGGAGAGGTGAAACCCATCACGCTGAAGGCGAGAAACCTGCCCCAGCCCCAGTCCGGCCAGCGCGGGTACGAGTGTGTCCTCAGCATCCAGGGCGTGATCCACCGCGTGCCCGCCCTGCGCTTCAACAGCTCCAGCGTCCAGTGCCAGAACAGCTCGGTGAGGGACCGCGAGGGGAACGGGGCAAAAAAGGTGCCCAAAATGGGCGTCAGCTCCGAATAGCTGCGAAGGGGGTGGGCTCAGCCACCGGCAGAGTGAAAAATCCCGGAGTTAAACTAATCCTGAATTCCAGGTGGGAACCTGCCGTGGGCACACGAGGTGTTTCRTTATACCAGCCCAGAGAAGATCCTTTATCTGGCGGTTCCCTGTCTGACTGCAGGGGGGGGGGGTCAGCGACGGGAAGGGGAGGAGGAGGAGGGAAGGCGAGGTAGGTGTTAAAGCAGGCTAATTCACATGGGGGAGATAAGGCGAATCACAGACCCCTTATCGGGAGCTGTTGAATTCCAGGTCACGGTAGCTGGATGAATACAGTAATGCTGAAAAGCGGCGTGGTGCAGCGAGGGAGGGGGAAAAAAAACCTGCCAGGGGAGAGAGCACAGCGCAGCAGAGAGAGGGAAATGATCTGATGCTGCTGCCGGAGAAGCAGGCAGGGGAGGGTAGCTCTCCTCCGTAGGATGGGGCTTAGCCCTGCCGATGGACTTGGCAGGATTTTACCCCAGAACGCMCAAAGTCACCGTGGCAGGTACTCGGGGACGCCGAAACACGTGTGGCAAAYGCAGGCTTCCCAAAGGCCACCCTCCGAGCCGCAGCCCACGCTGGGGTCTCGCGTGGCACACGCTTCAGCTGGGGGACGGGCGGGGGAGAGCGTGGTCCTTCCCCTCCTCGCCGTGCGTTCAGAGAGGCCCACGGGCAAACAGGGCACATTCAGTTTGTTTTAGGTGGCAGAACAGGGTCTACTTTAATATGCAGTGCAGATGGTCTTAAATTGTTAATGAAGTTTTGAATTTTTAACAATTTCACTGGATATTTATATATCACTGGCCGTCTTTGCGCCTTGCAGTTTGGTGGATGATAAATGCATTAATACTATATAGTACTTTTCCTATTCAAAGAGATTTATAAACATTAGAGAAGCACTTTTATTCCTGTTAGGCTAACAGGAAGTGGTAGGTAGAGAATGTAAGGGCAATTCTGTACTCACAGCTCTATCACTTGTACAGAAGATCTTGTTTCACACCAATTTAGTAAAACCCGGGCAAGGTGAATCAGTACAACCAAAGGTAAGTTAAAACTGTACAACTATTGCACAGGGACAGTCAAAGCAGTCTGCTTTGGTTTAATCATCATTTCCTCATCCCAAAGAGGATGGCAGTGTTCACTCACCTTTTTAAGTCTTTTTAGCAGCTCTTGATTGACTTAGAGAGAGCGTCAGAATGAGGCCTCACTGGTGCTAATTGTGATAATGGGAATTTCAGAATACACTGGGAATTCACCAGTGTACATCCAGATTCTCTCTGCCTTGGCCCCCAGGATGTCCATGAGAAGGTGAATAATTCAAGCCAGTGCTATCCTAGGCTAGGCTAGGCTGAAGCAGAAACTGGGAAAGGACCTCTCTGCACCATTTATTTTTTCTCAGCTGTTGCCTATTTCATCAGCTAAAGTGGTGCAGGATGATTTTTAAGCTCCCGGTCACACTAGGGTGCATGGTGACTGTATAAGAAGATAGCCTGAAGGCAGCAGTCCTTCCAGTCTGATTAACTGGAAGGGCWGTATTGATAAGCTAGAGACTAAGTGACAAGAGCAACCACTGTGAGTGGAATAATTAATCTATTACCTCTCACAAGGACTGGATCTGATTTAATTATCTCTTCCTGATGAGGAGGAGGGAGTCAAAGGGAGGACCCTGGAGATGAGGTGTGGGTGTGGTGGTGGTTCAGACATCAGCACATGTTTTTAAGCAGAGAATAATCATGGTTTCTTAAAAAAAACCCAACAAACATTCTTTTCCTGTTAGTGTCTCTGGTAGATCCTCACCAGCATTTAATTCTCAATCTTCTCCTTCAGTATCTCTACGATGGGATGGACATAAGCAACTTAGCAGTGGACTTTGCTGTGGTTTGGAACGGGAACTTTGTTATTGACAACCCCGAGGATCTGAAAGGTAACGTCTGCTTGAGTTGGCCTTCAGGTCAYGGGAAGGAGGGCGGTGGTGGGGGTCGGGAAGCGGCTGTTGAGGCAGAGCGGCGTTAGCTGCCGTCACCGCGGCTGCAGCCAGAGACGACGTGGTCCCGGTGGATCCTTTTGGGTGAGAGCAGCTCACTCTGCTCCACCGATAGTGCTGCTCACTAAGCACCACTGACACAGCCTCGCCTTTGGAAACCACTTGTGCAAGTCCCCTCTGCGGCTCCTTAAGTCGAAACTCAACATGTGCCTTTGCTCTAAGTCCAAGAGCAGCTGTAGTCCGTACGAATATTTCAGTTCTTGACTTCGTCCTGAGTGCCCGTCCCTCTTCCCGCAGTGCACCTCTACAAGTGCGCGGCGCAGCGCGARAGCTGCGGGCTCTGCCTGAAAGCCCACCCCAAGTTCGAGTGCGGCTGGTGCAGCGGCGAGGCCAAGTGCACGCTGCGGCCGCACTGCGGCGCGCCGGCCGCCCAGCCCTGGCTCGACTGGTCCAGCAGGAACGTCAAGTGCTCCAACCCTCGCATCACCGAGGTAAGCGCCTCCGGCCCCTTCTCTTTACTCCTTCCGAAGTGGATTTGCCTCTGTCTCCCTCTCAGCTGAAAATCACCGTCGTCCACCCGGCGCTGAAGAACAGGGAATAAAAACGCTCCGCTACTTTCTGTGAAATTAATGTGCGGATCCGCCGGCACGTGGCCAGGGTGCGCAGCCCACTGCCCCGCCGTGCAGCTGTCGCTCGCCGGGATGCGACCAGCATTGGGGTGACCGCTACGGGCTGTTGCAGGAATGTTAATTAAACTAGGGAGCTAATTAGTCTATAATTGATGCTTCTGATGTTTCTGTTCAGACCACTGAGGGATGCAAAATGTCTCCCAGGAGTATTTTTACTGGTAAAACTGCACTTGGTCTGTTAACGTTACTATTAGGAGTGACACTCATATCAGGTGGGAATGAAAGAAGATTTTGGTTTCTCACTTAATTAACTYCCCAAAAAAGCCTCCCTTGCCCTGAGTGCCTGCAGAAGGTGGAGAGCACGGGTGTAAAACAGCGTTGGATCAAAGTAGCCTGTTGCACTGATGCTCATGGCTGCAGAAACGCCTGGCAGGGCAGGAGCAGGGCTTCTCAGCACACAAACTTCTGCCAGCTGAATAAGGACCCCAGTACAAGTTTCCTCTTAACTCAGGTTAGTTTCTACACCAGCTTAGCTAAACCAGCTCATGCTCAGACCCCCTGGGAGGAGGGCATCAGCCTCCTTTTTATGGAGGAGGGGAGGAAACCGCAGAGGCTGGTGGTGCTGTATCAGGGCTGGGGCAGACCGGAGGAGGATGTTGCTGGGGAGGGCCCATCCATCCCGGGCGGACATTACCAGGCCTTTGGTGTTTCTTTCTTAGACCTTCTGCCCAGCCACATTACACCTTTGATCGGCAGGTATTTCTCTTGTGCAGTGTTTTGCAAACTGCAGAGCGGAGCTTGCGAGGCTGCGGAGGGGCAGAGGTGGTGGTGGTGCTGACTGTGCAGAGACGTGAAAGCGTTAAGAAATGTTGAGAGTCTGTCGTTTCCGTGGTTGGTTGGTTGGTTTGTTTGGCAAGTCATAGCTATCTTTACAGAGAGATAAAATGAGCCTTAAAGGCTTGCTTAGATAGATACTCACCTTGCCCTGCCAGTAGTCAGAAACCAAAGTTTTGTTATCCGAGTGCAGTTCTGCTTGCACGAGGTTATGCTACAAAATGCAAGAAGCAAAATAGCCTCTGCCTGAGATTCTTCACCATAAACCGTTCAGACAGTTGTAACATTGAAGAAGTCTTGGAATTATTTATTTACCCCTCCTTGAGCTAAGCAGAGAAGGGGTAAAACACTCTGCACCAGCCACCAAGTGACTTGCATCTAAGCACTGCCGGGCTGGCTCTCGCAGCTGGCTGCGGGCATGGCACTGCCACCGAGTGTTTTATCACGGTCCAACTTGAAAGCAATACTTCTGGTCTCTGTCCAAGGAGAAAAGCGCCGAGCTTTGCTGTTACAGATTTCTTGTCTCCGTAACCAGGTCTGTGTCTCAGCCTKCAAAGCAGGGAGCGCGGGGTGCCTCGCCAGGGGATGTTTTGAGTCTCAGGAGRTTGCCCTGAGTGGATTTGGAGATGAGAGAATTGAGTAGGAAATGTCTGTGCTTTTGCTGGCAGATTGGCTTATTCCACAGCGAGGGTCAGTGACAGCAAATACAGGTTTCAGGGGGATGTATTGTCCTGTGGCCTCAGCTGACTCTGGCAGTGCTGTGAGCTGYTGTGATTTTATCACAGGTCTTGCAGTGTTTGGTGTTTTTCCTTGAACTCCACCTCCCACCCTTCTCCTTATGAATTCACAGCTTCTTTTTTTTTTTTTTCTCCATATGGAAGTCAAGTTTGCAGTTTTCACTGTTATAGAAAAAGAAGGGGGAAAGCAGAGGGAACTAGTGGCCTTTTYTGTGTGCTTTGAGATCCGCTGATGGGAAGGGTGTTGTATAGGGCTGAAAACTCGCACAGAATTTTGCTAAGTTCTTGAGCGGTCAGGTCTATAGAAAATGGCAAAGCTCCATTAGAAACCCTGCAGGGTTGATATTCCTAAACCCAAACCTTTCAACAGCACAGGTTAACTTCTCTCATCTCCCTTCCCTTCCAGAAAAGTGTATGAGATTGTCTTGGAGACCGTGAGACCTTTACAGCCTTCATTGCTCTTGTGTCCTTTTTACTGGCATCTGAGTTTTTTCAGTATTTTGGGTACCGTTTTGCAAGGTCCGGCGCTGCAGAGCTGTGCACTGAAAGCTGGGGGGGGACCACCCCGCCGTGCTGGGACCGACCTGCTCCTGGCAGGTCTGAGGCGGGCACGGGTGACACACGCTCCTTCCCCCAAGCACCGGCATCGACAGACTCGGCTGGGGAGCAGCGTTCGGTCTCATACCGGGGCTTGCATTGCAGCCTGGATCACTCGGACTAAAAGAGCCTTTAATACGGGCTGTTTTCCACTCCTTTTGCTTCATGTGGCCGGTTTCACTCTTTCTGTCAAGCTGGAGGCCAAGGGCCTTGCTCCCAGGTGCCAGAGCCTTCGGGGAGTGCATAACTAGTAAGAAGAGATTGTGTTTTAATAGTCGTAAAAGTAAATGAGCAGTAGGATATACGCAGCCCTTTTTCTGAGCGAGAGGCCCAGCTGTCACYGACAGTGTCCCTTTAACAGCATAAAACTTCCACACGGTCTGTGGTCTTAGCAATAAATAAATAAAAATCAGTTTTCTTACGAACAAGCGGCACTCTGATCTCCTATTCATTTATTTGCAGGCCTCATTAATATAACATCAGTGCAACAAACAGCTGAAGGGGGGGCAGTGTCAGGCTGAATAATGGAGTTGCTCTGCTGAGATAACAATTAGGTTCTGAATGTGCTATCAGCTAAGGCAGAGACAAGGAGGGATCATGCCGGGATGACAATGCTTATGTGCTGGTTCCCTGCTGGGCTCATCAGCTGGGATCCWGCTAGCTTAGAGCAGGATGAAAAAAGACAAAGAGAATGAAGGTGGATGACATTTTGGGAGGGGGCAGGGGTTATGCCATTTATTCTGCAAGCCGGGCGCRCTCTGCACCCGAACAGATGCCAAGTGGTTATTGTGCAGAACGGCCTTAGGCTCGCGGCTTGCCTCCAGCTCCAGGAGGAGAGCCTCRTCCAACTCGCAGCCATTCCTAGGTCTCCCTGTCTCATGCACAGACTTCTTCTTGAGGCTAAATACTGCTGTATGTCAGAAACGCTGAACCATGCAACCGGCAAGAYGTGAGGCTGAGAACATTTATCCTGCATTGTTATAGTAGTGTCTTCTGCAGGCTGGGGAGGGAAGTGTGCTGGCACYGTGTTAGGGCTCCTGGATCCCGGATCCCTTGGATCCCCCTCTTGGAGATCTCTGGGATCCCCACCTTGGTTTCAAGTGAGAAGCGGTAACAACAGAAATGCAGTGGTGCATCTGCGTCCCTTAGGTGTGTGAGGGCAGAGCGTGAGGGTAACTGAGCTCCTGCCACCACCCACTCCATCTCTGTATTCGAATCCTTTCGGTGAATAATATAATGCTTCGCACTTGCATTAATCCTTTCACTGAGCAGCGGGAACATGCTTTGTTAGAGGCAGTGGATTGCTTATTTGTTTCATGCAGGGCGAGGCTGGTGCRGAGAGGAGAGGTGACCTGCTCAGAATAATGCGGGGGATCAGCAAAACCAACGGCCCTGCCTCCCACACCCCGCTCTAGGTCTCAGTGACTTTCAAACTGCTTCAGTTTGGCCAACAACCTAAAAAACTTCCAGCAGAGGTGCAGACCCCTGAACGGTGAATGTAAAATTCATGGTAATGGCCTTTTTTTTTCCTAGCTGCCCTTTGCAGGCTGTTTTGATCCTCCACAGACCTCTGAGTGAAAAGCCACTCTACTGAAGTATATTTCTTGAAAATGGGGAATATTTCTTCTTAATCCTGTCTGTCTCAGACCAGAAATCTGGGCTGTCATTGCAGCCACCCTTGCAGGCTGAGCAGCTCCCCGGCACGACCAGGGCCCTGGGTTAGGGCAGAGCAGGCTGCCGGCGGCTGCCCTGGGCTGGGTTTGCTGGCGGTGCCTCGGCCGTGCCTCTGCGGCACGAGGAGGTGACCCCGGGCTGCTCCGAGGGACCGCCAGCGCTCGGCGCGACGGGACCTTTAAGACTTATCTTCTTTCTGCGATTTTGACTGAATCTCTCCAGCTGTAATTAATTGAATGCATCTGTTCTAACCCTGGGGCTGCTTTATGGCACAGTTACTTCAAAACTGTTCAATTAGCGGCCACTAAAATCTAGGTCGAGTGGAGCTCCATAGTGGGGATTTTCCAGGTCAGGACATTTTCAAAATGCAGAATCGGCTCTGCTTTGTGCGGTGAGGCCGGTTGGCTCCGCTGGTTGTGGTAAGGTTGGGAAATGGCAAACTGTGACTTCTTTTGAACAGCGATGAGACAACGAGCCCGGCAGTGTAAGTGCTCCAGCAAACGCAATTTAACATAATCTAGAGCTGCAAATGACAGTTGTAACTGTCAAGTACGTGAACTGCCGAGTTCAGGTGAATCCCAGCTAGCGATGTAAACATTACCAGTGCAGGCCTTCAGGACTCGGTGTAATGCAATACAACTTGATTCTGTAGTGGCTTTTATGGGCACATAGTGCTTCACGGAGCTAAATTATACAAGACATGCTACGCGGTATGAGTTACAGAAAACAGCAGCCCAACAGACAGCGTAYGGTGAATAAATTAGAAACCTCAGTGGTGCGGTCGAGGGGAGAGGGAGGTAGAAACTAAAGCGTACGCAGGGGAAGGAGGTGGTGGTTTGACASACGGTGCAGGTCATGGGCTCCGCTGGGTGCGTGGAGCAGGCTGAACCCCAGCACCTGTGGCCAAATTCAACAGCAGCACCTGAAACGGGAGCAGAGGTGGAGGGCAAGAAATTACGAGGCATAAGCAAGGGAGAAGGCAAATGGCTTCCGCTGAGATCTGAAATGCAGGAAGATGCAGGGGGGGCACTTGGAGCCACAGAAGTGATGGGGAACAGGGGTGTCCTGATGGCGTTAGCAGTGTGCATTGTGTGGGAAGGGGGATCCCGCGGAGATCAGCGGGAGACGTGCCCAGTGGCACTGGGAAGTGCTGGGGGTCCCAGGAGAGCTGCTTTGGGGCACGCTCAGCCCGCTGTGCAGCAGGTTGCCGGGACGTGCTCTCGTGATGGGGCTGGTGTTTTGCTGCCTCCCTAACCCACTCATGTCCGGGGAACAGCGAGCTCTTAAGAAGGTGAAAGAAAAGCAGCCATCCCTCCAGAAACGGTAAGGAAAAGGTTTTGAAGAGCTCAAATCTTTTGCCAAAGACAAGGGTGGAACAAACAAGCATAAACAAGATTTAKCCATTAAATTAATTGAATTGCATTATTATGGATTATGTTTATTTATTAATGACAGCTGTGGCATGGAGAAGATTACTGTTGCCCAAGAGCAACAACAGACTGGTGGCAACTGTTTGAGAGTCTTAGGTCCAGATTCTGTGACTATACATTATTGTAATTTATACTCCTAATTGAAGAGGATATTGTCCTAAATGAAAGTCTATAGAAGCAGAGATGATTATGGCTGAGGCAGGCTATAAACAGGCAGCTTTAAAGCACACACCTCACCCTTTAACATTCCTAAGTCATTTGAGGTGCCAACTTACCAATAAAATGTGACATTAATGTTCAGAGAACAGCCAAGGCAGAAGTTAACAAAGTTCTCCAAAGCAGCAGGCAACTTCTGGAAGGTGACTTACCRTCTTCTGTATATCTAAAAAAGGAGCCAGTCCTACCCTTCTGCAGGGGTTTCTGGGGGAGGCATTGCCCACACCTCTTGGCCAGCTCAGGGACCTTGATGTCCTCTCTTGGAGCTCAGCACAGATGGATTTCAGCATTCTTGGGCTGAAATCCGTCTCTGTTGGTTTGGCCTGGGTTTGGGCTTCTCCAGGACATCCACAGGGGYCATGAGAAGGTAGGTGGTGCTGGCCTGGGTTTGGCAGCAGGAGCAGGTGGAGGTTGCAACACTCAGCCACAGCCTGCAGAGCAAAAGTTTGCTTCCAAGCCAGACATGGGGTTGAAGAAGCACGGGTGGCACACGGACACCAGCTCAACTTTCCTGTGTTTTGTTTCCCTCTAGATCCTGACAGTGTCAGGCCCCCCAGAAGGAGGGACGAGGGTGACCATCCGTGGCGTGAACCTGGGCCTGGATTTCTCCGAGATCGCCCACGGGGTGCAGGTTGCTGGGGTGCAGTGCACGCCCCTGCCCGAGCAGTACGTCGTCGCAGAACAGTGAGTGGCCTCCAGGACCTCGTCCGTCCCCACCGCGGGTCCCCAGGGCTGGCCAGCCTGYACAAAGCCTCTTTCCTGACCTCCAGCAAGTGCACAAGAGGCCAATAACTCATCCAAACCCCAGGCATCATCTCTCCACCCTTTCCAGCTCTGCAGACCTGCAGGAAGGGGCCTGGAGGTGGATGGTGCCTGGAACGGGGCATGCCGTTCCTACAGCAGAAGGGGATGAGGTGCTTGGATGCTCTTATAGGGGGGGACTTAAGCAGCCCTTTAAGCTTTCATTAAGCGTTTTGTTTCCTTCCAYGCCGCGGTTCCTGCTTTGCTAAGCAACTTTTCTGATGAGCACCTTGCTGTTGACGCTGAGCCTCTCTGCCCCCTCCGCTCCCCATCGCACTTGAAATTCAGCCGGCGCTGCTGGCGGCACGCAGCCATTTGTTAGGCGGGTGAGGCGGTGACAGCCGCTTAATCCGAATGGGCCTCCACTGGAGTCAATTCATTTATTTCACTAAGAAAAATGTCAATTGAAAATTAGAAAATAGGCCTGTAACAGAGGATGGGTGAATAAACCTCCCAAAGTGACACATGCTCCTGCGGCTTTTTTTGGGGTGGTGGAGGGGGGTTGTTCTKGTGTAGCCAAGGTGCTGAGGGGTGTGTTGGGGGTCATTTGTGCAGGGCAGGAGAGGAACAATATGTGGTGTCTCCCCTCGGGTTGTCTAATCTTGTCTGCTGGGGACCAGGACGGCGTTGTGTGTGGTAGGGCCGTGGCTGCTCGCGGCGAGTCGGGGGGAGCCCAGGGCGCATGAGTGGTCCCAGCAGCACGGATCTGCCCCAGCTTCGGCAGCAGCTGAAAGCAGTTGTCCTCTGGTGGTGAAATACATTTGGTGGGTCCCAGTCAGATCCCCAGCGTAGTGGAAGGACTTGTCACTAGCACATGTTGGCGTTGGTTTGGTGTTTGCTCACTCCTTGTCTTTGTTTCCCCATCTGTAAGACAGAAGGGACGTTAATCTCCTTTTCCAAACAGCGAGGATGTGTGCAGTATGTCAGTTAGGAAGTATTTTCCAATCACGGGATGAAGGGCGCTCTGGACGTGCAAAGCATCGTTGGTGTTATTGCAGGAATGGCTCCAAGAGCTGCACCGATAGAACTGTCACTGCTAGCGGTTTGGGCTGTTCTGCTGAGCAGTATTTTGTTTTATTTTATTTTTCAAATAAAGGATGGAAGATTATAAAATTATCTTCCTTTGATGGTGTGAAACCCTGATTTTATAATCATGACTCTAATTACGGCTCTTGAGCTTTCAAAGTTTGTTAACATCATTAAAACATTTACCCTGGGCAGATAACAGCAAGCATTAGCATGAGAGCTGCCTTTTAAGGATGAATACAGATAAAAGGACCCTCTTAAGRGTTCTGTGGGCAGACTGAATTCCAAGACTGTAATGACTCACCATATGCTCCAGCCACGCAATCTATCAGCCAGCAATTAGGTTAATGTTGGTGAAAGGGCCACTTAGCCCAGCAATCAGCACCCTACAGCTCTGCCGAATGCATCATTTTGTAACAAGGTACCTGCTGGGAATTTGGCATTTTTCAGGAGTCGGGATCAGGTGTAGCGGGTCACTTGTGCCCCRTCCTGCGCCCCGTCATGCCTGGTACTGTACGGCAGCTGCTGCTTTACTGGCCAATGGTTGAGTATTTGGTGTTTCCCCCAGTATATAGYGCTTGGTGTATCCTTGCTTCTTGTGGGAGAAAACCTCAGCTCTCGTCTCCTGCCCGTGGGGTGTCAGGAGTCACTTCCCCTTGCTTGCTTTGCCCGTGGGCTGGCAGGAGCAGAGATCACTGCTCCCAAATGCCAGCCCTCCGCCCCAGCCCAGCAGAAACCTTGCCTCCTCGCCCCGCTGCCCGTTTGCAGGAGGAGAAGTCATGAAGTAGCAGGCAGGGGAGAGGGGCACGGGCAATGTCTGCTTGAAAGGCAGAGAGAGGAGCACGTGGCACATTAAGGCACACAGCTGAGATGCTTCAGTTTCTGTTCTCCAAAGGCAGCGTCTCTCTAGGCAACCCATTTTGATGTGCCGCAATAAGGACTTTCACATTAGAGCTCTTTATTAGCATGTATGTATTTCATTAGGCCTCCTGGCATCACCTGTGCATGCTGTCTGCAGGTTCTTTTTTCCTTTAGTCTTTTTATTTTATTTTATTTGTAGTGAATTTAATGCCGCTGAAGGCAGCTGAGACGCTGCCTTCGCGAATCGGAGCCTTTCACGCATTTGCATGGGGTTGGCAGAAGAGCCGGCGTTTCCCTGCCGCTCTGCAAAAGCACCTTCAGCCTCCCCGGGGAAAGGGTGCTCTGGCTCTTCCTCTGCTCTCGCTCTCAGGGCCGGACACCAACAAGTGTCTCATCACCGGCGTTACTGCAGCCCCTGCCCCGAGGCAGGTTACTCCTTTCCTGAGGTTTCCAGTGCCTGGCAGGATGCTCTTGAATTTCTTTCCAGCGTTGCCGTGGGAGCAAGCAGCATCCATCCCCTTTAGGTACAGCGAGAGAGCCCTGCCCGCTGACGGCCCTTTGAAAACCTCTCTCAGACCTGCTGGCAGGACAGGCATTTGCTTGGTCTCCTCTCCAGTAGACATTACGCATTCCCAGTGCCCTGGGATTTTTGGATTACACACCCACCGGCTGCGTGATGAGGGTTTCCTCTCTTCCAGCCTGGCTCGCTGTGGTTAACCCCAGCAGCTCTCCCTGTCCTTACGGCTTTCCCTGCCTCGGGACGTGCCCACGGGGCTGAGCTGGGCCACGCGAGGAGCACGAGATCGGTGTCCTTTCAGTGCCGCTAACTCCTTTTACCAGGATCGGTATGTTCTGTGGTGGCCAGCCCTGCTTCCCCTGCAAAGGCTGCTTTCCACGGCTGTCTCTATCATCCCTGAGCAGGTTTCTCCATTTTTGATTAACTGGGAGACTGCAGTGTGAGCTGTTCCCTTAATGAACTCATCTGTTACCCTAAGGACTTCGCACTCACTTTGCTACTGGCTAATATATTGCCATTAGTACTCTGCTTTGCTCTGGAGTTTACAGCTTGTAATAATTATGTCTAATTTTGATTTTTTTTCTTTAAATTACTACATGGGGTAAAAATAGACTCAGTAATTAGCTTCTTCCAAAGAGGCAGATATCAAAGTTAAAGAGGGGAGAAAAAAAAAAAGAAGAAAAAAAGAAAGTCAGCCCTGCGTGGAGCTGCACAGGGCAYGGGTGGCACCTCCTGCCAAAGGCTCACTGCGGCATTTCTGCTTCCAGGATCGTCTGTGAAATGGGGCAGGCGCTTCCAGGGATCAGCTCCGGCCCGGTGCTCCTGTGCATCGGAGAGTGCAAGCCGGAGTTCACGGCCAAGTCGGTGCAGCAGTACGTGTTTGTGGTGAGTGTCCCGGGGAGGCGGGGGGACAGCACGCGTCCCCCGCGGGACAGCCGTGCTCTGCGAACGCRCGTGTCAAATGGTGGGGTTCGACACCAGAAGACAATCCCAAATTTGCAATCTTTTTCTGCTGCTTTCCCTGTGGCGTTGCGCGATTTGTTGATAGCCCAGCCAACGAGCCCAGTTTTCAGGATCTACAGCTCGCACAGGTCTACAGAATAAACAGGATTTATGTGGGAACCTAAACCCGGGGTTCCCACGGCATTTGGTTTCAGCTTTGCACCTCCAAAGTAGTGATAACTTTCTGCATTGCTAGGCTCCGTTACTCCTTGCAAAGTGCATTGGTGTAATCCCAGCAGGAGCGTTACACAAAGCGTAACTTTGTTCCGTACCTGAGGACTTTCTGTGCAGGAGGAATTGTCAAGGAACTGGAGTCGGCACTTAAAATTTTCCTCTGTTTGTAATGGACATTGTTGCTTTGGTGCTTAGTCAATGGGATGAATCTAGGGTGCTGCTTCTTGCTGGTTTTGAAGATGTTCCTATACGTACGTGTGTACACATATAGGTGCCGATAGGCCCTTTTGCATGAACACAGAAACACGCCACAGGAGAGCAAGCACCAGAGTCCATCCTTCTGCAGCTCAGGTACTGAGGTCCTGCTAGAAACTTAGTTTTAATCAGCTGCCTGTGAAACCTAAACATAYCTGAGTTATTTTTTGTGTCTCTAGATTTAATCCTTTCCCCATTATGCCCTTTGGCATGGAAGGGTAATTCTACATCCAAATATTCAGGGATTTTTTTTTTTCCCCTCCAAGGATGCTGGTTYAGCGTAGGCTTTCTCTATCTGCTTAATGGAGGGCTACTCTTTGGGTTGGTGGGCTTCCATTGGTTGAGTGGGTCGTTTCTTTCTGTTGTTTAATTAGCAGCCTTTTGATTCATAAACTTAAAAGCCACRGCTGGGGTTTCTCATATCTCCAGTTTTGCCTAAACAGGGCACTTCATCCAGCCACATTGATTTTGTGCTTAGTGGAATCTGTATGCAGGGAAATGCCAGCACTTACCAGTTGTCCACAATTTGTAAACTAATTGAGAGATAAATCAGGCTAGCCCCTGCCACCCTGTCGGCATTGTAAGTGAGACCCTCCCCTGGGATTTCATTTATGCAAAAACATAGCAGGGGTGCAAAATATCACCACATTTTGCTCAAATATGCCAGAAACCCCTCTGATCATCACAGGGCACTGCCAGTATAGTCCCCAGGTTTGCCATTACTGAAAGGCAGGTTCCCATGCGACACAAGGAGGATGCTCTCTTGCTTTGTGTTAAATAATAACCAGGAGCCAGTGGAAGGTAATTGCAGAGATGAATCTTGGAGTAGTACCTTGMGGCAACCTGGTGAGCATATGCTGAGCATATCATCCTTTGCATTGTTGCTTCTGATTTCCAGCACTTACCCTGATTATATCATTTCTTTTTCTCAAGCACCTAAAACTTCTAGCACATCATTTCCTTTTTTTAGTTGGCCTCTATTTTTCTCTTTAGCGCCGCCACAAATTCCATTACAGCTGGTTTATGCCATTAAAGTCAGTAGTAAAATTGATTGGTACCTTAAAGCAGAGCTCTGTTCTGACCCTGAGAGGGTTCATGGCTTAGTGAGCTCATCTGGTGCCTGACACGGAGCAGGAGTGATGCTGTCACCTTAATTACACGCGTTTTATCTGGGGAGGTGGAACCTTGGAGCTACTTTGGATCTGTAAATCTGTCATAATTATCACCAAATCATGAGTTGAAGATGGAAAATTCTTATTCAGCTTTCAGGCCCTCCTCTGATGCTGGCCTCACCCCAGCCTTGGGACTTTTTGCAGGTCTCTAGGATGGGCCCTCAGCTCTCCTGTCTCCTCCTCGTTTACAAGAATGACTGCTCGGGGTTACAGCCTGAGTGTCTATTTTTGGCAATGCTTTGAATTTCCAAGGGTTGCAGTGCTTAGACAAGGTGATGCTCACACCAGAAACGTCAGATGCTTGTAGCCAGGAGGTGCTCATAATTCACTTTGAAGGCAGAGGAGGGCCGTGCTTTCCAGTATGCGTGCAGCTCTGTCACTGGTGTGTGTATGGGAGCTGCTGGACCTCGCGGACCTGTTAACTAACTGCTCCTTTCTGTCCCTGGGCTCCCACGAGCAGGCTGCTCCCAGGGATGGGGCTGGAGGAGGAGGGTGGCTGGTAGTGGGCTCTCGCTGTCTGGAGTGTTCASAGCCTTGCAGCTTGCTCCTAATTCACCTTGGGAACAGTCGCCAGGGCTGGGCTGGAGGCTGAAGGAGGTTTTGATGGGCAATCATACGTTGAACATCCTTTGGAGGTTTTCTGCATTTTGGAATCACTCCTCTTGGTTGTATGAAATGCTCCCAAGCCTGCCTAGTGTAAACATTGCTATTACCATTTGTATTATCTAGTATTGCCATTAGCTGGGGTAATCATAGAATATCCTGAGTTGGAAGGGACCCACAAGGACCATCGAGTCCAAATCCTGACCCCAGCTAGGATAAAAGCTGCGAGATGACCATGAGCAGTTGAAGGACGAATCTTTCCCTCCTGTAATATTACTCCATAATTATCCACAACGGGGTGGACTGTGTGTTTTTTCTCAGGTCTGTTCAGGAGTCAGGGTCAAACAGGCTTTTGGTCTAAGCTGCTTTGGCAAATGCTGTGGCACCCAGAAAACACATGTTGCATTGTGAAAACAGTGGAGAAAATGGGACAAACTCACCGAGCTGCCAGGCAGGTGATACCAGGGGAGTGGAGCTGGGAGGCTGCCAGCCTTTGCAGATGAGAGTCATAAAGAGGGTAATGTGAAAGCATTAGTAAAACAATTTGGTAATATCCACTGATTGAAAACAAATAAAAAGGTACCTGCTTTCTGCAAATTCTATTAAGGGGGATAAATAGCCATCGTGGTACAAGGCAGGATAAAGACATGGCATTGCTGCAATAATACCACCAATAAAATGTCGAGTGGGATCTAAGTTTGCCCACCAAGGACGTCTTTCCATCAGCAGCGGGAAACAGGCTCTGCCCCTACAATACTATCACCGGCGGTTCACATTAAGCTGGTGCTTAAGCTGCTACTGCCTTTTATTGAAGTTGTGCAGTATTTCCCATTACCAGACCCTGTGGGGTTTTTTGATGCTTTACCACATTGGCAAACTTTGAACATTTGGGTTCAGATTTCCATTGTGGGAGTTTGCTTGGCTTGGGATATATTTAGTTTTTGAAACTGCAGTGCAAACAGCTTACCTTTGTTTAAGAACAAAGTTGAAGGCAAATACATAATTTTGCAGAGGCTGAATTTGCAATCGTTTTGTTGAGGCGCGTCTCTCTTTCACAGCTGGGTTCGAAAATTTAGCAGGAGATTTGTCACATGTCCAGGATGCATCTCAATTTTGTTTTTCCATTTTAAAAAGGATATCCCCACTCAGCCAAAGCATCAAGATGCGTGGGGGGGCGGTGCGTCTCCGGCTGGCACGGCCCCGGGCAGCGGCTCGCCGACACCTCCCCTCGCAGCAGGCAGGAGCGCTGAGTTTGTCCTTTTCTTTCTCCAGACTCCAGCAGTGAGTTTTCTGAATCCCAGCCGTGGTCCGGAGTCRGGAGGGACGATGGTGACCATCTCCGGGCACTACCTGGGAGCCGGCAGCCGCGTGTCGGTGCTCCTGGGAAACCAGACCTGCGAATTCTACGGGTAAGGGGCCGAGCCGGGCCAGCACGGGCTCCTGCCGTGCACGTCCTGGTTATCAGGGCTGCACCGCCGTGTATCTGCTGTAGCTGAACATGCAGCCACAGCAAAAATTCATCTGGGAACCCCTGAAGGCTCCCATTCCCTCTTTTATTGCATGAAACCATCTTCTCTCTTACTGTGACTGAGCCTTGCTTGGCAAGGGAGGGATTGCATCAGTATTAGTGCTGTCCATTATTTCATTTTAATGCCATTGCAGTGTTAACTGGTCCAAAACTCTCGGGCAAATATCACTGCRATTGTGAAATGTTTACAGTAATCATCAGTACCTGCCCCCAGCCCAGCTGATCTGAAGAAAATGTAATGTTTATAAGAAACATCTAGTTTCTCTTTTCACGAGAGTAATGCAAGATCCACAGCTGGCATTAACTTTTATTGCAGCCACTGCTGCAGGTACCTCATCCTCCTAGGAACGGTCCGAGCGAGGGCTGGGCTTCTGCGTGGCAGAGCRAAGCGAGGATCTGCACACTCCTTCTGCTGAGAAACTTGCGGAGCTATCAGTCTCCTCTGGGATTTCTATGGCAAATTTGCTTTTTACCCAGTAGTGTAAACACAGAGTTGACATTTGCAGGGTTTAATGGGTTTGCTTGGGGCTTAGTTAAAAAAAAAGATACATGCAGTATACATCTGTGTGCATCACGTACACATCCATGCCCTGTACCAAACGTACATAGGTGCCCCGAAGCCGCTGGCAGTAYGCATCTCATAGCGTGGGCACAGCCTGTGCAGGAACCTAAGCAAAGCGGTGTGATGTGCAAAGGGATTCTGCCTGTCAGATCCTTGCTCAGGCTTCCCAGGAGGAACCGAGGAAGTTTCTGGGAAAGTAAAGACCCTGGAGGTGAATTTCTCATCTGGAAGACTGAGAGGTTCTCTGATATGGGAGCTGTGGGCGTTCAGACGTGGGAGCATGTTGGGATACTGGCAGTGCTTATTCTAGGTCCGCCCTAGAATGGTGCTTCAGGAGGTCTGGACATGCCGAGGTCTTCAAGTGCAGATGAACTCTCCGAGTGCTAAGCACCGTAACTGATCCACCAGCACCTCTTCCCGTATCCGAAGCAGCGATGCCAGATTGCTTCCTCAAACGCACACGCGTAACGGCGTTACCACCAGCGGAAGCAGMCTGTAAGCTGGCCTGAGAGCAGAATCAGCCCTGAAATGTAATCCCTTAAATATATGATTATATTCAGACAACCTGCAGATACTGACCTGCAAAACCTGGAAGAGTTTTGAATTCTCTGTATGTGCTAATTACAGCAGGCAAGCAGAAACTTAAACAAGCAAGCGGCAGTATATGAATGGCACCATCCTTCACGTGGGGTCACGCTGTGCACTTTGTTTTGCTTGGACTGTTTTGAGGCAGTGAACTTAAATTGTACTCGAGGGTGTGGGGGAGCCTGATTAGATGAAGCAGTTTCTAATGAGATTCACTCTAATTACAGCTTCCCCCATTCTCCCCTCTCTGATCGGCGGAGTGGGTAGATTCACCATGACGACATAATAATAGCGCAGAAAGCTAATTAACTGATCAGAGGGAGCTGAGAGCAGCTCTGCCAGCAGCGATGCGTCACTCTGGATCTCACGGCAGAGCTGAGCAGGCGCGGCGGAGGCTGGCGGGGCTGAGCGGGGCTGAGCGGGGCTGAGCGGGGCTGAGCGGGGCTGAGCGGCCGTGCCGGCGCGGGGCAGGCGGGGCAGGCGGCAGGCGGGCGGCCCTTCGGCTGCGCGGGCACGCAGGGGAGCACCCCGAGAATCAGCAAGGAGGGTGGAGAAACGCGCTCCTCGCACAAGGATGCCTTCGTGGTTGAATTAAACCCAGGTGGAGAGTGAGAAGAAGATGAGGGAGGGAGGAGGAGGAGGGCGGGCAGGGATAGACGTGTGATCGCAGCACTAGCAGCAGTCAAGTCCAGTTCGTTTCAGGTGTTTTAGGAGGTTTCTGTTCCCTCRGCTGTGGCGGACAGGCRTGCCAAGGTGTGAGCTGGGAACATSRTGTTCGATACCCCCCTGAAGTGCCCAGTGCTGAGGGATGTGCCTCCTTAGGGAGGGCGGGGAGTGCGTCAGGGCCCTGAAGAGGGGACCGCGCCGCGTCCCCTTGCCCAGGTAGAGACACGGAGCTTTGCTGGAAGCAGAGCAGGGGCACGGCTGCACTCGAGCCTCGGCTGTTCAGGCACCTCCACGAGTCGCGCAGCCTCTGAGGAGGGTGAGGCCGGTGAAGACGGGACGTTCAGGAGTGCCAGTTTTGGATTTAAGTGCCAAGCTGGCAGCGAGATGCTGAAGACCTGCCTGCCCTCTCCCCCTGTGAGAAGCCAAAGCTAAATGAGCCAYGGAAACAACACAGCCTTTTTGGGCAGCTGGGGGCAGGTTTGGGCAGGCGGGATGACCCGCGGGTGGCCATGCAGGGGCATTGGCCTTCCAGGGACATCACTCCAGCACTTCTCGTGGGAGCAGCAGCCAGGCTTCCTCGCAGCTCTGTCCCGGCAGCGGGAGCAGCGCCGCTCGTATCTCATTCCCCTTCTCATCCATCCACCCACCAGCGCCTTTGTGCTTTGTCAGCGCCTCGCTACCCTGCCGCCTCGACCTTCTCCAGGACTCCGATGGAAGCAGATGGTCTGTTGTGTCCGGCCAGCCAGCGCCGAGGCCGAGGTCACCCCCGCTCTGACGGGGAGACAAAGCCGGAAGGCAGCGGTGAYGGTGGCATCGCCCTTCCCAGGCGGGGGCTTCGCGGGCTCCATTATGCTGCTCACAAGGGCCCGTGTGTGCGGTGGGGTGGGGAGGGGAAGAATTTGGCTTTTGAGTGAGCTTGTGCATCCCATTTGAAAAGCAGCCATCTGTTTTCACACGCCCAACAGAAGGCAGCGGGTTCACAGAGGGATGCGGGAGGCTGCAGTTTGGCACAAAGAGTAATTTCAGGGAGCCTGCGCTTCTCTCTTGGTGGGCAGGCAGAGTCCCCTCCTGCCCGGAGCTCCGTTCCCCCCCTGCCGTGCCAGTGAAGCCCTCCTGCCCATCTCAGGAGCTCATCCCCTTCGCAGGTGTCGGGGGCTGGGGCTGACTGATGGCTCAGCCTTTCTGTGAGCTGCCCCGCTGCAGGGCAGCGCCAGGACAAAGGGTCRTTTTCTGCCCCTCCGCCACGACTGCCCGTTAACGCTTCCCCGGCTTCTCTCTTGCACAGGCGATCCATGAACGAGATCGTCTGCGTGTCGGCCCCATCAGCCCACGGCCTGGGGGCTGTTCACGTCTCCGTCAGCGTCGACCGGGCTCAGCTGGAGCGGACCTTGCTGTTCGAGTACATCGACGACCCGAAGGTGCAGCACATCGAACCCGAGTGGAGCATCGCCAGGTAATGCAGGGCTCTGACGGCGGGTCCTCGACCGCGGGAGAGGAGCCAGCTCGCCCGGTCTGGGTCTTCTCTCTCAGCATATGCTCAAGTGAGGGCAAGAGAGGGTCTATTTGGAAATGCACGTCCCACCCAGCGTCCTGGATTTGTCAGTGCTGGGCATCTGCGGCGTTTGCGTTTACCAAAAATCAGGTTCAGAGTTACTAAAGTAGTTGTAATTACCAAGGCAATTACAGCAGTAGCAGTCTGCACTGAGATTCTGGGAGCATGAATAAAGCCCCAAGATCACTTCCATCTGCTGAAGACGTGCACAATTGCTCATTAAAGGCTCCTTCTTTCAGACCAAGAGTGAAATGGAATAAAATAAAACCAGCAACCACCAAGAAAGGAAAAAGCTGATGTTAATCAAAATGTACTGTTTATCCCAGATTCACTGCTAGGAACGGGGCGGCCGCGCTGTCACATCACCGTGACGTCGTCGCTGCTAAAAAACTTGGGCCATACTCRTCCCCTGGTGTTACTTTAATGGTTGTGCTCACAAGGGCTGTAACACAGCTATTCATTTCAAATTCCAATTATTTTTTAAAATTGCCCGTGGAAGAAGTCAGTGTCTCGCAGCAGGCTCTGCRAGATGTTTGCTTTGAGCCCAAATCGAAGAGCGCGTCTGGTTTTGGGTGAGGTGGTTTGGTGGGCTGGTCAGGRCTGCTATCGGAGGTGGTCTGAAGGGAACAGCTGGGCTCTGCTGTAGAGGTGCTGGAGACTCCGGTGAATCTGGGCTGTGCTGCTCCGATTAACACGTGAAAGAARAAGCCAAGAGTGAAAGACTCTGCTGGGGCACTGGCTGCAGGAGAATGGGGGTACTGTAGCCTGGGGGGTTGTGCCCTCCCTGGCCCTGATGGTACCCGGTGCTCTTCACCCCTCCCTCCCCAGCGCTACGTGACAACTCGCTGCATCTGCAGTCCAGATGCAAGTGCATGTCAGCTCCTTCACTGCATGTACCATTTATTGTGTTCCTTAAAAACATCACTATGTAAATCATTAAACACTGTGACTAATTTATTGTCTTACGAATTTAGTCTCAGCTCAGTTGATTTCTTTGGTCCCATTTCTCATCCTGCTGCCTTGCAATGCTGTTAGGTGAGAGAGGATGCAGCTGAGAGTGGAGAATCTAGCTAACTTGTGAGACACCACTCCCCAGCGACTCAGGGAGTGGGTATTAATCCACGCTGTCACCTGGTGCCTGAAGTGTCTGCAGAAAACATCTTTCTGAGATCAACAAGCATCCTTATTGTCAAGCACAGTCTCTCTGCACAGCCCCAGCCCCTCCTTCCCGATGCATTAATCAGGTATCTCCCGGTTCTCCGCAGCGGACACACGCCTCTGACCGTCACTGGCTCCAACCTGGACGTGATCCAGGAGCCGAGGATCCGCGTCAAGTACAATGGCAAGGAGTTTGTCAACGTAAGTAGCTGCTGTCGGCGCRGTGCCACCGGGCTGTGCCTGGGAGCATCCCTGTGCGCTGCCGCACGGTGGGTCCCCCCCACCCGGATGCCCACCTCTGGTGCCGGTGCTGTCRGCATGGTGACACTTGCTGTGGCAGAAGCTGCTGAAAGGGGGTATTTCCCTAGACTTACCCAAACCGTTAGCAGCAAAACCTGGGGACCCTGGGAAGAAGAGTGCTGACGCACACAAATGGGAAATGACTTCCTCAGCAACACAGTAACTGCCAAGGGGTTTTCAAAGCTAGAAATGGAGGACTCCATAGGTCATCCCCATCACCTCAAATTCTGTTCTGGGTCAGATAAACTTGWTTCATTCCTGAAATTCCCCCTTTTGTCAGAGCCCCTGAGCCCTCTCCTCTCCCCGGCATCCTTCCCTTCCCTCTACCTAGCTCAGCTCTACAGGCACACTATGATGGAAAGTCCAAGTGTAGCTGTCCCCACCATCCCCAGCTGCTCCACGCTTCCCGTTTTAGTCCTGCTCTTTCTGTAAAAGCCCAGAGCTAGGCGCTGAGACCTGCCAGCTATGAGGCTGCTATGTTTAACTAGTCTCTCCCTAGCTGCCTCTCTATAAATAAACCTCCTATTGCCGCAGCTCGGGGCCCGGCAAGCCTGKACCAGCCTGGGGAGGGAAGGAGAGAGGGGAACTGCTTCTCAGCAAGAAGCTTTCAGGCCACTTTTGCAGCTTGACCACCGCAGTAAGGCCAGGTGCTGCTTTCCTGCGCCCTCCTCGCCGTGCGAAGGATGCCGGGTGTGGGGCTCTGGGTATTTTGGTGAAGCCGGGTGTTATTTTTATGCCTCCTTCCCCTCTTCCCTCCTGTCACCCTGATGTTCCCAAAGCAAGGAGCTGGTAGCAGAGTTTGGGGTTGATCTGGAATGCCACCTCCTTCCCCTCTCTGTATATTTTCAGACCAAGAGTGAGAAACTGAAATGAATCCTCAGCTAAACAGGAACTAAGCCATGTTCTTGTATGCTACAAATAAGAATTGTACCTCCAGGACCTGCAGAAATTGTTTTGACCAAGTAAAACTGAAAAATATTGTTTCTATGCAGTGATCTTTCTGACTGAATCTGTATTATCTTGGAAAGGGCAAATCACTTAGCAGTCTTYTCCTATTCTTTCTCCCTTCCCCTTTGAAGACCTTTCTTTTTTCATCTGAGCTCTTTTTAAAAAGACATCTAATTTTGTTGTTAGCARTTGCAGTTATAGTGCTACAAAAATAATTCTGAAGACACAAAATTGAGTGAAATTAAATCTTCCACTTATGGAGGGAGGCCAAACGGGTGGGCTCTTGCTGCTTTATAAGGCAAGAGTCTCATAAATCAGCCAGCTCCCTGCTTCCAGGGCTGGAGGAGCTGTGGGTGTCCTCAGCCCGGCCGGAGATGACCTTCATGTTACCTCCAGCCCATGAGTGTCAGATGAGCGTTCCCCTCCCTCGCTGGCATTAGGCAATTGCCTCTAATCACCAGTTTGTAGCAGGGACCAGGTATTGGCTGTGGGTTGTTTCAAAGCCAGCATTGCCAAAGAGGATGCAACCAGAAAGAAAAGAAAAAATAAAGAAAAAGGGCTAAGTGATCTGCTGTGTGAGCCTCTAGCTCCTTTAAAACACTGCTCATTTTGAAGCTCGCTCTCTGTCTCTGCACCAATGCCTTCGTGCTGGCTGGAGGGGAAGCAAATTCCCCCGAACTATCGCTGCAATGCATCAAACCTGGGTTAAATATTTCCAGCTAAACTTGAATCCGCTGGACTTTTCAGGGAGTATTTAAGGGATCAGAACGTCATTGTCCAGGTCAGGGTAAAGTCTTCCCTGCCRTCTTTCAAAGCATCACCTTCCCCGCAGGTCTGCAAGGTGGTGAACGCCACGGCACTGGCCTGCCTCGCGCCTCCCCTCACCCCCGAGTACCGGCCCGGCCTGGACGCYGTCGAGCGGCCGGATGAGTTTGGGTTTATCTTTAACAACGTGCAGTCCCTGCTGGTCTACAACGACACCAAGTTCATATACTACCCCAACCCGACGTTTGAACTCCTGAGCCCGACTGGGGTGCTGGAGCAGAAGCCGGGGTCTCCCATCATCTTGAAGGTAAGGAGACCCTTGCTCACCCAGCTGGAAGCAGCAAAAAAATCCAAGAGAGAGGAGTTTTGTATCCCCTTTGGAGAATGGGGTACACTAGATGGAGCCCCTTCATTTGCACAAGCTGGGAATGAGATGAAAATTGGAGAAATGTGCTGCATCTTTGTACAGTCTTCTCTCCCCTTGTCCCTAGGGCAGAAACCTGTGCCCACCCGCTCCCGGAGGAGCAAAGCTCAACTACACCGTGCTGATCGGAGAAACGCCCTGTGCCGTCACCGTCTCCGAGACCCAGCTGCTGTGTGAGCCGCCAAATCTCACCGGACAGCACAAAGTGATGGTGAGGAAGCGAACACTCCTGTCGGCATCCCTTCCCTCCCTCCCATCCTTTCTCCTCCTCCACCATCTCCCTGACTCACTCAGATGTTGAGTGCAATTTCTTGTCCGAGAACCGGTAGGATTTTAGATCTTTATGGCTGTCTAATTGGAAGCTTAAAATATTGATGTGGTTTAGCATGGAGAAACTTCTTACTCCCTCCTTGAGACTCACCACCTACTATCAGAGCCTTCTAGAAGGAACAAATATTTCTGCCTTCAGCACCAGGTACTGTCCTTTCTCTGGTGCTGCTTGCTCTTCCTTTGGTACTAGGGGAGACCATTTTCAGTTGGCCGTGTTCTCCCTCCTGCAGGATAGGAAGGGATTTTATCAGTCCTTGTAGCCAGACCTGGTCTGCTAAGTGGATGGAAAGGTTTTGCCTCTTCCCGAAGCAGAAGCAGCCAGGGGCATCTGAATGCTGGACTGGTTGGATCAACGGCCTCGTCCAGGATAACAGCCGGTGTCTTCCTCTGCTTTGGTTTTGGGCATTTCTGCTTCCTCTGATCCACTCGCAGACCAAGCATGCAGCTGCCGAAGTGCTTGAGTAGAGCCCAAATGAGATTGTAATTGTGATTTATTTCCCTTTAAGTTCAGCATCCAAAACATATTCGGATTATCACAGTGTGATTCGCAGAAGCGCAACCTGGCTGAGAGCTGCTTGCATCTGTGGCCAGGGCACATCCAAGAAAAGCCTGTCCCRCCATTAACCTCCAGCGTGTTTGCTCTGTAGCTTTCACACGGGGMTTTCTCTTCCCTTCTCTGTTCTCTCTTTCCAGTCGCTCTGGCTTCTTGTCAGTGAAATTATCACTGGGTTGCTAATGTCCACGGTTTACAAAAGGGAGTTGAAAGCTTATAAAATGAAAGTCAAATGGAGCCATCAGATAATAAGAACAAAGCTGAGATAGTGAAGGGCTGGCACATTTATCATGACTTGAAGCCTCCCTGCGTTCACAGAAGCTGCACCCTCTGTGTTTGAAGGCGATYGGAGTTGCTGTTGTCTTGGCTGAAACAGAGGCGGGTGCAGTGCTTCCTTAGGGGTCTGTAGAGCCCGCGGGGTGTGTGCCCTGGCCGGGAAGGACGGGGCTTTGGGACGGGCTGACACCCTTACCTGAAGCTGCTGGTTACCTCCGTTGTGCTTTGTAGGTGCGTGTTGGTGGTATCATCTTCTCCCCTGGTTCGGTGAGCATCATCTCAGACAGCCTCCTGACCCTGCCGGCCATCGTCAGCATCGCGGCCGGAGGCAGCCTGCTCCTCATCATCGTCATCATCGTCCTCATCGCCTACAAGCGCAAGTCCCGAGAGAACGACCTGACCCTCAAGAGGCTGCAGATGCAGATGGACAATCTGGAGTCCCGGGTGGCCCTGGAGTGCAAGGAGGGTCAGTACTGCCYGGGACTGGGCACTCTCTGTGCTGCAGCTCTGGTCCCCAGCTTTCCCCACCGGAGCCRCCCCAGTCACCCCATTTTTTGCAGAGAGAAGCGGGGTGCGTGCCCTGCCGGGCTGCGTGGGAGGGTGGGCAGCAACAAGTGTGTCAGCGGCAGACACGGCTCTGCTGCCTGATGTGCAGGGAACAGGATTAGAGCTTGATCCTGCTTCAGCGACACGCCTGGGCCGCATTGCGAGGACGGTGCAAGCCCCAGCGTGCCCGGCACAATATGCCCCCTTGTCTAATGACCTTTTAGTAAAGGGCTTTTAAAAAGGCAGAGTGAGATAGGGAGTGGAGGAGGTTGGGACCCCTGAGAAACAGAAATATCCCAAATGGAAGGCAGTAGGGCTGGAAAGCTGATCCAGTCCCTCCCCCGGTCTGTAAGATGTGAGGCCAGAGCGGCAGGAGCAGGTCTGAGGGACGGGAAGAAGCTCCTCAAGCATTTGCTTCTGGGAAGTCTTGTGTGTTATTTGGAGTAGCTGGACCTGCCGCTTGCGGCTKTCAACGCAGGTAAGTCTCGTCCCTTGCAACGAGGCGGCTGAGCCTGGCCTCTCCGCGGGGGAGCGGAGGTAGAGGTGGGCAGTCATTTCTGTAGTTGGTGGGTTGAGACAAAAAGCATTCTGGGGAGGGGTGCTGCCGTTGTTTCRTACGTCCTTCCAGCTGGAAGGGAGCTTAGTGAATCAAAGAAAAATAAATAGAAAGCTGCAGATTTCATAGTGTGACCTCTGTATATAGAGAGAGTTGCGTTGGATTTGTTCAGCTTTTAAAAGAATAGCCTTGAAAGCACAGGAGAAAAAGTGAGATATATTCAGGAGAGACCAGAGCTTCAGCATGGGCACAGCCTAGCTGGGGTACAGAGACCTTACTGAGCCAGCATTTCATACTTTGGAGAATGAACACAGGGACACACACRCAGCTGTGTAACACAGTGATGTTACGTTATGAGAGGAAGAATAAATTCCTTCCTGACCCCTGCAGCAGGCTGTTTCTGCTTGGATTTGATCTGCATCAGATTTGACTATTTTGGCAACTGTTGGCARAGGAGGAAGAGAAGAAGAAAGGGAAATATGGGAGGCACCAAGTTCTGAAAATAGATCCTCATTTCTATCTGCAGCTTTTAAAGGTGTTTTAGGTGTGTATACACAGGTGTGAACTGCATACAAATTAATAAGCATCTTTTGTTCTCGGCATCTGCTCTGTGCAGTGTGTGCACTCTCGCTCCCAGCTGCTGAGACAGTCTCCAAGGGTGAGGGTCTGTCTGAGCAACGCGACAAGGTCTCCTCCGAATCGGTTTCCTGAGCTGGCCCATTCACGGTTGCTGTCGTGCCCCCAAGGAGAGGGACGACAGCCCTCCCCGAAGCCTCTGCCCCGCAGCCTCGGCTCCTGGAGCTCACGTGTGTTTCTCTGTCTTGTTCTGTTCTCCCCGAACAGCTTTTGCAGAGCTGCAGACAGACATCAATGAATTAACCAGTGACCTGGATCGCTCTGGGATCCCCTACCTCGACTATCGGACGTATGCCATGAGGGTCCTTTTCCCCGGCATCGAGGACCATCCTGTCCTGCGGGAGCTGGAGGTAATGAACAGGCTGTGCTCCGGCCCTTCAAAGTTTCCCTGAGCCCTCGGGGAAGCCAGCGTGAAACCCTGAAGCACCTTTATGCCTTCCACACCAAATCCTATTAGAGRCCCTGGGGTTAGCAGGATGAGCCTCGAGTTCATTTTAACTAAGAAGCTGGTGTTTTATCTCCATCGCACTTTGCTTGATTTCTCTGTTTCTTCTCCCCGGTGTTGCTTTAGTTTTATTTTATGGGGCTTTATATTGCTACAGGCCAGCAGCCAAGCATGCCAGATAAGTTATCAGTGTCCTTTTAAAGTCCTCCGTAACCACCTTACGGTGCAGGGGAAGGCTGTGCGCCTGGGAGCATCCTGCCTGGAGCATCCCACTGCTGCTGCTGCTGTTTCATGACGTGTCCACAGGAGGGCAAGCGCCGTGCCCAGGCACGGCCGCCCTCCCGCTCGGCTGGGAGCAAGCACTTCCATTTGCCTGGTTTTTCCACCAGGATGTGTCAATATATACATAAGGTTTTCACTGAGGATTTAGAAAAATAGTTAACATACCAGGGTCCATCAGATCACCTTGCAGATGGGCCCTGCTCACCTGTGAGAGTTAAAAAAAAAAAAATGAGGGTGCTTCAAGAAACATTATCTGCCATCATCGAGCTTGGAGCTGCCGTCCTCCACCCGGGATGCCTGGAGGTACCGGCCTCAGCACTCCCTCTCGGAGAGTGGCATTGCTCCAGTAATTCCTGAAAGTCCTACTGCCTTCACACAGACCGGGGGGTGGCCCAAATCTTCAGCCAGAGATGTAAGAGGAAGARGTCTTAATTGCTTGTGCTCCATATGGCTGCATTGCTTTTCCGGGCAAGCACAACTTAGCATTAATGCATTGAATTAGATTCCTTTCCAGTGGGCCACCACCACTGAGCAGTTGCCGCGATGTTGGTAAAATTCAGCAGGTTTTGAACCAGCCTCTCCCAGCCCATTCCCATGCCCTGAGTTTTCCAGTCGTACGCATTATGTTCGCTGTTTAAACTGCCAAATAAGCTGATGCTCTAGCAAACAAATATGARTGCTTTTTATTTGTTTTACTCATGAAAAACAGAATTGCAGAAGTGATAAATGTGTTGCCAATTACACAGTTGCTTAATTATGTAACATTAGTAAAACCAATACATAAGTCTCCAAGATGTTTGGTAAAGAGTTGCTTAATGTAGTTCATCATTTTCACTTGTAATGAATTACTTGAATCTGCAACTGGCTGAAAGCCTCAATTAATTTTTTATGCTTGTCCCATAATAAAGCAATAGTCTAAATTAGTATTTAATTTACTTACAAGAGTGTCACTTTTTGTGCAGAACAAGCAAAATTGTATGTCATTTATAGGGCCGTTAGCCTCAAAGCAGCAGCTTTATGGCATGTGGAGTACAGCTCGGAGCAATGATTAAAGCGAGCCGTGCTGAAGTGCTGGGGGAGGACAGAAAGAGCGATGCTTCTTCAGGACTGGCCAGAGACCGTGTTCGGGGATGCTGAGACCCTGAGAGACGGGGTGCTGGCTTGTGCACCCAGGGTTGAACCATTCACCCCACCCAAAGCGTGGCAGAGTGACCCCGCGGTGGTGCAGGGCAGCCCTCCGGTCCCTCGTCCTCCCRTGCCTTGGCTGATGGGCGTGCTCTCCTCCTCCACAGGTCCAAGGGAACGGGCAGCAGAGCGTGGAGAAGGCCTTGAAGCTCTTTGCTCAGCTGATCAACAATAAAGTCTTCCTGCTGACCTTCATCCGAACGCTGGAGCTGCAGCGCAGCTTCTCCATGCGCGATCGCGGCAACGTGGCCTCGCTCATCATGACGGGCCTGCAAGGCAAGCTGGAGTACGCTACGGACGTGCTGAAGCAGCTGCTCTCGGACCTCATCGAGAAGAACCTGGAAAACAAGAACCACCCCAAGCTGCTCCTGCGCAGGTAAGATGGGGGGACAGGGAGGAGAGGGGGCTGCAGAGCTGAGCTGCTGGTAGCATCCAGGGGCTCAGTGGGACCAGGGTGCCGGTGTTGGAAGGAAAACGCTGCTCTCCACGGSGGACTTTGGGTGACCCATCCATTCATTTCCTTGCCTGTCTCCAGGACACAGGGTTAACTCTACTGCGTGATTCCACAGAAGGATGAACAGGATCTTAAATTGGATCCAAGAGAGCTGYTACCTCTGAGGCGTCTCTCTCTCACTCATAATCTCTTACCTTGCTCCAGCCCCAGCAGCCCCCCCTTCCCCTGGCTTGCCTGAGGGCAGGTGGTGATGCCAGCACTGTCACCTCTGCCATCCAGCTGCCTCCTCCCTGCCTGCACCCGCCRGACCGAGCTCCTGCTTCTCTCACCTGTGCGTGCAGAGACGCCCGAGCGGTTCAGCAAAGAGGTTTAGCCCCCGCTGCCGGTCCTGTGCGGGGCTGCCTCATGGTGAGGAGGTGAATGGCACAGAAACTGGAGCTCTCCATCAGGTGCACGTTGCTGGTACCAAGCAGTGCCCCGTGCATCCAGGCAGGGAAGAGGAAGCACCAGCYCAGGTGCAGCAGGGTCTGGAGGAGCAGAGATGGAGCTCTTTAAGTCATCTTACTGGACTTCAGGCTCTTATGAGCAGGAACCTGATTTCTTACATGTCTGTACAGCACTTAGGGTCCTTGTCTCCCATGAGCTGTGGTAAGTGAGTACCATGAGCTTTGGTGAGTAAAGCATTAAAGACTAGCGAAGAAGCGTACCTCTCGGGTGGGCAGTGCCGTGAATTGCCCCTGGAGCCATCAGGGAAAGGCAGGCTGTCCCGCAAGGCTTCGTCCCCCTCCTGATGGCAGCCCATCCTCTGCAGCCAGGGTGCCTGTGCGACCTTCACCCTCACGTGTCTGAGCTACCTTGCAGGTATTTATGGGCTTTATCCTCTCAGCATCCATGTCTGCCTGGATGGAGCAGCAGTGTTTGTGTTTCACAGCTGCGGGAAGCAGCTCGAGAATGGATTAAGCAACTCACCCGAGATCGTGCTGGGAAATGGCAGAAAGAAAAAGGGGGAAAAGTGTGTATTAGTGTAGGCCAGATCAGCAGCCACAAGTAAAAGGCTACCCCCGTTCTCCGTGTCGTGAGCCACCTCCGTCCCGTGTCCCTTTGGGTCCTGGTGGTGCTGCAGAGCCTGGCCTCGGCCGGCGGCAGGAACGCGGCTGCCCCGTCGGCTGTGCCTGTGGCTCCGCCGGCATCTCGCTGGAGCGAGYGGAGGAAGGCGAGGGGAGGATTTCACAGCTCCAGGAAAATTTCAGGGATTCCTCCAGCCATAATGAATATACTTGACAGGAAATTGCTCTAAATCTGGCTGTGTTTGCGGAGGCAATAACTCATCTCGGAAAAGGAAGCCGTCTTAATTTCCCCCGTGGTTTGATGAGTCGCTGGGAAGGCGTCTTCTGCCTCAGCCATCAAGAATGACTTTTCGTGGTGCTCCAAAAATACACGGCTGGTGATCAGAGCCGTGCCCGCTCCTCCCCGCAGCACCCAGCAAAGAGACGGGGCCCCGGGCAGTGCCAGCAGTGTGGAGGCTGGCTGTCCGTTTAGCCATTTCAMGGGAAGCCTTCGGCTGGAGCCCTGCCCCAACCCTGTGCCCCGCGGGCTCCCGGGTGGTGGAGGGGCACAAAGCAGCCCGGGCTGGAACGTCTTGCTCTGACTTAATAAGGAGTGATMAGCCACAAAGTGAGATATGGTTTTTTTTAATTTTTTGAGCTCTCCGGTGGCAGCAGTTGATAATTGGCACTCAGTTCTTTCTCTCTTTCTTCCTCATTTTCCCCTCTCTCTTTCTTCTGCAACTACCCCTCATGGGAGACAGCAAAAAAGTGCTGACATTAAATCAAATAGCTGCTCTGGTTCCTGGCACAGAGAGCAGCACACAGCAGTTTGGAGACCTAGATATAGCAGGGAAAATTAATAAAATACATATTTATTTTTTGGGTTCTCTCAGCTCTTTTTGTTTAGTTTTGTTTTATTCCTGGTGCCTCAGAAAGTCGGAGGAGCAGCCAAGGCACTGGTTGCTGGCGTCAGACTTCTTTGGAAAGTCATCTCTGGATCGTGCTTTGCCCTTGTTATGTGGTCAATWTGAGAAGGGTTTTCTCCAAGCCTAGGGATTCTCCCCTGCCACGTTAATCTTCAAGAGCTTATTTTTTACTTTTAGAGGCAGATCTATAACAGCGTTTCAGATGCCTGCCGAGGGGCAGCACAGAGCCCCGCAGCAGCTATTGCTGCAGCTCAGCAGACCCCTCCCGCGTGGCAGGGAGAAAGAGAGGTCAGGCCCCGCGGCGGCAGGCAGAGTTTAAGGGATGCCTTACCCAGCCATCCCACACCGGTCCCATCTCAAAGGCAGAGGCGGCCAGGGRAAGGGTATACAGCAGACTTGTTTGCAGGGAGCCTGCGGTGCTCGTGCTGCACCCAGCAGTGATGAAGGTTATAAGCAGCCCCTTTCCTTAGCCAGTGTAGGGCAGTGATGATTAACTTAATTGTTGGCCATCCCCGGGACCGATGCACTGCAAATATCTCATGGTGTCAGTCTGTGTCGAGATGAGYGTGAGATTTGGTGCTTGAAGGTAAGGAGAAACGGGATTTGAGAGAGATGCTCCGAGGYGTTTCTTTTTTGCTGTTCCATTCAGCTGATTTTGTATTTCTGATAAAGAAATAAAAGGGAACAGTTAGGCACKGGAGTATCCGATACCCTTCTCCCACACAATATGCCCCAACTTCTCTGTCACTCCATATTTCAGTCATTTTTACGGTGCTGGTGTTGGTGTCAGGCCACGAGCAGCCAAGGGGGACGGGACACAGTATTACTTCACTGGTAGGGCTAGTCAGGAGGCCTGCCAATTCTTAATTTAATATTCTATTAACAAAGTCGTTCATTAAATTAATATTCACCCTGAAGTCCTGAATGTATCATTTTCTGGGTTTTTCACCCGTTCTTTAGTTTGTATCACTGACTCTCCATTTTCCGTGGCTCGCTGGCGCGGCAGTGTGCTAGTGGTTCTCCTTAATTGGGTGACTGAAATATTTTAAACAGAAGAACAATGTGTGTGTCAATTTGGAGGATGAATTTTTAGGCAGTTAATCAATTCAGGCTTAAATTCTTTGGGGATCTGCAGACATTTTCACAAATTCCTGGCAGATGTTGCGATCCTAAGAGATGATGGATAACGTGAACCCAGGTCTGTTTGCCGACTGGCGTCTGGTTTTTTTTGCTGAAATCTGTGGCTCCTGTTTATACTTGATCTGCTTGACTTTGTGATCAAACCCTGTTGCTTCCATGGTATGTTTTTCATTAAGTGCCAGAGTTTTCAAACATGCGGGGTGCTTTATAAATACATACCAAGGGGCAGTCCTTAGTTCAAGGCAGCAGAGCAGATGGGGGAGAATGGGGAAGAGGGGTCCGGAGCAGGACAGGGACTTGCTCCAGGTCGGGGTACGGGCGGAGGCAGAGGCTCGATGCGTTGCCCTGCTCGCTGGGCATCTCCTGAGCAGGTTAGTGGCACGCTGGTTGAAAAGGCAGCGGGCAGGAACGGCACCGGGAGCAGAGCTGCTGGCCAAGGGGATGAAGGCGCAGAGAGGTGCCCGGACCCGGCGAGGCTGCTGCCTTGCTGCTCACAGTGAAGGTGCAGGGAGGCACGGTCCCCAGAGCAAAGGGTGCTGCAGAGGGCAAGGTGTTGGATCCACCCCTCTTAGCGTGCTGAAATTTGGACCAGATCCTGGTATGGCATGTGGCATGAGGGGATGGCTGGTAGCAATGGCAAAGCCATGGTGCAGAGAGCTGCYCGGGGTCCCGCTCAGCTGGCTCGGCTGGGGCAGAGCAGCCCCCCCTTGCACGGCCCCAGGGGCAGGCTGGCAGCTTTGCCTGCCACCCCCAGCCCGAGCTGCGTCGCTGGGGCTCAGACGTGGACCGTGAGACACCCTGCCACCAGCACAGCCACCCTGTCCCAGGAAAAGGGATTGTGGTGCTTTAGGGAAAGTCTCCGGGTCCTGCAGAGCCAGCATTAAAAACTATCATTAGGAGCCATTGTATTTAAATTAGAGATAATCTTGGGCACAATGTGGGGAGAGGACTCTGGGTGGGACTGGGGAGAAAGCTGCAATTTCCCTGCCATTGTCACTCTGCTGTGCCTGATTGCCAGCAACCGCTGCAAATCCCAGTGATTTACTGAGCCAGGCTGTAATTTGCACCACGTGCAAGGAGCCGAGTGTCACCAGGCTCCCTGTCACCAGCCCCATCAGGGCTGTGACGGGCTGTCAGCTGGGCAATCTGCTGTCAGCTCGGTGCAGCAGCGGGGGGGACAGCGCTGGCCGCATCCTGCTGCCTGCCTGCTCCGGAGCCGCGGCCCCACTCCAGAGCACCACGGGAGCTGAGCCAGGGTGCAGCCGGGTGGTGCCAGCCGGGGAGATTTGGGGCCTCTGATGCATGGTTTGGTTTTGTGTGTAACGTGCGTGTCCTCCTGGCTTCCCTAGGACGGAGTCGGTGGCTGAGAAGATGCTGACTAACTGGTTTGCCTTCCTCCTCCACAAGTTCCTCAAGGTAAGGAGGRATGGAGCTGAGACCCCGCTGCTGCTTTGCTGTCTGACCCACCAGCCATCCCGAGGGTGAATCTAGGCTTTAAAACTCTTCAGTCAGACTCCAAGTCAAAAGATGTAGTAGCAAGGCAGGGGAGGTGGAARTTTGCTCGGCGATGCCTGCACCTGCGGCTGCTGTTGCATGGGCTGAGCCAAGCTGCCACAGCCTCCGTGCTCAGCCTTCTTCCACCCTCAGATCGCCTGGTGTAATTCTCATGTAATGGAGTTTCTGTTGCACTCTTTAGTACTTAGGAGAAGTTCTCACTTACATCTCCATGTCTGGCCTTCCATATTTTTTAACTTTATTTGTGGTTTTGGAAGCCCCACAGAATTTGCTTCATGGGAGTGAACAATGAGATCAAGATCTCAAATTCTTTTTTTACAGCTATATAGATTCAGTAGATTTACCAAGCCAAAGACAACAAACCCATTGAGCAACGGAGCTCATGGTTTTGGCTGTCCTCTCCAGGAGCTGCTGGGGGCTGAGCCTGGATTGCACGTGTGCTAAAGATTGAGTCGATGGGACTATGCCTCTACTGAAATGAATCATGTGCAAAACCTGTCTGCAGGCCAGAGGCCCAGGAGGAGATGCACCTTCACCTCTGTGTTAGTTTTGCTGTCTGTCTCATTGTGTAGGAATGTGCTGGAGAGCCGCTCTTCATGCTCTATTGTGCCATCAAGCAACAGATGGAGAAAGGTCCGATTGATGCCATMACAGGAGAAGCCCGTTACTCCCTCAGTGAGGACAAGCTGATCCGGCAGCAAATTGAGTACAAGACCCTGGTGAGTGATCACTGTAGAAGCTGCCATTGAATYGCTTCTGTCCTCCCCACGTGGACGTGAGCTGTTCTGACCTTTAGGCCAGTGATTAGGACACTACCGTGAAGCACAAATGTTGCCAGTGCAATAAAGCCTCATGCTGCTAGACCCATGCCCAAGTCAGGTGTGTCCCTAATTTGCAGGTACAAATAGCCTGAGCTAAGGTTTTGAAAGCCAGGGTTTGAGGGGAGCGTTTTATCTCCCTGTGCACTGAGCATTGCTCTCCCTCTAGCAGATGAAAATGGACATCCAGGGCTCCTATCTTAATAGTCGTTATAAAGATACACTAGATGCAACAGCAGTTATGCAAATGGGGATGTAGCGGTTTTTTATGAGAAAGGGTTGTTGTGACAGATGTGGTTACAGTTCTCCTGGATGCTTGTCTGAAGCCCTTTAGAGCATGGTGTGGTTCTCCTTCCCTTCCAGATCCTAAACTGTGTGAACCCGGACAATGAGAACAGTCCAGAGATCCCTGTGAAGGTGCTGAACTGTGATACCATCACTCAAGTCAAAGAGAAGATCCTCGATGCAGTATACAAAAACGTCCCATATTCTCAAAGACCAAGAGCTGTTGACATGGACTTGGGTAGGAGCCTCCCTGCCTCGTAGGAAGGGGAAGATCAGAGAGGTTGTTATTATGAGTGATTCTCTGYGGGTTTTGCAGAGATTAAAAGCTAGAGCTCAGGCTGCACCACGGYACACACGTTTCTGCCCCTAAAAAGCCTGGGCGCTGCTCCTGCTGGGCAGGTTTTGAGCTCTGTGGGATCAGCTARTTGTCCATTGACCACAGAGCAAATGATTCCTGAAGCCTCCGTCACTCTGCTGAGCCAAGCTGCTCCCCAAGCTTGTGTATCTTACTAGAGCCAGGGGGGCAGAGGGGCTGGGAAGGTCCTGCGCCTTCATTTAGCTCAGAACCCCCCGCWTGGGAATTAAAATGCTGCACTTTGCTGCAAGAAAACTGTCAGTGTGACCTTCCTTGTAGTTGTAAGATTTAAGAGCAGAATTTAGCTTTCTCTGGGTGCCTCTTCCTGGGAGGTGGGTTCTTCTACAGGCTCATCTGTCCAGTAGTTACTTGGGCCAGAACTGGATAGAGCCTGTTAGTGCCTTTTCCCTCTCTGACCGTCGTGCCCGCCTGGTTTTTTGCCTCTCCCGCAGAGTGGCGGCAGGGCCGGATAGCTCGTGTGGTCCTGCAAGATGAAGACATCACCACTAAGATTGAAGGAGATTGGAAGCGCTTGAACACCTTGATGCATTATCAGGTAAGAAAGCAGCCCCAGCAGACAGCTCCCAGAAAGCTGCCAGGAAGGAAGAAAAGAAAAGCAGAAATTTAATTCCCAAGTATCTCATCTCACCAAGACAGACAGGGAGGTCACATTTGTATGATAAACCAGAAGGGTTCAATGTGCTTACGCATTAGATGGGAAAGCAACCTTGACATGGATCTTAAAGAAACTAGCAGAGTTGAAAATTGGCTAAATTAAAACCGCCAGCCGTGCTAGTGAGATAGAGGGAGCAGTGGCGAGGGCTGAGCTGCCGCTGCTGGAGATGCGGGGCCAGGGGAGGGATGGCACGTGGGCTCGGGTCTTCGCGTGGGGGTCTGGGGCAACCAGGAGTGCAGCAGGGAAGGAAGAGGAGTCTCTGCCTTCCTTCAAAGCTTTGCAAACGCCACACGATCAGATGATCTGATGCAAAGCACAGCCTGCAGCGGCAGCTCGTCTCTTATACGTGTTGACTTCCTACATGTTGACTTGTGCAAGGAGTGAAGAAGGGAAACAGAGCAAATACTTCAAATACTGTCATATGGGAGGGTCGAGAGAGTGCTGCGGGGAGGTACGGGATGAAGCCAGGTCTAGAAAGGGAGAATATCAGGGRCTACTTCTTGACAAAGTGACATCAAACCTCCTAAGTCCCAGACCTAGCCTTCCAAGCCAAGTAACACGACTTCTACCACTAAAGTCATATAAAACTAAGCTAGGCAGTGAAGATGCTCCATTGTGCATCGGCCAGGGTGGGTGAGGTGACCTAAGAAATTGTTGCCATTTTTAGCTTTTGCAGCATGCATGCCCCAGCCCAGGCTGCCCTGGATAGGCGTGCGTCTGTTGGAAAGGGCTCCTTGTGGTGTGTGAAAGATGGAAAGGGAGGTAAAGACGGAGCTGAGGAGGTTTTGGTTAAAGAGAATCAAAGGCTTTTACTCAAAGCTTGTCTGCAGCAGAGGATAACTGCATTAATTGGGACCTGTAACCTACTACTGTCCATCAGCACCTACACAGAAGTGTTTAGTATTTAATCTGGCATCTTTCCCTGTTTATACACCATCTCAAGTCCATCAGCGTGACTCATGCTGTGTAAGTTGAATGTGAGCCAGTATTGACAGGAGCTGTATAATCAGGGAGTGAGGCAGAGAGAATGGCATAAATATGCAAAGTGCATGTAAAAAAGCACCTCAAGGGTCAACTTTTCCAGGCAGCCCAAAGGATTTAAACACAGATTACCGTAAAATGTCACACGAGTTGTGCAGATGRATTCCATTGTTTCTAAAATCTATTTTACCTGACAGTTGCAAGGGATTAACCAACATGCAGGGAAGCAGCGAGACTTTATTATGCCTTGATCTTTAAAAGTCATCTAAGGAAGCGAAGGCCGTGTTTGTCTGAGGTGTGTTGGGTGTGAGGGGGGGAGTACTTTCATTTTAGTGCCTGTGGGAAACTCTGAGCTACAAGTTTACCCTTAAAATAAACAAACTCCTTGCAGCGCTCGAGATGCTGCAGCTATTCCTGCCATTTGAATGTCAGCTTTGCTCTGGGGCAAAGGAGAAGTTTGCTGCCAAACATCGAACCAGGTAGCCATTGCACGTGGCTCTCCCTGCTCTGGCCCGAGCTCTGCGCAGCCCGATAGAGCTGTTTCAGCCATAAAAAGAAGCCAAGTTCTCTCCACAGCAACAGAAATCTTGTCAAGGCAGGACTTTTGCCAAAAACAAACAGCAATTTTTTTTTTTTTTGTATTTCTACCAATTTTTTTTTCTCTTTGAGTAATAAATGTTTTTATTAGGTATCAAAAATACAGATGCTCCAGGACTACACAGTAAAACAAATATGTGGGCAAAGGTACAGCTTAGAAGAGGGTATAAAATCATTTGAGTTTCAAGTGCTGCTGTCTCCCCATTTTAACAGGAATTTTACACATAAAACAGGTATGGTTCAAGCCATAAAAATGAAATCTAGATTTCTGCAGCTTCTGGAGGACTAGTGAAGACGATTTCTAAATTTCTAGAAAAAATGAAAGCRAGCTCTGTAAAGCTCTCTCCACCTTTTATTCAGAGCTGTCTTGYCTTTATTCTTGGTCAGATGCCATCTACTTTTATCTGCTGATCTGAAGGCAAAGTGATCTCTGGATTTGCAGGCAGTGGTTGGAGATGCACGGCCCGTGTCTCCATCCGGTAACACCTGGCGTTTTGTCGTATTTCGGAGAGGTGCTCTGGCCTGGGAGTAAGCGCTGAAGCGCTGGCCAGAAGCTGCCCGGTCCTCGCAGCCTTGCCCCCGATTCCTGGGGTCCGTTTGCTCCGCAGCCCCTTTCCCTGCGGCTCCTGGGCTCCAACTGCTGCCAGGGGCCAAACCAGCCTCCTCCTGCTCCCCGTGCTCTGGGGCAGGGGGGGGAGGCTCTGCAGAGGGCAGTTGTTTAATTCCAAGAGTTTCTCAGCTCCACACTTGGCTGCTGGATTTTGACACTGTTACATTCATTTTCTACATGTTTAGGATGATAAAAATACAATATATATCTACATCAGCCGATAACATGTATTTTTCGTGGGAAGCCTTCACATGCAAAAGCCAGATTGGATTTAAAAAGAAATACTCATCTTTCTGTAATATTTTTGAACCACTTTATAGAATTATATAGACAACTGTATGCCTGCTGCTTACTTCTTCCTTTATAAAAATATATGTATAGGTTTAATAGGTGTAATTCTTTGTTAAATTCTCTGGAGCTTTTAAACTGAGTTGAAGGAATTGTATTACATTTGTGTAGTACCGTTTTGGTTTCATGCCCGTTAAACTCCATGGGAGAGTCTCACCCCGTGTGGCTTTACTCAAGAAAAATGAAACACTGAATTTAATATCAAATGATTTACAGTGGCTCATGCAGGGTTAACTCCGAGGCAGCAGAGCTTGAATACCTGTCAGCCACTGTGAGTCTGGAAGGGCCAAGAGACTAGAAAACGACTTTCAATGAAAAATTAGAAGCAGAGAGGAAAGATTTGTGTGAAAAATGAGACCCAGGAGCCAAGGGTGGCATGGACGTGGAGCCAGCATCCTCAYTGCATCCTCACTAGCCCACGCAAACGCAGTTGGATTGTCTGGGCTTCTGCACTGCTGCTCTCCCCGGTCCAGGTTTTATTTTTCTTTTCTTTAAGGTGTTTTGTGCAGCATGTTTCCAGCTCGTAGAAGAATCAGAATATTTATAAAGTTGTAAAACAGCCAGCCAGCTTCGCAGGCGTCTCTGGGGTTTTATGGGAGTGTGGCAACAGCAGAGCGAGATGGGAAACGAATGTGCGTTACATCTGATGCTAATTTGCACACTGGTATTTTTTAGCTGACAAGAGCCATTTGACCCAAAATTTTAGAGAGTGAGAGTGCTCTGTGTATGTGTGGAATTTTTAATGCCTCTCTCCCAGTTAACCACAGCCCTGGTAGGAATGGATCCCAGCACRGCGGCCGGGGAGCTGCTGCCTCCGTGGGAGCACCCGGGGCTGCCGGCACGCTCAGGTTTCTCCCTAATGAAATTGAACTGAAGTGGCAGCTAATAACAGCCTAGGAAAATAATATCTCCACTGATCTTTTCTTCCATTGACTTAATAAATTGGATGAAGTGAGGCAAGAGCAGAAGAGGAAATAACAGAGGTGTTTGAAGTGTTTTGCTTAGAAATATCTCACTTTCATACTGTGAAACACAAGTAACTATTATTTCCACTATCACTAGCAATAATAATAACTCGCATTTACATGAAACCTTTCAACTGAACGGAACCCAAAGCCTTGGAGGGAGCGTTAGGCAGCGCCGATCGCCGTGTGCAGGTCACCTCGCGGCAGCAGACGTTGYACAAACACCCCTTTTGCTGATAGCGTGGGGGGTGCTGGGGGAGCAAAACCCAGCTGCTGCCCCGGAGCTTCCCCGTGCATGGGGACAGGGCCGAGTCCCTCGCAGGACTCCTGGCAAATAATGGAGGACTTAGCCCCAAAGCAATTTCTCCGGCATGAAGAGGCATTTCTTTTGCACGGCTCCTCTAAATAACGTGTTGGCTGGGCCCCGGCGGGGCCCCAGCCTGCGAGATGCGGTGACTCCGCTCTCTGCTCCCTCGCCGTGCTGCACCATGGGCCACGAGTTCAAAATTAAAAGATATTCAGGCCCGTTCCCCGGAAACCTGCAGATTCTTAATTAAGGGAAATAAGTTAAAAAACTTCCAGTGACTACTAGATTTATAGGGAGGATAAAATTAAACATGGCTACTAAAATCTGCTATAACAAAATCTTGTTAGCACTAATGTTCATTTATAGTTTGACTTCCCAGCATTTAATTCCTTCTCTGGTGCAGCAGAGGGACTGACAATTTAAAACCCTGAAAGATGGCTTTATGACTTGCTCAGCTGTAAATCAAACTTTTAAAGTTCGTAAAAATCGCTAAAATAAAAAATGGTTTAATAGGAATGTTTTATGGTCCATAACGTTATTATAGCCRTTTTATTCCCTCTGCATTGTTACTTTAATTGGATCACAACAATTCTTGAGATTCTCATTTTTATTGGATAAAACGTAATCTTAAATCAGAACAACCGAAAACATCTTCAATACGTCTTTTGATTTATCACTCCTTTCCTTCAGTCCCTTGCTGGAGAGCTGCTGCCGACCCAGCAGAGAGCTCAGCCAGACCAGGAGCTGCAGGGGCCGGCCGGATTGCTCCCCGCGCGCCCGGGAGCCCCGTGCCCGGCCGACAGCTCCTGCCGCCGCTGGGCCCGGGGCTGCTGCTACCCGCGCGTGCTGGACGAGCCGACGGGGGATCTCGCTGATCTCTTCTTCTCCTCCTTTGCCTCCCCAGGTMTCAGACCGCTCAGTTGTGGCTCTCGTTCCCAAACAGACCTCCTCCTACAATATTCCTGCCTCTGCCAGTATATCCCGGACGTCTATTAGTAGATACGGTAAGAAGCAGAGTCAAGGGCAGGGAAACGATGGCTCGCGGATAGCGAGCGGGCATTGCTCCTGCCGCACTGCACATTTTAGAGCCAGCCTGGAGCTTGCAGCTTTACTTGAGAATGTATCTTGATGGGGCTGGTATTGAAGCTGCCTTTGTTGCAGAAGGGCAACGCCTTAAGGGAATTAGGTGAGGAGAAAGCAGCAGCTTCCGCCAAAGGACCGCACCGCACCACGTCGTCCAAAATGAAAGTACATTCATGTGCCAAACAGAAAAATGTCCTTGGCTACTTTTTTTGCAAAGGCTTTTCCATCTATGAGCAGAACAGCAAAAAGACCGGAGAAGCTGAGAGGAGGGAGAAGGAAATGCCAAGCACGATGTGAGCAGCCTTTGGAAAAGTGGGTCTTGGAAAAGCCCAGAAAAAKGGTTTTGGCTCAGAGGGGATGGATGCTGCAGAGCTTCCGCTGCGGGAAAGCAGCTTTGTGTCTCTTGCATGTAAGCAGGGCTGCACCAGCGGAAAGCCTGATTCCCTCATCTATTTCTTCCCTAAGTGGAGGATCCTGAATTCTTAGCTAATGGGTCAAAAATGGGTAATGACGGTCTTAACTCAGTGTGCTCGGATGTGCACACCTGGGAATTCATTATTTGCATAATAGCGGGGCTCGGCACTTTGCAGAGGGTCCCTGAAGACGCTGCAGCCTGAGTAAATGAGTCTGTGAGGTGCCAGGTGTGCGTTTATAGCACTAAATCCACAATAATAGTAATAATATACTTCCATAAAAGGCAGCAGTGGCAAAATCTCTAGTGCACTGATCTTTCATTATCTTTCATTTTACAGAGTGTTTTACAAACGAGAGGTCCCCTGACAAACCCGTCTCCTCTTGTTTATAGCTCCCAAAATAATGGGGTTTCCTCTCGAGCAAGGGTTCTGAGGAGCCGTCCACAGGAGAGTCTTTAGGCAAAAGCCAGGAGAAAAGGCATTTCTCCCTGCGAGGTGTAGTCCAGCCGAGTGCCCAGCACTTCCCGCGCTTCAGGTGATGGAAAAACCAAGGCTGGGTGACACAACCTGAGTCTTCAGTGCTCGCTGATCTATGTCAGAGGGACAAGCTTTTGCAAACTACCAATGAGAACTATCATCGCTCACGTTAAGATTAATACTTCTAATTGTGCAGACGGAATKTAAATGAGATACTTATTTACTTCCCCCATTATATATCAGTACAGAGCTATGTTTAAAAATAGAATTACTAGATGCTTCCCTAGCTGTCCCCCTGTCTGTCTCCTTAATTATATCAGTTGGAGCACTCATTTATCTAAGCCTTAATCAGGGATGAAAATCTAGCTAGTTTGGTAATGACTTGCGTATTTCCCTCGGCTGATTTATGATTGATCCGTTATTCTCGCTGAGGAGGGTGAGCAGCGAATTGGAGGCTAAAATTGAGAAAATGCACGAGGTTCCCGGAGAACAAAGAAATTTAGTGAGAGGAAGAAAAACCCAACAACCCACGGTTGTGCTACTCAGCCCCATGTCTCAGCTTGGAGACACCGTGGATGGGATCCAGGGAGGCACATTCTTTGGCAAGTTGTTAAATATATCTCACATCCCTCCACGGTTTCTGAGCAATTAAGGGAAGAACCTTTGTCTGCTCCCCTTTGAGCTGCCCTTTCCCTGCTGGGAAGGAGGACAGGCGTGGGGACAGCCGGGAGGCCATCCCGCTCGGCCCCGCGGGTGGCACGGCYGGGATGCAGGACTGGCCTCGGGCTCTGCAGTCGATGCTCAGCTTGAGCCCTTGTTGCTCTACTGAAAGGCTCAAGAACAAGAGTCTTCTGCTGCCCTTTGTGCCGGGCAGCTCGTTATTATTTACAAAATACTGATATTGGGACTCCAGTGCTGCAGGAGTTGGTGCCCAGGGTTAATGTGTATGAGCTGTAACTCATGGAGGTGTTTTGCATGGACTCGTATTATGGAGTTCACATAAGTAAAGGATGTGAATGGAGCAGAAAAGTCCCACGTCTGAGTGTGGAAACAGAAAGGCTTAAGTCTGAGGGACTCTATTCAGTGAAGAGCAACATGTATCTTTGGCAAACACCAAATTTTTTTTTACATTTCACTACCCCGTAAAAAAATAGCCAGCGCAGATGATTTTGGCACTAGCGAGCACAGTGGCGTCACTGAGAAGAGACAGGGAAATGAAAAAGGGGTTTGCTTTGAGCGTGACCAGCTTCTCTTCCTGTCGTTCAGACTCCACCTTCCGCTACACCGGCAGCCCCGACAGCCTGCGCTCCCGGGCCCCCATGATCACCCCCGACCTGGAGAGCGGGGTCAAGGTCTGGCACTTGGTCAAAAACCACGACCATGGAGACCAGAAGGAAGGAGACCGGGGCAGTAAGATGGTGTCTGAGATCTACCTGACCAGGCTATTAGCTACAAAGGTAACTGCCGTGCACTAAATTGCTTGGGAAATGCATAGGGAGGTCCATCTATGCCCACTTGCCAGGGGTCCTGCGCAGTCCCTAATGATGCTCAGCTYCCGGGGGGACTGTCCCCGACGGGCTTTCCTGGCCCAGGGGTTGGGTGGCTCCTGGAGCAGCAACAGAAGCGCAGCCCAGATTTCCTCACGCTGCAAGGTCATTGCTGCAATACTTCATTCTTCTGTATGGTATTAAAACACAAAGAGTTGGAGGGACGCAGCAGTGCCTGTAAATATTTAACCGGTTTCCTTGGCCAGAGAGAGTTTTCCTGCCTTTCACTGTGAGTTCATCACTGTAGATAACACAGATTTGCTTTTGAAAGCAAAAGAAATTGTTTCAGGTTAGAAATAAAGAGTAAGTGCAGCCGTGAGTAGCTGCAGGCTGGAGCGTTCCCCCAGGGTCCTCCGGCAGCGCAGTCAGCGTTCGTAAAGACCCCAACCTTACTTATCCCCGTGGGGGCCGTGGCGGCACTTTGCGGGGCTGTGCAGAGCTGGCAACACCATCTGGCATCCCCTCCTGCCACCGCTGCTTAGCCAMGCGTGCGCCCGTCCCTCCCTTCACCTTCTCGGTTGCTGCTTCCATTAGGGTACGCTGCAGAAATTTGTGGACGACTTGTTTGAGACGCTGTTCAGCACCGTGCACCGCGGCAGCGCGCTCCCGCTGGCCATCAAGTATATGTTCGATTTCTTGGATGAGCAGGCAGATAAGCACGGCATCCATGACACAGATGTGAGGCACACGTGGAAGAGCAATTGGTAAGAATGGAGGAGGAGGGTGAAAGGGGGGCAGACCTGAGTATTGAGCAATTATCTGTGTCCTGGGGAGAAACAGAGGTGGGGAAGAGCTTTGGGAAGGCTGGGAACAACCAAGTCCCGTAGCTCCAAAGCATGAGATGTACCACGAAGCCGTTCTAATGCTTTTCAACCCACACCACTACTGTCCCAGTGCCCCGTGCAGATGTGGCAGTGGGGTTTGATCCTGCTCCTCGCTGCCCCCCTGTGCACACACGAGCTGAAACCCTGGTGCAGTGTTAAACCACGAGCCCGGCGCTCTCTGAGTCCTCTACCCAGGTAGGAGCTGGGCACTGGCTTCAGGCCGTAGATCCACACASCTGGACTTCGGAAATGGCTGGGTTTGCAGAGCCAGGCTGCTAGCGGGAAGCAGGGCTCCCTGCCTGCAGCCCTGCTGCGGGTGAATGCTGGCCGAGGCTGGGGGGGGAGAGCTCRGCCAGTGGCCGCACCGTCCCCATCRCTTTGGGCAGCAGCCGGAGCATTTGGGCAGCGGGAGGASGGGGCAAGGGGGGAAGGAGCCAGCCCCGTGTGCCACCGGCGCGGGCTGCAGCCAGGTTCAGCCTTCTCCGAACAATAGAAGCTCTCACGTCTCTGCCTCTGCTGTTATTTTAGGATTAAAAGCTCCGTGGGTTAGAAGTTTACCTCTGTGAGGAAGAAAAAAAAGCACAACAAATGGTTGCTCCTTAAGACTTTGTATTTTCCCCCAAGTCYCTCGTGGTTTAAAAGGCCTCTAATCATCACGGCTGCAAGAGTTGGGTTCCCTGCTAAGGCTGTGGGAAGCTAAAAACAATTTATTGAAAGCCTTAGGAGAAGGAGCTATTAGGATAAAAACTCTAGAATCACAAAAAAAGATGAGACTTCTTAAAGCAATAAAAAATAAAGTGCCGACCGGCAGAGTTTGCTCTGCCAGAGCCATCAGACCCCACGAGCCCTGGTCCTTCCTTCTGCCCCGGGGCACAGGGGGCTCGGGAGAAGGGCAAAAATTTGGTCTCTGAACTAACAGTTCTGCTGAGCACTTTGGTCGGCTGCAGCATTCCCAGAGGGGAATTTTGGTGGGGAGATGGGAGAAGGCTTTTGCCACTGGAGCAGGTCAAAGCAAACGGGGGCTTTGAAGAGAGAGGCTGGGGTAGTGGGGGGTCGGGGGGCTGGCTGCCGGGGATGCGGCCGAGCTGCTTGCCTGCAGTGCAGCAGGAGTTAAGGCTGAAGCCTTCAGAGCAGCTAGCTGGATGGAGAGCTGAGACTTGAAAGGTAATAGAAAGCAGCAGCTGTTTTTTTGATCCTGCTATACAGCCAAAGAAAAAAGGAATAATAATTCCCCTTTGATTGCAAAGGCCTCGGGATTTGGGGGACAAACCCTCTGATGCCTGCTGCACCGCTCGCAGATGATGGACTGCGGAGTGGCCGGGCAGCGGCTGATCAGCGTGGGGCGGCAGGACCGCTGCCCCGGGCTCAGCCTTGCGCCGCAGACTCCCACTCTGACGAGCTCAGTTCAGGGGGCTCCTCGTGGAGCCGCTCGCCCGCTCCCGCCGGACGCTGCTCAGCTCTGCCCCGGCACGACCAGCCCGCCCTCGGCGCCTGCTGCCCGCCGGGCTCTCGCCTCCTCCACCTTTCTGTGCGGGATCAGACCCCAGGGCGGCTCCCAGGGCGCGCCGGGCAGCAGCGGCCAGCCCAGGCATAGCAGGACCCATCACAAGAAATCCGGGCAGGACTGGGCTAACTGGTGTTTGATGGACCTGGCCCAGCTCCTATTCAGATTATTGCTGCTTCCCACCATTTGTATTCTACTTGGGAATACAAACCGCAGCAAGTGTCCTTTCCTAACCTTTGTCTTAACATTTAATTTTGTTTCTTGATTTCCCTACAGCCTCCCTCTCCGATTCTGGGTGAAYGTAATCAAAAACCCCCAGTTCGTGTTTGATATCCACAAAGGCAGCATCACGGACGCCTGCCTCTCTGTTGTGGCTCAGACCTTCATGGATTCCTGCTCCACCTCAGAGCACCGCCTGGGCAAGGATTCCCCCTCCAACAAGCTGCTGTACGCCAAGGACATCCCCAGCTACAAGAGCTGGGTGGAGAGGTGGGCGGCAGTAGCGTGGGTGCAGGGTCCTGCCTGACCTCCTGCGCCGGGCAGCTTTGCTCTCGGCRGCCGATGGTGCGGCAGAGTGGCTCTTGCAGCGAGCTGGTAGCACAGCTCAGCGCTGCCGAGCTTCGCTGCTCTTATTTTCAGCTTGTTACAGACCAGGATCCCATTTTGCTAGATGTAAGCRTAAAGCGAAATGACGTCCTTTTCCCTGCAGAGCGTAGTATAAATCCCAAGGAGAAGCGGGACGTTTTGAGCCTCCGTGTTTCTCACGGCCCCCCCTTGGCCCTTCCTTCCCGCAGGTATTACGCAGACATCGCCAAGCTCCCCGCCATCAGCGACCAGGACATGAACGCCTACCTCGCTGAGCAGTCGCGCCTGCACTCCGCCGAGTTCAACATGCTGAGCGCGCTCAACGAGATCTACTCCTACGTCAGCAAGTACAGCGAAGAGGTGGGTGTCCCCGGGGGCGGGCGCAGAGGCGGGGGCGAGGAGCCGCGCTTCTGTGCGGGAGCGGGTCGGGCAGCGACCCTCGATGCAGCACCCCCGTAGCACGCACCGCTGCTGCCCCGCTCTGTTCTGCTCGTGCACAAATTGGTTCGGGTCCTGGCCGTGCCTGTAGCGTACTTCCCAGGAGGATTGAGAGCTAAAGTATTGTGGGAGCAACTGCATTCCTCAGCCTTGGCATCCCAGTGCCCAGTGCAGCCCACTCCTAAATGCAGTGGAAAATCATCATGACCCAGTGAAGCTCCCCAGAAACATCCCTGTCTTTTGGGAACAGCGTGGTACAAATCCCATGTTGCAGTGAYGCAGACTCCTGTTTGCAAAGAATCCCTGCCAGCGTGAGCTCCTTTAATGAATGCATCACTTGAAACCAAGTTCTCGCCATCTGTTCCACCCCTTCATTTCAGCATAAGAAGAACCTATTTTGCAATTGTGCCCATTAAAAGGAACGGTTTTGTCATTTAATTGCATGTATGCATTTGTGATACATTGCCACAGCTATTTTCCAATTACAGTTTAAAAATCTCATAACTTTCTTGCTAAATGAGACAAGAAATGCGGAGTCCAAGGTACAAGAGTGGGAATGATTGTRTCGTACGGGTGGCGTGCACCAAGCCGTCCAACAAATCAATGAGCGCGGCTGCGGCACGGCGAAGCGCTCGTCGCGTTGCTTTGCCATTCGTTATTTAGGTTTCACACATCCACATTTCAAGTTGCTCACATCTTGCTGCCCACCCACCTCTACCACCCCCTCTCGCACACTGACTTCTTTCTCTTTTTTTCTCCCTTTTTATTTTTTCTGTACCAGCTCATTGGGGCTTTGGAGCAGGATGAACAGGCACGTAGGCAGCGTCTGGCATACAAAGTAGAGCAACTTATCGGTGCCATGTCTATTGAGAGCTGAAGAAAGGTTGCGGTGCTCACGGACGGCAAAGGGCAGAGGATTGCACAGACTCTCGGGAATTAAGAGGGAGAACAAGCAAGAAAGGTGCTGGACACGTATAAATACCAAGGCCCTTCTGGAGGGAGCAGAGACTGGCCCAAGTCTGACTGTGTTCAAAATCATATAGGATCCGGTTCGAAAAGGCAGGAAGAGAAAAAGACAAAGCATCTCGGTCAAAGTCAAATCAAGATGGATCATTTTTTCAAGCATACATGGAAAGAAGGAACCTGGAAAGTCTGGATGTCTCCATGACTGCTGCTTTGCATGAAAATTGTTTGATGTATATTAGAAAATAAAACTTTATTTAAAGGGTTTTTTTTAAAAAAAAAAAAGAAAGAAAAAGGAAAAAAAAAGAAAGAAATAGAGCAAAAACCACAGAGGCCACAGAGATAATCCTGGCAACAAAGTTCAGCTCTGAATCCTGTCCTCAAGAGACTCCCGAGGACGCGGCTCAGGCGTTCTGCGAACGGACTCTTACGCCAATTGGAAAGTCTGGAAAACCGAAATTCTCTTCTTTTTGGGATCTTATAAAAAATATGAGCACAAGTTTGCACCACACCTTTTTACACAAGTAAAATAGCAGTTTAGCCAGAAAATAGTTCAGTGGCTGAGTAACTTATAGGCACTAGAAGGAACTTTACCCAAATTGCAAAACCATCAGATCATCCACCCTGTCTTGAAATCCAGCTTTATCTATGTATTTATATAGTGTCAATATATATATATATATTTTTTAAATCCCATTTACTGTTGAACGAGGGAAGATCTGATTTTAAATGCTTTCCCCCTCTCCACCCCGTCCCTCCTGGCTGGCCGCCGGCGYGGCGCGGTGCTCCGGCGGTGCCCGGGGCGGTGGCCCGGCCGTGCCCAGCCGCGGTGGCTGGTCGCTGCAGGTACAGTTTGAGCAGGGGCGGCCGGCTGCCCCCCCCCCTCGGGCAGAGCTGGGGTGAAGCCTCCCCGGTGGCGTTTTGGTGGTCGCTCCTGGCAGCCGCCTCTCATTTCTTGCCGTAAAAACCAACAAACCCCCAATGTTTACAGTGAGCGATACTTGAAAAGACTCGACKTCGCGAGATGAGATATTTATTGCTTTCCTGTTTGACTCGCAGAGTTGATCAGCGCAGGCTCCCTGCGAGCTTCTCCGCCAGCATTCGCGGTGTCGCCCGGGGCCAGGCGCAGGACTTGTATTTCCACTGGGGAGGGGAAAGAAATCTTTGCTCTAGGCAAGAGAAAACCTTAACCAGCACCCCACRGGCCAGCTAGCGCTGCTGTCTTGTCTCTGTCTCGGCGTCTCGTTGTGATATTCAGTTCCTCGCTGGCCCCGACGGCACGTGTTCTTGTGGCCAGTGACAGGCAAATGTTTGTGAGTGTTATTTCTTTCAAAGACACCAAAGCTTATGTGTGTCCCTTTGTAGAGTGCCAGGAGGGGAAGGAACGCTGTAAATATTTCTCTCTGTAATAAATATTGATATTTGTGCAGGCTGCAGTGGGGAGGAGAGGGTGATTAGCTCTAATGGAAATACAAGTATTGACTGCATGAGCTTGGCAATGGCAGCAAAATAGCTCCCGGCGTCTGCTCAGCGCTGCCCAGGCAGTGCTGTGCCGGCCTGGGACCTTAGCTTGCAGCCGGTGTGTGTCGAAGGAAAATCCATTTTCATATCCATCCCCCTCCTCCACCGTTCCTGCCCAGAGGAGCCCGGGAGCATCACCGCGGGCTCCCCGTGCACCGGGAGAGCTGCCGGCTTTTGGTCCTGAGACGTGGTGCTAAGGGGAGCCTGCAACAGGGGAGGGGAGAGGCGTGTAGAGAAATACTCAGGAAACTTGTCTTGATTACCGTTCAGTAAAAGCCATGCCAAGTCCACTTTCTCTTGGTAATCCACTTTTGTGAGTTTCTCTGGGTCCTGTTAATACTCTGGAAGAAAATACTAATGATCAACCTTGTGCAATAAGTTCTTGACATTTCCAACAGCCTGAGCTTTGTAACTGGCGGGCTTGGATTTACTGGGGCACGGAGAGGGCTGGCAGAGAGACCGAGAAGCRGAGCAGGATATGTAGTGCCCATTTTCAGGAGAATTCCCTTCCCAGGGGTCCTTCTCCTGCACAGTGAATCTAATTTTAAAGACAGAAAATGTGCAAATGTCCGGGTTGCCCTATTAAAGTCTGGTGAAGGAGCTGTCATTGTAGCAGGCGATAACCTGCCGTGCTCTTTGCTGGGGGTTACAGGGATTACGGAATGTCAGGTTTTGAAATCCTCCAGGTCATTTTTTACTGGTTTCTGTTACTGCTATTCACAGTGATCCGGCATGCAGCTTATGYGCATGATTTCCAGATCTATATTCTAGTTATGGTCATTGTTTTGGGTATTCATATTCAGATCGTTCACCAAATTCTTGTGGTACTCTGAAACCCAAAGAAAGCACTCCAAATGGTTTCCAAACACTTCTAAATATTAGTCTGAATAGTTATTTCTGCAGGATTCACAAAATATGAATACTGCCCAAAGCAAAGACCTGGCTTTTCATCACCTGGGTGCTGGTGAATGTGTGCTTGCCCTACAGCCCGAGTCAGGCCCTCGTGGTCCTCTCTTCTTCACATCTATTTGAGAGGCTTTTGCATAGCAGCTTTTAAGCCTACTTTCCTCCTCCTGCTCTCTACCTTCTGGCCAGGAGCGCCCCGTAAGAAAAAATTTTGTCATTCCCCCTTCCCCAGTATTTTCTCAGCAAAGGCGGAGGGAGAATCATCCGACCATCCCCTGGGTTCTCTGGCAAGGGGTTTGTTGGGCAGCTGAGGGTGGCTGCTGCAGCGACCCGGCAGCGATGCCGGCGATGCCGGTGACCGGCATCTTTTCCACGTGCGTTTTGGCTGCCTGTTCCCCACGGGCGGGCGGCAGGAGAGGCGGCACGCAGGAGGTCTCCTTGCTCGAGGTGCTCCATGTGCGGCACGATGGGCTGCCAGCCCTGCTCGGGTGGTTTGCCCCTCAGCAGCCTCTCCCCCTCCACTGGCAGGAGCCTGGGGAAGGGCCCATAAACTGGGATTATCCTGGAAGGTAAAGATGAGGGGGGAAAAGAAAAATAATTGCAGAGCCCAGAGGATTGGTTTGTGAGCAAGGATTAAAAGAATCCAAGGTGTCCAAGCTGGCTAAACACATGTATTCCATGAATACACCTTAGTGCTCTCCAGAGCACTAAGGAGAGAAGGGGACAACTGAGTTTATTTTCTGTGCTGTGGAAGGAAATTGAGGAGAGGAGGAAAGGGAAAGCAGCAGGAGCACTTTGCAAACCAGTAAGCTATTACACTTTTGACTGACTTCCAAGGGAAACAGCAGAAACATCTCTTCTTCCATCATCTGAAAAGGCATTAGGAGGATGGCGTAGGGAACAGCACRGTGCTGGCTGGAAGGGGTGGCCTATAAATAATCTGCCAAGTGTCTACTCGTTGTGGTTGACATGAATTATGGATCTTTACAGGCAATTATATGGAATGAAGCAACATACCCCCTTGGGGCAAAGCGCTTGTAATTTATTGCCCTGTTTGCATCTGACTTTTCCATTACTCCTTTGGGAAGAGGAAGCCTCAGGTCTCAAAATGGCATTTTCTTTGCACTTGCAGCAAACTGGACTCGAGGTTTGGTCAGGAGGGGGCAGCGACTTTGCCTTAGATGAAACGATTTCACATCCCGCTCATTGCCCCCTTCCTCCTGCAAGGCCGGTTGGTGTTTTTATTCTCCAGTTCTCTTCGTTTCAGGTATTTCGACATCAAAGTGGGAGACGTCATTTTCCGGAATCTCTCTGCCTGGTGTCACTGCTTAAATAATTCCATTTAATCTTCTGCTCATGAGCTATCAAAGCACCCACTCCAAGGGGGAGCAAGGTGCTAATCAAACGCTTCTCCACCTTGAAAGCCTTTATTAAAAACCCATATACAAGAGTCTAACTTATAGGCAAGCTTGTCTCCGCGTGAGCCCTGCTGTGGAGCACCACAATGCTGCAGCCCACGAAAGTACAGGGGACGTGGACGTCAAGTGGTCCGCRCTTTGCCATAACGGACGAATTTGTGTTTAAAGGGAGGCAGGAGAGATCAGCATGGCCAAAGTGCTGGAGTCCCTGTGGGATCCAGCACGGACCAGTCCGCAGCTGTGTGAAGATCCACCACGGGAACCAGCGCTGAGAAATAAAACCGCTGCCACGGCCTCGCTGCTGGTGGGCAGCATCCCGGGCAGCACGTGTCGGGGAGGTTTATCCCTAAGGAGGCTGGACGTGGCCGTGCCGGACGGCAATGCCTTCCCGCAGGGTCTGGGTGCTGTGACACAGTGGGGATGGCGAGTGGTGGCCACAGAGAACTTCATCACAGCAGTGCCTTCAACACACTGTCTTAAAATCCTAACGGCCCGCCCCCGCGTAAGTTCTCTCTCCTACCTTCAGCTGGACTTCACCAAAAATGTCATAATGTAGGGAACAATTTGGGGGGGCCCGTGGAGGACAAAAGCAAGAGGACTTAAAGCTCTGGGGTTGCRTTCCCGCACGCTGCTGACTCTGAGCGCCTCGGTGCGAGTCGTTTAAGTCTGCGTGGAAAGGGTCGGAGCGCTTCCCTCCTCCGGTGGGCACGACCTACAAACAAGGTCTTACTTCCAGAAGTCCCAAGCAGCCAGCGGGGATGAGGAGCACCGACCTGCCCGCTGCCCTCGCCCCGTGCCCCGGGCAGCAGGTCGGCAAGGGGCAGAGCAGCTCCTGGCAGGGTCCCCGTGATGCTCCTGTCCAAGCCTGTGCCTCAAGCCTGTTCCCTGGCAGCAGCCCAGCCACGTTCTCGCCTGTYGCTGGCTCTTCTCCATCCAGTTTGCAGCGCTGTCAGAGCTCACTTGTCGTGGGGACTCAGCTCACCAAACTAAATGAAACTAAAATAGACTGACTTGAATAAGCTGGGACATCAAGGAAAGCTCACGAGTGACTGTACCCTGGAGAGAAGAAAAAACGTTGAGAGAAGGATAAATAACTGACATCAAAGAGGCATTAAAATGCCACAAAGCTTCAGCCATCCTATTTCAGAATTGCATTTGTACCATAAACCGCAAGCCAATAACGCAGGCAGCTGCGACGTTGTATATAGTTGCGTACTAGGTAGAGCTAGGTGAGCAGTCCCGTCTGTTTAGTGAATGTGTCTTCAGTGAAAACTCCTGCATCGCCCCAGCCTCCTCCCAGCTGTCGCCCGAGGCCACCAAGACCCGTGGGTCAGAGGCTGAAGGCAAAGCACTGGTGACAGCTAAGAGGCCACCCAGCACCCGCGTGGACAGGGTGCTTTTTTTTTTTTTTTTCCTAATCAGACATGCAGTGGGGAAATAATTGGAATAAAAGATGCCTGTGTGCACTGCGAAGGCGGCACCGTTCAGGATCTGCTGAGCTGAGCAACCCTGAAGGTGCAATTTAAATGTAGGTTGGTCAGATTAGTTTTGAAGGGGAAGAGGATGGGAGTCTTCGAACCGATTTTTCGCCTCCTGGAAGGTTTTGTGCGAAGCCTCTGTTCGCCGTGAAAAACCCCCAGCTTCGGGCGGGGGTCCTGCCCTGGGCCAGGCACGCTGCAGAGGCCGGCGTCCCGGCTGCGGGTGGGACGTGCCGCCTTCCTGGCTCCTCCACGGGCACGCTGCAGCAGGAAGCTCCGGGTCTCTGGTACGTGGCCTGCGGCCCGGGGGCTTCGCTGCCTGCCCGCGGCGGCACGGGCCGGGGGCTGTCCCGGGGGGCGAAGGTGGGGAGGCGAAGGCAGCACGGGACGGCAGAGACCGGCTGCTCCCTGGCTGGAAAAGCAGCTCCTCGTCTCGCCCGGGCGCCTGCGCTGACGGTGTCTGTGTGCTTGTTCTTTCAGATCCCCRTTTGTCCTTTTGTTACCCATTCCTCTCCTTTCTTTGTAAAAGTGGAATATAATACTGAGAAAATAGACGTTCCTGCAGCGTGTGAGAACATGCTCAAAAGACYGGCAGGGTCCATCCAATTGCATGGACAATATCCCAAACTCTCTGGGCCTCCYGAGGCTGCCAAATCAAATACGAGATCTCCTGTATGGCCTTTCCTTTGAGATTTTTTTTAATACCTCTATTTCGAATAAGCTTGGAAGTTTATGCAACAGCTTCTCCATCAGATGTTTCCATCTCAYGGACTGGACAGCAGAAAGGTGCGCCTGCAAGAGGAGCTGGTGGAAAGTAAACGAGCTGATGAGCTGATTTTGCCACATTATTTCATAGCTTCAGAAGATACCGCAGTAAAATGTCCTTCTCACATTGACGAGTGTTTCTATGTTAATGGCACCTTGGGGGCYGTTAGGAGAAGCGGTGGGAAGCAGCAAGGGGAAGGGAACGTACAGGTACTAAAACTTCTGGAGTCCCCAAAAATGTCACAGAATGTAGAGGTATCAGCCATGGAACAGATCCTGATTTCTTCTGCACCCCTCCTTAAAATAAATAYACGCCAGTTTTAGGGGATTTGTGTATTGGCAGGAAAAATGAATTGATTTGTATCCGTACCCATTCCACCGTATCGTTCTCTGGTTCCTCCCCTCCCTGTTATACTTGACACACTGGAGTTCTGTATTATATTTTTTTTAAGATGATTGTCTTTTTTTTGTTGTTTTTACAAGTGTTGTGGAAAAAAATGTAAGAAAGTTTAAGTATTTAAAAACGTTCCAAGGAAAAAAGGGGGTTTTGTTTATTCTAATATATTATTGTGTACCTATTGTAAATATGAAACACTCCTATTTTGCAAGCCAAGGACTCACTTTGTACTGTTGTTATATATAAATAAAGTTTACTGGTTAAAAAAGCCCTCTTGAGTGGGTCCTTATTTTCTAACATGCGGTGTGTGGCATTTATTTTATAAGCTGAGTATATTGGTGAGAAATAGTTACTTACAGCAATCACACCATCAATAAATGGGTAACAGGAAATCTGGAAGCAACCCCTGTCCGGCGAAGCCGGGGGTGCAGCTGGGCTGGACAGCGGGTCTGGGATTGCCTCCTGGCCTCCAGCCTTTGAAAAGCAACTTCCACCTTCGCAGCAGGGAAAATTTTTCCAGTAGTAAATGAAAAGCAACGTGCAGTAGAGGCAGGGAGGCTCTGTGGGACCGAGCGATGCTGCTTGTGGCTCCCGTTCCCGCGGAGCGGGGCGGGTGAGGCTGTTGCCGTCYTTGCTGGCCTCTCTGCTCTTCGAGAGCCTTCAGTGCGGAGGTTTGGCATCATTGCTTGATGGCCTCAAGCTCAGAAATGTCCCGTTAAGACGTGCTAGTTCATCATCTCAGCACCGGTCCTTGCAGACAGGAGGGGGCACGCAGGCAGCCCTACGGACTGCAGGAAAGACRGGGTCCTTCCACTCAAGTTGGGGAAGGAGCAGGCAAACGCTGCTTACAAATAAAAGGCCTGGATGAGGTTTTCGTGTTTTCCCCTCCKTGAAATTATCAGTCCTTAAGGTAAAATGCGTTTGCTTCCATTTCATAAATTCAAGCTAACATTTTAGCAAACGCTGAGAAGCATCTGCTGAGTAGTAGGAATCAGCAAGTGTCTTCTTCAGCAGCTGTCTGTCAACTTTAATGACCAATATGGTTGCAATTACAGCAATGAACTTTCTCTAACAGCCCGAAATTACTCTGGATGATGATAAGTGACAGAAAAATGGAGACCCTTAAGGAAGCATTAAAAAAGAAACATGGGGATCTGGAACGAGAGTTCTCACTGCTTTTTCTGAAGGATCTTAGGGTTTTTTCTTTCTAAATTAGGTACTAAAAAGGATAAATCTAACCCAGAAGGGAAAGGCTCGGCACACTGTGGATCACAGCAGGGAGTTCAGTGCTGCCCCAAGATGTAGTTTTTATACAGACGTTTGACACTGAGTCCGCTTGTTTTAGTGTAGTGCTAATAGGGAGACGGGAAGCTACTCCTGTTTGAAGTTAATGTAAATATATCATGTCGGGGCGGCAGTCTGCTCCTCAGGCAGGTCATTTTATCTTATTTTCCTCAAATTGAGAGCAAAGCTTGACATGAAMCTTCGGAAGGCGGCGGGGCCACATCCTGCTGTCTCCCACTTTAAACCGGTAGATTTTAACCTCCACGGATCGATCCCACGGGCTCAGTTAGCTCTGATGCTGGCGGTCCCGTAACCGTGCCGGTGCTGAACCAGGGTGTGTCAACCCAATATTGAGTGAATTTTTACGTGATTTGTGAAGGTAGGGAATAAAAGAGGGGATGGGTTTTTTTCACTTGTGCCTTGGGTTAGTCTAAATTTGTACCAAGAATAAAATATGAACTGAACTGAGGTTCCCAGAGCTTTCCTAAAGGCTGGAGGAGCGGGGTGTGGTATTTTACAGGGGACCTCCGGAGGTGGAGATCTCTGTGCTGACTTGCTCGTGGCCGTTGCGTTGTAGCAGAGACACTGGAGGCAGGCGGCAGGACGGCTGCTGGCAGGAGGCGTTTCCACTCCATCTGCGACCTTTGAGAGGTTATTGACTCCTTCGGCTCAGCAAAGGCGAAGGAAATTTCAACRTGAATCGACAGCATTGACCATGGGGTCATTTGTATTCATCTGCACCTTGTTAATATATTTAATATAATAAGTATACTCAATTAAAAATTACATTTTATCTGGCATGCTCTTCACAGGGCTTTATCGGCACTGACAAGGTCAAGTGCTGCTTAATAAAGGTTATATAAAATGCACATGGCTTAGATCCCTCTATCATCTTCCATGTCCARTGCAGAAGAGTGAAGAGCCACAAAGACACATTTTGGAAGGCATCACTAACACAGCAGGTTTGGACCTTACTTGGGTTAAGGTTGTGGGTCAGAGCAAACATTCCTCTGAAAGGCCGTTGGTGCGGCATCGAGCTGGGGTCCGCAGCTCTGCGRACTGCCTGGGGCAGGTTTTCTCTCTGAAACAGCAGCAAAACGGCTTTGAGTTTATCCTCCATTCCCCCATTTTAGCTTTGTCTGTGCTCACCCTCTGCATCCCCCAGGCCAGCTTTTATTTCACCTTCTGAATGTATGGCTTGCCCTGTTGCTTACTAATCACCATCGCTCTGTAAATAGTGGAAAGGATTTTGGACATCCTGGTGCTGGCTTTTCAAGCCTGGTTATCAGGGCGAGCTAATGGAGGTGACATTTTCAATTATCAAATACAATCGTGGCATTAATATTGACCTGTTTAAATTCCAGCATCTTTTCTCCTCTGTGAATGCTTAGCTAGAGGGTGACATATAATTGTATATAATCAGACAGTTATTTTAAACTGGCAATAATAACCACAAAAATCTATTGCTTTTTATTCCAATAAGCATGTGTGGTCTTGTTATATTTAAGTTGCTAACTCACACATTTGTAATAGAAATTTAGCTTAGTATTGATTGGACACTTCATTGCTTAAAATGGAGCACATCACTAATAACCATGCTCAAACCTCTCCTCCCTAATCCAGAATTGTTTCATGGGACACTCGGGACCCCCCACCATGCCCGCTCTGGTGGCACATTTCAATCTGGAGCCTGCAAAGTACTGATGTTGCTAGTGGGGGCTACTGATCTGACATCAAYGGGGTGAAAAATAGCTAATTACTTTAGAGATTTTCCAGAAGAGAAATCTTGTATCTGCTCCAGTATAGAGATACGTTTATGCAGACAAGTGTATATAAAATAATGTGAAAGTATTATGACACAATACAAAATAGATGTACAGCGTAATACAACATGAATGTGTCTATATCTATTTATATCAAGAGTATACCCTAGGGTTCATGTTAAACTTAAAATTACAAATATCGATGCCAAAACAAGGAATTTGCTTTTYGCTCAGAATAATACTTATGAAAATGGAAACCACTCAGGCTTTATTGTCGCTTCATAATTAACTCCAGTGAAGGAATCTAATTACAAATGTTCAATGCTGCCCTATGGCAAAATGTCTAAGAAAAGGGAAGGAGGATGGCCAGGCTTAAACAACTCAGGTAAAAATTAACTCCATGGTAATATTTGATAACTAAGAATGTCTCTATCAGCTTGTCTGGGTGTTAATGAATTGGGCTGTTCTTTTCACATTTGATTACTGGAGTTTTATGACTGCCATTTTGCCCTTATTGCTCCTGGAGATATGCTTGTCTGTGGCCTGAGCACCCGGAATAATATCTGGGAGYTTATAAATAGATCCCGTTCTTTCCCTAGTAAAACTCTGTTTTTTTTCCACACAGACTTACTTCAAGGCAAATCTTGGAGCTCCGTAACTGGGTCCACATGGGGCTGTGCATGGGTCCTTCCTTGGTGCTTCGAGCTTATCGCACGGCATCTCTGCTTTGGAGCAGGCTGGGAAGGGAGCCGGAGGCTTTCTGAGCAGTATGAAATACAAAACCTGGGGTTTCTGCTTTGTAGACCATTTAAACCAAAATCAGCAATGATCATTATAATTTGAAAATTATCCTTTTCCGTGGTTGCTTTGCTTTGCTCAGCACTCACCAAGAGCCATGGGGATGTGCTGCGCTCCTTGCGATGTCCAGACCCCCCCCTCCGTCCCCTGGTGCTCGCAGCTGGGTCCCCAGCAGCGTCAGCCCGCCGGGGAGGGGGATTGCTCTGGGGCCGCAGAGCCCCTCCAGCTCCCCTGCCTCCCCGGCACCTTCCAAGGGCCGCTGWTGGCCAGCTAAAGCAAACACCCAGTCCTGGGACCTCCAGCTCCATAGACACAAAAGCTGGAGATAACCCACCAGCCTCTGGGTGTTTCAAAGCAATAAATGGCCTCCATTTACTCCTGCAGTGGAGAGAATTAGTCTCCCCTGTGGTTCACTCCCAGCTYTGCTGCTGCCTTGCCATGTGAGCAACCTGCCTGCCTCCTTCCCCTCTGAAAAATATAATGGAGCTACTTCCCATCCCTTACGCAGGTGTCGGGAGATTTTATTATATTTTGAGAGCCTCAGATGAAAGGCACTGCAGAAGCACCGGAGACGAACACGTTCATTAGCCGAGTCCCCGCTGGGTGCCGGGGCTGGCTCTGGACACACGCACCCTTCGTGCTAAGGCGGCGGCGGGTGGCCTGGGACGCCGGGACGCGGGCCGGGGCTGCCGGGAGCTGCMGGSAGCTGGCTGTCTCTGCCCGGCCGGCATTGTCATTCTGCTCCAGCCACCGCCGGCTGCCCAGAGAGGAGAAAGCATTTTCTCTTTTGTTAGCACTCAATTAGGCTGAGCTTTGAGGAAAAGATATAAATGCTTAAAAGCTCTTTTTTTTTGCCGTGTTCGGCTTTCACAAAGGGAAGTGTTGGGATGATCTCCGGGGGAGAGTTGCTCTTGCATGAGGTTTTAAGCATTCTTTTGACGTTCATTTGGTTTTTGCAGCAGGAACCTGCAATCTCTCTGAGCTCGCCACAAAGGCATTGCCTCAGGCTGTACAGGAGTTTATAGACTAGGTCACAGACCTCATGCATATTTTATATGTGCTCAAATAGCATCTTAGCCTTTGACAAGCACAGGTCAGAGTGCCAGCACCCTGCCCTGGAGGGAAGTGGCTCAAGGCTAGTCACACAGAACAAATACACCAAACAAAGAGATCAAGCACCAGAAATGCTCAAATCCACTTTGGGAGAGGACTCAAAGGATTGCTCTGTGCGTGCCCTGGCCTTTTTGCCTATGCAGGTAGAAGCAGGARGATGGCCCGATGCTTCCAGAAGATTATAAGATCTGCTGGCTGTGAGGCTGGCAGCAAAATAATGGCCCTGGCCAGCAGTTCCTATCATGCTAATGGGCGGGATTCACCTCTCCTGCTACAGATATATAAAAGAGATCAGTGCTCTAGAAGATAAGTCACCCCAGCTGAGCTAAATCACCCTCTAGAGATGCTCTAATTCCCCATCTGGCACACGAGAGCCATATTCCTCCTGCCGGAGCCAAGCGCTGCTGGGGCTTGGTGCGTATTGGCACGGTGAGGCTGTAGGAAATGCATCCACAGTGGTCTCAGCACTGTACTAATTGCAGGTCTCAAACAAATACCTCATTTACGCACACACTAATAAATTTACTGCCTTTTGATAAGGAGCTGTAAAGTGGGGAGCTCTACGGGGAGCTTGCTCCCAAGGATGTGTCTCTGAAACAAGGCAGAATCTCTTTCTCCATCTGCAGAGGAGCAATGAGGAGCCGGCTGGTGGGGAAGCTAATACCTCAGTGCACGGGCTGGAGGATTAGCAGGTTGGTAATGGATATGGGTTGAGTAATAAGCTGTGAGGTGATTAATATGGATATGATTTTTTGATTAATAAGGATGCAGCAGAGCTGTCTGCTCAGGAAAGATGTTTGCAGTCACCAGTTTGAATGCAGTGACCGTTACCTTAATGCTGTGATTAAATCCACATTTAAGACACCCCATTAAATTAGAGTGTAAGAGTGAATTCTTATAACCTGCAGCAAGAAATATATTCAGGCCTGGTGGATGAAGAATGCARGAAGATCCCTGGAGAGCCTCTGGGAATGTGTCTCACCGCTGGTGCGGGCCAGCCCAGCCTGGCACTAACCCTGCACCCCGGCACCGCTTGCAGGCGTTTCGCTGCCATCTCCTCCACCCCGCTCCTCGCTCTTCCSAGCTGCCGCCCTCTGGCACAGCTCCTGACCGCAGACGCGCAGACACGAGTCGCTTCTCTGCAGCTATGTTACCTTCAGTGAACTCGGCTCAGCTGCAGGACAAGCCTTGAGCAAAAGCATCTACTGTGCACMTCAGGCGTGGGGTGCCTGAGATGTTCTGAAGTGGGTTGAGTTTTCCCATTTCTGCCGAGCCCTGAAACCGAGGGTGTCCTCCGCACTTCAAAAGGGGGTTAAACGTACAGATGGATCCCTGACCTGTCTGCRAAGCACTGACCTAGAAGGGAAGGAGACTTTCAACTGCCTTATTACCTACCTGCAGCTCAAAGCTACAGATCACGTCCCCCTCAATTGCCTTTCATTGCTCTCGGGATGAAAGCSGTCTTTGGCAGAGGGGATTTGAGAACCAAGGGACTGCAAATCCTTCCCTGCCTCCGCTGCCCTCTCTCCAGCGCAGGCAAGCACCGCTCCCACCCTGCGAGGAGCGGAGGGGACCCATGGGTCTGCCCGAAGCCGGGGCCACCCCTGCACACGTGTGTGCACACACGCACACGCCCTCTGCGTGTTTGTAAAACAATCTTTTTCATTTTCTGGTTGGCTTGGCAAATCACAGCTGCTCCTTCCCCAGAGCTCCTGAGCACATTTGCACAGGTTCCCATTTACATACAGTAGGGCTTTTAATTTCCTTCGCACCGCATGTTTCGCAAATAAGCCATCTGAAATATTGCAGATGGCCGGGACGGGGAGCGAGGTGTGGGATACTGGGGGGGGAGAATGGAGCCGAGCCCGCAACACAGATAACACACATTTCGCCTAATGGCAGAGCCCAGGCTTGCTGTGGCTGCCCCGTGGTGGAGGATCACGCGAGGGTTTGCTCTCCACTTATTTTTGTTTTAACTCAATGGCTTTGCATTTACCAAGACTGAGCCAAGGTGCTTGAGTATTAATTGATTCTTGCTGCTGAGTGAGGCTGATTAAACAGCAGCTTTGGGGTGTGAGTGGCAGCTCACAGAGGCAGTAATGAGCCTGACGAGAGGGCCAGGACTGAAACTTCTCTCCTCCAGCATCTGTTATCACAATCACAACCCCAAAAACACAGCAACAGCCACCAAACGCACACACGGGTGCACACGCACACACAGAAAAGCCTTATTAAAACAAATGGCTCTCCCCAAGACCTCCCATTCAGGGAAAYGATGGGGATTTCTCAGTTAGCAACACCCTGAAGCTGAGTTAATTACTACCGTTGGGGCAAGCGCTGCCCAGCCTCAACACCCAACACACCTCCAAGGCAAGCACGGGCTATGTAACAGCTCCGGCTAATTCAGCAGCAAAACCTCTGGGAGGGGGGCTCCCCCCGAGGCCGGGGCAGCGGGCAGAGTAATTAGGATTCTATAGTGATTGATATGGTACAATTTGTGCATATGGTGTAATTACAGGGATAATTTATGCACGCACTTGATGATAGCGGAGCTTCCTTGCTGCTGGTCCCGGGTTCCCAGGGCACAGCTGCCCAGCTCCCCATCGCCCCCCGGCCGAGGGGCGCATCCCCCCGGGAGGAGCCGAACCCCAGCGCGGAGGAAGGAGGGGGGGGACCCGCCGTGGCACCGCCACCGGGAGATGGTTAATGCGAGGAGAAGGGTGGGGGAAATGCGGGAGCAAGGCAGAGCGGTGCGCGGTGGCCGGGGGATGCTCCAGCTCCCGGCTGGATGCTCCAGCTCCCGGCGGTCTGTCTGCCATCTAGTGGCTTTCCAGCTTTTTTTTTTTTTTTCTTTTTTTTGGATGCACAGCTCCCGGAGCAGTTCCTACGGCGCTGCAGATCACTTCCGAGATGGGGTGGAAGTGAAGTGCTGGCCAGGCTTTGGAGGGATCAGAGGGACATAAGGCAACAGCAGATTGCACAGGATTAGCACTAGGTGGGGAGTGAAATCGGACCTTTATTTGTAAAGCACTTTTCTGTATCTCGTCTGGTTCAGCTTTTCACTGTTTATGCCTTGAATGTGTTTCTGACCCCGTGCACACAGACAATGAAATGCAATCCTTTCGCTCCAGTTAAGAAGTCAGTGATGAACTCAAGAACAAGAGGTCCAGCCTGACTAATTATCTGAGATGTCCTGTCTTTGCAAGACAGTTGTGATCTAGTACGCTGATTTGTAGCTATGTAGCAGGGCAAATGGTAAACAACAAAAAAAATCCCAATCTATATGTAGAGACAGTGGATTGTAGATGGACTGGCTTTAAAAGTATCTGAAAAGCTTGTCCTGTTTGTAATGCCAAACTGGGGGGGCTGCGACATAGCTCTGTATTTTTCTGCTTCTGAGATTTAGGGTTATTGCCTCGTTTGAAAAAAAAGAAGTGCAAAAAGAAGTGAGAACTTACAAACTCGATGCCCAGTTTACAGGGCCTGCAGTGTGGTCCTTACCCCAAAATGCTCTGGAGACTTTCAGTTGCCCAGATGCTCTGCACCCCAGCACCCTGCGATATCGGGAGCTGGGCATATGGCCCTGGTACGAATATCTGAGTGCTGCGAGAGATGACCCCGCTGYGGAGGGGGTGGGAGCCCCTCTGCAGCACAGGACTATCGCCGTGACCCCGCGAGGACCGACTGCTGCTGCAGAAGTGAGGTTGTTAAATGAGTGGGACAAAAGTGCCTCTCAGCAAGAGGCTCTCGTGGGCCGGTCTGCGCAGGCACGGGCACAGGGATTGTTCGGCTCATCTCCGCCCTGGCGATGGCTGCTTTTCTCTAGTGAGTGACGGTAGCCTCCGTATTGAGCTTGAAACAGCTTGAATTCCCTGAAGGGAACATGCCACGTAAACGTACAGGAATCTTATTTCCAGTCTGGCTTCGTGGTGTTGTTAGCGGAGGCTCTGCAAAGGCGCAGACATCAGAATAAATGTGACCCTCTTAAAGACGGCTGATGATGCAAAGGTCAAAAAAAGTGATTGATGAGGAGAAAAGTACATGCTAATATTTCTCCAAGAGGAAAAATAATTACATATAATGGGTRTAATATTCAAAAAGAGCCAGCACATATGGTGAGCGATGCCAGCATTTTAAAGGCACTTAAGCCTTAAATTTCCCCTTGATAAAAGTTATGTCGCTCTTACACAGTGCATCACACTGACATGTTTTATAGGCAAAGTGTCACACAAACATACCCAAAGGAGAGCAGAAATGCCAGCGTAAACAGCCGTGCTGCAGGGGCAGCAGGCGGGTGGTAACCAGCTCCCTGCTCAGGGCTTGCGGCTCTCTCCAGTGGAAGCCCCCCTGCTTCTGGGGTTATGGCCATGCATTAGGGTCCTCCTGAAAGGTGTGCTCGCCACAGGTCTGGGCAGAAGGATTGTGCCTTCTGCAGGTCTTCTGTTGTCCGTTTTCCTACAGTCAAGAAAAACAAAATTCCTCTTTCTGCTCTGCCTTAGGCAGTTAGCAGCTGGATTTGATCATTATCAACGGCATCACACTCTCAGCTTGGACATGTCCAAGGGTAGGACTTGTAAATCCTGAGCTGGCCTTTTGTCCAAGCTCAAAATTTTTGTCTCAAAGCCCTGTATTGYGAAATGAGGAATAGGGGCTGCTACAAATTCAGTGCTTTAGGCAGGAAAGGGCACAGGATGCAGGGCTGAGGATGCTCCGTGATGGAGCACCAAGCACCCGCCCTGGCAGGTCAGCTTTCTGTGTCTGCGCAGGGAGCAGGTTCCAGCAGCAGGGATGGAGCATCAGAGACCCTCCTGATTTATTGGTCTCTAAACTGGGTGCACAAAAAACCCAGGGTAGTAATCAAAGTGATAAACTTTACGCTTCTCTATCACATTGAAATAATTGTTCTGCCTGAGCATCGTTATCTTGCCATTTTTCTGCTCCCGTGTCACTTACTGAAAATAAAGGCTCACTTCTTCCATTATAATGAGCTACAGTTTCAATAATTCACAGGGACTTTTACTGGGCTTTACTTTTTAATCTTCATCACAAGGTTATAAAATTTGTGCCACTCTTCTAAGTGTTACTGAAGTATCAGCAGAAGGCTGCAAGCACAGATTTGCTGCAGTTCATTTAGTGGGATTTTCCTATGCTATATTGGAACCTATTATTATTGTTATTATTTTCCCCAGTAGCTACTATTGGGGGAAGACTAAGACTGGCTTGGGATGGAATTTGGGCCGCAAAGATGCCATCCAGTGTTCAGAGACAACATTTTCTATTCCTGATTACTTTGTTACCTGGAGAAGTTTCTGAGGCAGTGTAATCCTTGCACAATTATTCTAGGCTAAAGAAGTGCCTTTTTTTTCCTTTCCCTCTTCTATTGTTTTTTACTCGTTTTGATGTATGATACTTCCATATATGCTCTGTACATACATATTGAATTTTCCATATACAAATTTCTGTCTGTCTTCCGGAGAAGGATATGGAACTTTTGTGTCATTAATCTGGTAGCTTCTTGAATTATGGTGCTGTTTCTGAAAGCTTTTTTCATAGATATTAAATTATTATTTGACAGAACAGCATTCAATATTGTTGGAATAATTATTATGCTTGTTTAATACATCAATTTAAGCTGTTATCATGGGTTCTTTGAAATGCTGGATAATTACATAAATAGTTATGAAACATTCTATCAATGCATCTCAGTGCAAAGTATTGCCTCTGATCTTTTATAAACACAGAACTACAAACTGCATTTGTAGAAGGAAGAGGGAATTCATGGTACCGTGCTGAATAGGTTGTTTCCCTTATGCAGGTGCCTGAATACCAGGCAATTCAGGCATCAGATCAAGAAATAAACTGCCAACACCTCTCTTGCTTCCCTTCTCTCTCCTTTAGGTTTCTTTGTTGCTGCTGCCTGGGTCCACGGACAAGAGCTGGCTGAGGCACCTTCATCTGCAGGCTGCTGAAAATGTCTTTTCAGCTGCAGACGTTCCTGGGCATCGAGTTGAGCCGTTAATCTGGATGATCTGGTGCTTCTCTCTGAAGTTGGCCATTAGGGTGATGATTCGGAGCAGCACACGAAAACCTTTGCTGCGATGTAGCCACCTCTGCTAGCGACGGCCGGGCGCCCGACGGGCTTGTGGCGGGCTGCGCGGGTCCACTCCGCAGGCTGGGTGCTGGCTGCCGGCTCCAGCCGCCGCTCAGCTCCTCCGCATCCTCCTCGGGCCCCGATGGCGCAGCGCAGCCTTAAAACCATGGATTGTCTGGTTATTTCCATGACTCCTGTTGACATGAGTTTGCTCAACCAGAACGGAGTCTCGTGGCTGGCGTGTGCCGAGGGTAGGTGCTGCTTTCTGTAACCGGGAGTTTCATGACCGATAAAGCCGCGCTTGGCCCTTCCTCGCCTGGGCTGCATCTGCTGCTGCCTGGTGGGTTTCAAGCAGGGCCTGGGAATGGAACAGCTCTATTGATCTTGATTCTTCTGGAGGTTTATTAACACATTATTAATTAGCACATGAGGCCGAGGGRAGGTTTGTTAGCGCTTTCATCTGCCATTTCCAAACTTGTCATTACTCTCCTCTATTTGCACTGGCACCTATGCAATGGCTTTRTTCTTCTTTTTAAGAAACAAACCACAAATGTGTACGAATATTGGGGTGAGCATTCAGCAAGCCTGAGAAGATAGGTCTCCTTAATTTGGGAGTGGTGGGGGAAGGATGCCCTAGTGCCACGTTGCCAGCCCAAGCAGAGGACGGACAGGAGAGGGTCTACTGGATGCTGGAGCTGCAGCCCGGAATGCCTCAAGTCAGCACTTCTGGCAGATTTCGTAAGTACATATCAGTGCTTTGAATCAGGGAGTCCTTAAACCTTTGATTGAGCATTTGAGTGAAGATTCAGGCTTTGCCTGAAATTCTCTTTCCTTTGTTTAAACTTCTCTGCGGTGAGGGGAGGCAGCAGCAACCCCCCTCAGCGGTGAGATCCCAGCCAGCGCTGACCCCCTCCCCGTTTTGGGAGGGAGCATCTGGTGCTGTCGGCTGAGCAGTCCATCACGGCTCGGCACTGCTGTCACCGGGAGACATGGTGGAACGAAAACAAAAGATGTGACAAATTTGTCCTTTTCTCTTTTATAATTAACCAAAATATCTCATTGTGTAGCAAAGCATGGCTCCTAATTAACAGACAGGCGAGAGGCTATTTTTAAAATCCAGACCCCCAGTAATTATATTTGCAGCAGAGAATGATATTTCAGTCAAATGCGACAGACAGTGAGCCAAGCTCCCATGTGAGGCAATTAATATTTCACACCTGCCAAGCAGATCAGCAGCGGGGAGAGGAGGGGATGGCATTGAGAAGGGGATGCTGCGCTGGGGGGGCCACCGCTTGTAACGCAGGAGACCAAAAATCCTTTACTTGGCTGTACAATGCCCAGTGAAGTAGCACTTGCTACTGTCGAGACTGACAACGAGGAGCTGGCCAAAAGGGACATCAGCAAAATAGCTCTTGTTAGAGAAAGGGTCTGCAGGAAGGCTGTGTCCAGCCTGGCAGGAAAGGAAAGGGAAGGGAAATAATCAGAAATGCTGACAATAACTTGGCCCGTTTGGGAAGTAGACTCCAACATCAGGACAGTCAGCCCTGTCCCTTCCATCATGAAGTTATTTTTCTTTTACTGGTCCCAGCGAGGCGCTGGGCAGCTGGAGGAAGCCGTCGCCTTGTGCTCAGCGGCTGCGCTGTCTTCCAGGGCCTCTGGGCTCTGCCAGTCGCTCCGTGTGCTCGTAATGGATGTAACTGCACCTCTCCTGTGAGTCGTACATATTAGCGTGTTCATTTTCCCTGTTATGGAGACAAAAGCATGTATTTTCCTTCCCACTGTTTTTGCTGTTCAGGATTAATCTGCCCATTAATGGATAATCTGTCAGCGTTTAGATGCATTGAAGTTGGGAGGAGATTTACAGGCTTGTGATACCATCTGCTTTATTAGAATGGTTTGAAAACCTGACGTTCAATTTGTTCTGCAGGATTTGACGACAGATTATTCTCTAGATTCCAAAATAATTAAGAAAACCAAAAACCAGAGAGAATGTGACAAGGAGGATGGGCAGAGGGAGRGGAGGCAGCTCACGACCTGTCCTCTGGCTAGGAAGGACTGACTAACCTTGGCAAAGCAGCCCGGGCTGGAGAGCTTCTCTGCTCTGCTTTGTTCCTGTGCATGGTAATAAAATGCCACCAGAAGCACGGCTGGGAGACCATTTAGCCAGCAAGTCTGAGCCTGGAGGATAGCACAGCCACAATTTGTCTCTTATGCCTTGGTAGTAATTATAAAGCTTTTGYGTTTAACGAAGAAGCTGGTAGTGGGGAGGTGGTTGTGTGTTCCATGGTTTGCTCTGAAAGACAGAGCAACACAGTTGAAGGTATGGGGAAGGTACCTCGAACGCTGCAGCTCTGAAAGTTTCCCTTCCGAATTATGGAGGAATCTCGCTCAGACAGGGGACTCTATTGACCTCCYGCCACCATCCTAATGAGAAAAGATGATGGTAAAACTCCAGGGGGGGAAAAAGCAAACAAATCTTCTTTCTTCCATAAAAACAAACCAACAAACCTGTAACAATTAATCTGAAACCATCTAGGAGAGGTCCCGGGAGAGGGCTTGCATTTCCAAAGCGCTCTTTGAAGCACTTCGTATAAGTAATGGACCCTCAGCCTCCACGTATCGATCGTGTGCCCTGTGTCACCAGAGCGCTTTAGCTAAATGATGCGGCGTCACTTCTCATCACCAAGGCTCTCCCTAAGATTACAAATGCTGCTGAGAGGGGCTGCGTCCCAAAGGGTCAGAGGAAAAGTTCTTGGAGGTGGGMAAAACAGTCAATTTGTAGTACTCCTCATCCCAAACTTACAGTGCGAATTCCCTCAGTCCTCTGACYGCCCCAGCCAAAGTCATGTTGAGCAGCACTAAAAGCCGAGCCTGTTGCAATTCTCCTTCCGTGTGGGATAGCACAGGAAAACACAATTCCTGYTACAGCAGGGGCTGTGCGCTGCTGGCCTTCTCACGGAGATGCTGTTTGCTCTTGTGCATCCACATGTGTGCATGTACTGTCCTGCTCCCCTCAATCCCCTTGCGGCATCTCCCCCAGCTCCGCTCCGCAGCACCCCCCAGGGCTTCCCCTTATTCCCCCCTTAATGGATCCCTGGGTTCTGTCTGTATAAAATTAAGGTGCTCTTTGTTCATCATAATTGCTTGAGATCCTTGCAGAAAAGACTTTCTAAAAGCACAAAACAGAAATATTCCCGTGTCGGAGAGTTCTGCTCTTCACAAAACAGCTGACGGAGGCTGTCCTGCATTGTGTCAGGACCTTCAGCAGCAGTAATTCTGGCGTGGTACCGCAGGGGGAAAATGCATTTGATGGAGCTAAAAAGAAAAATATCTGAAAGAAAAATGTAATTGGAGAAACCGCAGTGTTTATTAGTAGTGGGCAAAGGGGAGCTGTGGAAGGCTGGMGGTGTCTCAGGGCTGCTGCCTGGGGATGCGGTGCCGGGAGGCAGGCAGCCCGCCCGGCTGGGCTCGCAGCCGCTGCACCGGGTCGCAGTGCAGCTGGCCGCGCGGCGAGCGCGTGGGCCTGCTCGAACACCGGCCGCGCGTGAAAATGGAGAGGGCAACAGGGCAGGTAGATGTCTGGGGCCCGCGGAGGGACTGGAAGTAACAAGCCTATTTTCTCGTCAGCTTCGGATTCCCYGTGTGTGAAATCGCATGTATTTCCAAATCAGAAATGGGAGGATTTAATCCAGCCCCGTGGCTGGTCTGGCTGCACCCCTCGGAGGGGACAGGGCAGAGAGGCCCAGCAGTGTTGGGACCATCCCCGCTGCGCCTGGGCRCGTGGGCTGCCCGTGACCCCGCTGTGGCCGAGGAGCTGCCATCCTGAGCACGGGGAGGACAAAGGGGCTGCCCCTGGAAAACTCTGCTGGGGCCTGAAATCCTTCCTGCAGCTCTGGGAAAAACCGGAGTCGTTAACTCTCCGTTACTGTGGGAAGTTTATTCGTCCTGGTCATTTCTAATGCGTCTTTTATTATCTCATAAATAGATTCCCCCCCCCCCCCGATCATCATAGTACTGAGAATATAAGGTTTGGGATTACATCCACAATTTGGATGTCTTTTTTATGCTGCTGCTTTAGTTGGACCTTATCAATAGCATTATATGAGATACACTATAATTTGTATGGTGAAATAGCACTATAATTTTAAACACTAATACTGTTGGATGTTTATATTTTAATGCAACTGTCCTGCAGTACCCGCCTCCTTCATGGCAAGAGCTAGGCTCGTAAGATGCCCCTCGCTCCCCTTCCCAGGAGGTTTAACTGGATAGCATCTGATTGCATATGCACTTTGATTTTCAGTGATACTGGAAGCTTTTTGTTCTATTATTCACTGTAGGTCTGTGTTGTCTGTGCTTATTATGTGCCATCAGAAGGTACCTGGGAGTCTGCAGCCTTCCCAGCCACTCCTATTGTACAAACACATCAATAAATAAGTGGTGCCTGAATTTAGCTGTGTGCTCATAAGTGTTAGCAGAGCCCTGTCATTTTTTCAGGTCATCCAGCACTGAAGTTGAAATAGTTTTGCTGTTGGTTCCTTCTCTTCAGGAGACAACCAAAGAAGTGGTTGTTAGATTTCTGTTTCATTTTATTTATCCCTCCAAGACCAAGGACATGACTTTAAAATCAAAACAAAAGGGTATTTTGAATGCGGGCCATTACAGTTTCCAGTGCGGTGGGTCAGTAGCAGCAGGAGTTGGTAATGACTGAGGATGCTCCTGTCTACGTATTTGAACAAACCCTCCTTTGAAAAATGGAGACTTGTACCTCTGGGACCTCATTTCCCAGGTAGAAAACAGCAGCACTTTATTATCAGCAATTGCCCGGGYGGAGATGAGAGCCCTTTCCAGTCCTTTTCCCCTGGTGCTTTTAAAGAYGCCTTTCACTGCTGCCAGTGATGAGTTTTACATCTCATCTGGTGCTTCAGTAACACCTGGCACTAATCTGATATTTACTCAGAGTAAAAGCCATTCCGTTCTCTCCTAATTACAGTTTTGGTTTCTCTCTGAGAAATACCACCACAGTTTTTAGGCTGTACTTGACGTGAGTTACAGCCGGAGGGGGTGTTCTCCCTGGAATAAAGGCAACGTGCGCTTGGGTTGTGCTGCTTCACCAACGACCTCTTGCGCCTACTGAGAGCAGCTACCGCCGCCCGCGGCTGCTCGGCTGGAGGGCGGCTTTACCGGCCGCGGCGCGGCTTTACCGGCCGCAGCGCCTGGCCCGCCGCGGGCTGCGGGAGGGAGCCGCGCCGCCGAGGGGCGCTGCTGCTCCGCGCCGCTCCGCGCTGCTGCTCCGCGCTGCTGCTCCGCGGGGCCGAGGGGCGCTGCYGCTCCGCGCCGCTCCGCGCTGCTGCGGCTCCGCATCCTCCTCCCGCCGCGCCCCGGGCCCGGCCGGAGCCCCCCGAGCGCGACCCCCCCAAACCCCCGCCCTCGCCGGCCGCTGCTGGGCCGGTCCCACAGCTGAGCGGAGCCGAGGCGATGATGCTCTGCGGGAGGCAGCCGTGTCTCTCGCAGTCACTTCCCGCGCACGGCACGCTCSGTATGACCTTGGAATAAACAGGGCAACCCCTTAGGTGGCTATGTTTAAAGTATATTTGGGAATATCGACCAATTAAAAATATAAAAACAGCCAATGGGAATAATTTCTTCACCAAAAGGGTTGTGAAGCATTGGAACAGGCTGCCCAGGGAAGTGGTGGAGTCACCGTCCCTGGAGGTATTTAAAAGATGTGTAGATGTGGTGCTCAGGGACATGGGTTAGTGGTGGACTTGGCAGTGCTAGGTTAACGGTTGGACTTGATGATCTTAAAGGTCTTTTCCAACCTAAACGATTCCATGATTCTATAATTTCGTCACATTTAAAATGAACATCTCCACCCTGGCAATTGCTGATAATAAATGCAAATAGCATTTATTTGGAATTAAAGTTTAAATCACGCATCTTATATATCTCACTTGGTGTATCAACAAGATGGACTTGCTGCAGTCCTGGTGATGGATGGAAAGCCCAAGCAATGAATCCAGCTTGCATGTTCATATGACATCCATAAATGGGAGAAATAAATTGCAATCAGCAGTCTGCAGATCTGGATGGAGAAGCTAATCTTTGTACTAAATTACGAGACTTATGCTTTAATGATTTTTATTGGTGTTTTGTGGTGCTGCTGTTTATTATAGTTAAGTACTTTGGACGGTGCAGCAATGAAAAGCAGTCAATGAAATCAGCCAGGTTAATGAGACTCTGATACAGTCCGAAAGTAGTGATGGATAGTAACAGGAATATGACTAGTTCATCTCTGTCCTCTCCTGTTCATTTTCCTATATTGCTGCAGCTACTTGTCATTCTTTGTATATTCAAACAAATGTGCRTATTTCCAGAAAAACAAAAAAAACAGCTCTTGAGGATATCTCATCGCTTCAACGCACCAGCAGTAGCCATCTCAAATCATACTTCTGTGTGTTCGACTGCACCTAGTGCAGGCAGAAGTGATACAGCCGCATCCTACAGAGGTGTGTAATTAGCTTATTTGCTCTTTCCAAGGCATTATCATGACTTTAGCGAGAGCCAGTTCTCTCACACTGACAAAAGCACTATTGAAAGAGTTTTCAGCTAGGTGTCATTGCTGTTGCTGGCTTTTCTCATTCCCTCTGGTGCGAGCTGGCAGGCTCCCTAGCCGCTGGCCCTCCTCCCACGAAGGGAAGGCGCGATGCGCTGCTGCTGCAGAGCGCTCTGACATTGCTCTCTCCGTCCGGTCGGTGGTGAGATATCATCTCCATGGATCTCGTTCTTCCCGTCACAAAGCCGGGAGGAATTACTTTCAAAGACAACAAAGGTTTTTATTTAGCACTTGTGCCGGGGCAGTTGGAGTGGTTTCCTGCCTGCGATGTTCAATGTGCTGCAAACTGTTTCCAGGTCACACCAGCAGCTCCGGCCGAGCATCTTCTGGCTCTTTGCCCGCCCTGTGCCAGTTTCTTTCTTCACATTTGGGCCCCCATTCTTGCAACTTAGACAAGTTACTGCTTTTTGTAGGCTTCAGGTTTTGCCGATTCTTGCCTTGTTTTTCAAGGCAATTCCTTCTGACTCGTTCAGCCTCCGGTATTGCTGCAGAAAATATGCATCTGGGGAACAGTTTCATGGAAAAATGCTTAAGTGACTTGATTTACACTGTAGCCTGCCCCTTAAAACTAGATTAAAACCCTAGTAATATCCCACAAAGCGCTGAACAGACAGAAGGTAGTAAATGAGCATAGCCTTGATTAGATTTGAACCAACAATCTTGAAGTAAAAGTTTAAGGCATAAAACTGTTCAGCAATCTATCCACCATATGGTTTGCTTGAATGTAGTCATGTGTATGCTTCATATTTGCTTTATTATTTGAAGATATTGATTTTAGTGGAATAATCATACTAAGCAATTTGTTTTAATATACCACTTTTCTTAACAGTATGTTATAGTTGCAACAACCATGCTTTTTTTTTTTAAGATTTCCAAAAGCTTTTTAAAATAAAATACATGATCTACAGATCAAAAGTCTGATATTCTTGGGTTTTTTCAGCTGTCTCTGAGGAAAGACTCTGCTGAGCGTAAATAAATAAGCAGTAGCTGTGCAAGGGGGTAATAAATAGCAAGGATGCTGTTGCAAGGACTATGAAGAGGCAAGACTTTGCCCAAGTTAAAAAAAAATTTTATATTTGGTCTTCAATTCTGAGAACTATACTTAAATAAGACTTAGAAAAAGACTACAAACACCTAGATAAATGGTGGTGTAGAAAGGAAGCATTCTTTCATAAATGATGGTTATTAAAGGCTCTGTGCACTCAGTTTGGAAGTAAATTTAAGAGCCCAAAGTTGCGTACTTCTTGCCGAAGCAAAAGGTTTTCCTTTGAGATTACAAAGAAGGGAGGAGAGGGGGAACCTTCATTTAAAGTTGTAGGTAAAGGTGAGGTGAAGGGGCAAGAGAGGTCTCGTCCAGCACCCTCCTGTAACGGAGGGCAGCGTGCCCGCGGCACACGCAGGGATGTTTCTTGGGGGGTGAGTGGCTCTTCCAGGGCTGGGAGAAGCAGATGGCTTCGGAGAAGCTCTGATGTAGAAGTTGAGGCAGTAATCTCTCCAGAACAGCCTTCGCACAAAGCATGCCTTGATGGGAGTCTCAGGATGTAGTTTCTGAAACCTTAATAAAGGAAGCATTTCCTGCCCCGAGTTACAATATAAATACAATAACGTGCAAAACTAAACACAATAAAACAAATAGATGACAAGTTCTTAAGGAAATCGCGATAAGGATGATAATATTAGGGAAGCTTTTGAGCTCTTTGCCCTTTCTTAGATGAATCACAGTCAGATCGTTCCTCAGAGGCGTCTGCTCGGCGCAGAGCGCTTGCGTCCTGCGTTAGCAGTGGACAGGAGTTCTTTGGTCCCGTGCCTCCTGTTAACACAAAGGAGATGCCGTCCCAACAGCATCTTAGAAGCTTTACTAGGAGAAATAACCCAACCTTCACTCAAATACCATTTTATTTGCAGCTTCATACTCTGCTCTGGTTGTCCCGTCCCGTACAGRCGTAGGGGTGCTCGTACCGCTCCCGAAAGCCGGACCTCCCGCAGCAGTTCTTTGGAGGCCTGAGCACGGTGGACGTGGGAGATCGGCTGTAATTTCTCGAAAGCGTTGGTCTCTCTGGGAAGTGGTGCGGTTTGGTTGCTAAGGCTGGGGATTGAGACGCAAAACTTTTGGCTTTTGGGGTTTAGTTGTGGTGTGGCGTTGCTCCAAGCACTTCCACGTGCCTCTGTTCTCGCCCGGGCGGTGGGAGTGCTGTGAAGCAGGAATACTCACTCGCTTTTAAGTGGGAAAGTTATTAAAATGCGTTGAAACTCTCGAATGGCAATGGATAGGTGAGTGTAAGATTTGATTTATTTGATGGGATTTTGCACAGAAATAGTCTTCTCATGTTGCACATCCTCCGGGTCAGCAGTGCCGGTGTCTTGGGAGGATGGTGGGAATCTAATTATTTCATTTGTCCAAAATAGCAACTTTTAAGAGGTGGGGAAATGACTACACCAAAACTATTGTATGCCATCTGCCTGCTAAAATACTTATAGAAAACATGTTTCCTGGCATATAACTTCCTAGCCATATGTCTATTGCATCATTCACAATTAAACTAAATCACCCTTAAATACTTGGACAAATTCCCAGTCTATGTGAACAAGCCTTCATCACCGTGCTGTTTGAAATTTGGACACTTGGTCCTGTAAATGTTCAGTTGAAACTGGCTCAGTCATTGTTAACCTTATACAGCTGATACAGACTGCTKCGAGATAATTCAAGTGCATGTTTCTTATTTTGGTCTTTAAATTTTTAACTATCAAAATTTATTGGGGTCTGGAAGGAGGAAATAATTCTACAGTATTCATTTGCAACGTGCTCAAGTCACTTTAAGCAGAGGTTTAAATAGAGTCTCGTATCAATGAGAAAAGGTGTTCTCTTCCGCTCATTGAATAACCAGACGGAAATAACTGAAGAGCCTGTTCACAGCTGGATATTCCGAATATTTGGAATATGCCTGGAGGTGTGTACACCCATACACACACCCCCCCAGCCGAAGAGCTTGCCCACTTCACAGCATCTCTGAAGCATGATTGCGAATGGACATCCGACGGCAGAGCCCGAGCTACCCCCGGTCAGGCTGGGTCAGCCTCGTTTARGCCTCGGCGCTGGCGGTGCTGGGGACAGGCAGGGTCCCGCTGCCACCGCCCCCCGCCACGCGTCCTCCGACGGGAGCTCGGCGACGCCTGCGCCGGAGGAACGGCTGAGGCTCAAAAAGCGGAGTGGTTGGATGGGTGGAAGCACCTCTAGGTCTCTCTTCTAAAATCCTCTGAAGACAGTGCTTTCAATTAAAGAATAATCTTTATAAGTAATTGATTTTGGGTTTTCCGGTTCCTTGTCTGAGGATATGTCAGGTTTACCTGTTGTGCCATGCTTAGCTGAGTCACTAGCCTAAAATGAGTTTTAAGGGATGGTCTGACTCAGATAGTGCACACAGTGGACATAAGTATTAATGAAACCCTACATCTTTGACACCAGGAATGTCATGTAAATGCAGCCCGACTTCCGCTGGAAACCAAACCCGCAAGCTTCCCGTGCTCGGTGTCTGGCAGACCCGGTCATCATCTATTTTTAGTCCAACTCTCTATTTTTAGTCTGTTTTTGAAAGGTGAAATAAAACTGGCAGCCAAACCCGGATGATTCTGTTGGTTTCTTTCATTCAGGAGCCCGGAGCGGCGCTGGAGGAGAATGGCAGGAAACCTGGCAGGGCGGAGGGGAGAGCCCCCCGCGCGGGCAGGGCGGGCAGGAAGGGGCTGGGGGGCGCAGGGGGACCCGCCGCCGGCGGGGACCCACCGCGGGGCTGCACCGGTTCATGGKCCAGGGCTCCCCTGCAACTCCCGTGCAAACAAGGGGCTCAGCACGAGCGGGTTTGTTTTACTCTTTTCCTACAGTTCACTTATTTTTAGTGTGGAAATAAAATTTCTAAGCATTTCTGAGATTTTTGCCCTCACTGTACAAGAGTGGTCCCGAGCTCCGTCCTGCCAGAGGTAGCTCGGCAGCTTTTCTTGATGTTTTTCAGTGTGATGGGATGTTGGTCCTCACCAGACGGTCTTCTGTCTTCCTAGTGGCTGATAATTAGAAATTTCAACTTTTTATTTTTAGTTGTGTTATTCAACCCAAATTCTTCCTTTACTAGAAAAAAAAATCTGTTATTTAAATAGGACCTTTGTCTCACTCTACTTTTCTCATTTCATCTTTTGAATGCATTTTCTAAACCGCTATGCATGCAAACCTGTGCTTGTACTGAGCCATGCCTTTCCCTACGTGTGTGTGTGTTTGAGAGAGGAAAAAAGAGAAAATGTTTGGTGGGAGCTGTTGGAGCCAGCCGGGCTGTGTCCACGCTCAGGTTTTGTACCGTGTTGTAGACCATATTTTACTGGGATATTTTGGTCTTTAGTGGAGCTGTATAGCTCTGTCATTCAGTAACAGATTACTGAACATAATAGAAATCTTTATATAGATGTTGGAGCACATTTCATAGCTACAGATGTTTCCTTCCAAGAGACATTTTCCTATCATAGAATCACAGAACGGTTTGGGTTGGAAGGGACCTTTAAACATCATCTCGTCCAACCCCTGTCCTAAGCTAAAAGCAAAAGCTACTGGAATTTCATCATAGCCATAAATGTGTATACTGGAAATGCTATTTGGGGATTTCTTTGTATATAATACTACCCTATCTTTTTTTCTGTCTTTTAATCCTCTTGCTGACCATAGCCATATGACTGTAGAAGTGTAATGGGGGCATCCACAAAAAGATACTACATTGAGCAACCGCTTCATTGTCCTTCCTGCCATAGCTATTTTCCTGCCACCTCATTTTTAATTTCCTGCTAGCAATGATTTCTTTAGTGACCGCATCATTTAGCTGTAAAAGAAAAGGAAGAATTCAGACTTGACTAGAGTTTAGTTTCCCAAATGATCACATCTTTTTTTTTATCCCCAAAGGCCAGAATGATTACTAAGACATTTCTGTTGCCTTTGGTGTCCCCAGACATAAAAATCAAGAAATGGAAACATCAAAGTATTTTAAAATAAAAAAAAAWWTTTAAAATCAATACTTTTGGAGATACTCATGTTTCTTTAAGGCTACATTAGGATGCAGTGACTCAGCCCCGTTTGCCGGCATCCCTCGTCCTGCCGGCTCCAGAGCTGGTCCCACGCGCGCCTGCGGTGCAGCCACTGGAAAACCGGAGAGCCAGGGCCAACCATTTCCACTTGGTAAAGTTCAGCCTGGTAATAAAACTGAAGTCAGTATTTCTATACTGTTTTTAATGTTTCTGTAATGCGTTATTAATGGAAATGAGCTCCAGGAAGTTATTTATTAGTCTCAAGTCCCTCTTCTGCTCYAGGTTTTATGCAGAAGTTTTTGCCTGTGGGTTTTTCTCTCCCCCAGACCTTCYCTGAACCATTTCATTTGTGCTCTCTGTTTGACCGAAGTCAATTTAGTGAAGCTAATGGAGTTACTTCTCTTCAGGTCAGTGACGATTTCGCATCCTTGAGTTCCTTGCTTAATTTGCTGAGAAAATTTCAGGTTCTAAAGACAGCTTTCAGAGTTCCCCCCTTTCCGCTGTGGCACTGGCCACAGCACAGCCCTGGGACCGTGCACGGGGCTCGCCGGCGGTGGCTGGACCTGGGGTTTCTCCACTTCTCTGCTCTCATCAGATTGTGTTTACTTTGCTTTGAGGGAAGTTTAGCAGCAGGCTCCACTCTAATCCTTCCTTCCAGCTGGAGCACATTGTATCCCTGCCTTCACTCGCACGGGAAAGCAAGCAGCTCTCAGGAAAGAGTTAAGCCCAGCGAGGCTTTGGGATCTTTGCTGGGGAGAGGGTTGCTCTTTTGTTTGTTTTGAAGCGCTGGCAGGAAAGTGGGGAGGAGAAAATTACCTAAGTGATAGTGAGGTTGCCATGAACTATATAAAACTGAAATCAAATTGGAGAAACTCCACCTCGCAGTCTTCAACCATAAGCACAACCCCTGAAAGAGAAACCCACCCCACAACCGAGTGATCTCAAAGGCTTGAACTCAAACCAAGCTACATGAGCTCAGAGCTGCTGCAGGACTGAAAATCCAAGAGCTGTCACAGCCAGACCCAGTTTTAGTGGGAGCTGCGAGCAGGAATGCTGTTCCTGGGAAGTTTAAAAATAATGAAGTGGAGGCAGCTTTTCTGGATTGCGTTCTGTGTTGTGGAGCTGTCTGGTGAGTATTGACTGCAGCAAATACCAGGGTTGCAAGCACTGAGCAGTGCGAGACTAGTGCATGGGGCAACTTCTTTATAACTTCTGAAACAGCAGCTGGGGGGATGCATTTTAATGAGCGTTTAGCGGGGATTGCAATTTCACATAACGAACACTGCAGTGACATTTTACAGAACAGCACTGCATCAGGCATCCTGGCCAACACATTCACAGCGATGTGCTGCAAAACAGAAAGTGCTGCTGGTTTGAAAAAGAGAGAAATCAGGATATAAGGGCTCCCTATAATATTACAGATAACACAAGAGGATGCAAACGCAGCATCCAAAGCTGTACAGTGCAGCCACAGTTCAAGTCGTTTCTCAGTCTGAGTTGGTATAAATTAGACTTACTTTTGTTTTGTGGTAGGAACTAAACATTTTCTGAAAATCAAATGAATCTCCATAAATATTAAAATCTCCTATTCCAGCTCTTCAAATATTCATCATCTGAAAAAGTGAGTAATAATACAGAGATTTTCTCTAGGTACTACTTTTTAAAGGGTTATATTTTAGGGAAATATTATCATTTCTCTCCCAAACCCAACAACCATGAAGTAATAAAAGGGGACTTTAAAAAGTGAAGCAGCACTCTGTGTGCTGCATAGTGTGCTGGGACAGGAGCCAGGAACCTGCGGGTGTCTCCTCAAATGTAATTTTTCCTTACTCACATGAATGTGAGCGACTAGATCTATTGAAAGAATTTGCTGTACTTTGTTCTTCTGTTTCATGGCGCTCCTTTCATGTTCCCTTTGCTGCCAAGGTATATTGCTCACCCGAGCCATTGTGCCTGACCCTCCAGTCTATGTTAATTTTACAGGAAGGAAAAAAAAACAATTTTATTTGAGAGAAATAAAATTCAGGACTGTCTGGTTGGGCTGAAGCGAGCGGCAAGCGAGGATGTAAGACAAAAGTGTTTACCTGAAACGCGAAACCTGAGTTCCTTGTAGTACAAAGCAAAAGTGATACAAAAGTGATAAAAAGCTTTGCCTTTGCAAAGACAAAGCTACCGGGCGACAGAGGGTTTAATGCTGCAAAATGTCATTCCTTTTGCCGGCACAGCCAACGCTCCATACTTCTGCAGGATATTACGGTGCTTTATTAGCACGTGCTGGAAAGTAGAGGAGGTTTATTTCTGTTCAATGTAACTGCCGTGCAGAGCAGAGAAAAACCAGAGAGCCCATCCTTGGGGCTCTGCGTGCTCTTCATCGCTTTGGGGACTCCAAGTGAATGAAGCGAAGGTTTCCGTCGTGCATCTCCCGGTGGCAATCCCAATTCTGGGGCGTTTGTGCTCAGGTTGGCTCCTGGCAGCGCTGACGAGGGTGGGACGACCAGCCGCCACCTGCCCCCGGGACAGCTTCAGCTAAAGCCACGTGTTTTACGGGGGGAAAAAAACCCCCCGTGCCACGCCGGGCCAGGTGCAGGTCTTCTACAAATGCCACGTGTGGATGCGGCGTGGGGGGGCCGGAGGCCGGGTACCCACCAGCTGCTGTCTSCAGTCTGACTCCGGAGCGATGAGCAGCGTCGTCCAGCCTCGCAGGGAGCGAATTGCGTAGGAAATRCGCGGTTCTGGGGTTTGCCCGATCCTTTGGGGAACCGCTGCGTTGCAGTGAGGGTGGGAGAACTTTACGCTTGTCCCGCAGGGTGGGCTCATGCTCCGGGGCTGCTTGAGAACCCTCCGCCCGTGATGCTGCGAGCGCTTCGCGGTGGCAAAATTGGGTATTGATAAACCATGCGCAGAGCTGCCCTGTGCTTGTCTCAAAACTTACATGGAAAAGAGTGTATATATTCTATTTGTTCCTAATACAAACATGTTCTTTTTTTTTTAATTTTTTATCTTTCTTTTTTTATTATTTTTCTATTTTTTGTATCTTTTTTTATTTATCTCTGCCAAACTTGATTTTTTTTAAAAAAAAATCTCTTTTCTTGTCATTTTAAAGCATTCTTTCTTTCCTTCATTCCTTTTGCAAGATCTAGAAAAGCTCTAAAAATCAGGGGAAGGAAAAAGGAGCTTTAAACCTTACAGCCACTTGAGTTTAATGTCCTTCAGAGGGCTGCACATCGTAACGGCACCAGCCAGGAGCAACCTCGGTGCCAGGGAAGGYGCCGGACTCCCGAGCGGTGCCGGGAGAGGCCCCGAGCCCGAGGAAACCCTTCCTCCAGCAGCTGGGGTTTGGCGGGGCGGCTCGGGGGGTCCCCGCAGCCCCCTGCCCGGCGCACCCTGCGTGACTGCGGCCCCACACCCATATCCTGTCTGGGAGAAGGAAAAGGGGGAGGGAAGGGATTTTTTATCAGATATTTCCAGAGGGAAGAGGGCTCCACCCGCTTGAATTCCTGCCACATGGCTGAGAGCAGTAAAACTGGGAAGGCGTTGAGTAATGCAGGCTGGAGCCCTCGGAGGAGCCGCTGCGGGAAGCCTGGGCTGGCCCCAGCTTCGGAGCTCCCGGCTCGCCGGGTTCCCTCACCCTCCTCTTCTGCAGCCGCTGGTACCAGCAGTACCAGGGTGCCGGCTCGCCTGCGGCACTTTGCCGGAGCTCGGCCGCAGCCCTTCAGGTGCACCGGCCGAGCTTGGAAAAACACTTCGTTAAACACACAGAAGAGTTGGAGAAACTATCCTGGCACAGGCTTTCTGTGTCAGAGCGCTGAAGTCGGCACCCAGTTGGCAAAAGGTTTACCGAGAGGTTTACCAAGAGATGCGTGTGTCAGCCGGTGTCGGCACAGGAGGTGCAATTACCGCCCGGGAATCCCCGGTGGGTTGCACCTTCCACCTTGCAGGGATGGAGGTGCAGGGGAGAAACCCCCACGTTTAATTTGCTGCGGGTGCAGAGTAGGGCACAAATTATGGAAATTTTTCTCCTGTTTCCTGAGCCTTTGCCACTGCAGAGTTTTGCCTTTTGTGGTCCTGGTTTAGCGCTCAGGGATGAGTATTGGACCAAGTCAGCTGCTTTAACATTTATATTGTTACTTTTTTTAATGTGCTTTGAGCTGAGGTACTTCCTAAGCCCCATTATTAAAATATCTTTAAAAATCAGAGGCATTTACTTTTAAAAAGCTAGATAGGTAAATACTGTGAAGTACAGTTTTCTTTCACATATCTGCATGCTTTTGCTCCTGCATGTGCCAGCACTACCAGGTGAAGATTTCTCCGAGGTTAATAAATGGCTTGGCTTAAACTCTCAAACCCTTAATACTAACAAATTGACAAAGTTTAGCAAAGCTAGTAAAAATGTATGGTGCAATAAATGACCCACTTTAGGTGAGCATAAATACTATGTGACATGTCTTCTCACAAATTACACTGAGCAATAATCCAGGCTTCAGTTTATGAGATTCAGTGGTGAAAAGACTTTGATTAGAAATACCTCTCAYGCTTTACAAACATCTGGAATAGTTCAAAGGTGCTTGGGTGGCTGTGGCACTTGGGGAGGTCAAGTCCAGGTGCTACATTGTTCTAGTGATGTAAAGTTTCCTGCTAATGTCCAGGCAAACACAAAGCTGTACGCAAAGCGTGGATTTAACTTTGTGCTACTCATTATTCTGGGCATGCAGTCATGCCTCCTGCTTTTGATTTGTTAAAATTCATCAGAAAAACTTGGTGATTTAACCAGTTGGAACTGAATTGTCTTGGAGAGAAGAAACTTCTCCCTTAAATAAAAGCGGTGCCAGAACCTAAATCCCAGCTCCAGACACCTGCGCCGAGCCCTCGGCAGGGCCCCCGCCTCCCCCCGGTGCTCCCGCGCCCGGAGCAGCTGCAGCCCGGCCGGGACGAGCCGGGATGGGATGGGATCAGATGGGATGCGCCGGCACGGGTGGCCCCGCGGCGCCGGGCTGGGGTGCGCTCCCCCCTCCGCACCCCCCGGTACAACCACCCACCGGCTGCAGGAACAGCCGAGCAGCGCTGCCTGCTCTCACCCACGGCCAAAATGAGCGGCGGTCATCTCCGTCTTTGCTTGTCATAAACCGTCCAGGTTCTCTGGACCTGATCCGGCAAAGTACGAACACCCCAACTCTGAAAAATTCCTGCCAGGACAATACTGCAGTGCACAATAGATAAATTCATGTTTAACTGGCAGGGGATGCATTCAGCCCAGCCGCTGCCCTGATGCTGGTGCTGGGCGGCTGATCAGGACCTGTCAGTGCTGCTCCATCTCRAAGGGTTGTTTGGAAGGATGAAGTAACTCTTCTTGGAGCTCGGGCTCCCCTGGGCAGAAATACAAATGAAACAACGTATTTTGTATTATTTTCTCTTTAGTATCTGGGTAAGAATCTTAAACAGCAACAGCCCTGGAGTAGGGACTGAAGTCGTTTGTAAAAAGTGGAAATAGATCTTAAGGATAGAAAAGGTTAAGAAATGTGAAGAAATGCAGTTTCACTGACTCATATAGTTCATTTCAGAAGGAAAAGCTGGAAGTGTCATCTTTGTAACATACCAGGAAGCAATATATAAACTTTAAGTTAGAACAGCAAACCATTCTCCAAACATTCGGTTTTACCTCCAAAGATGTTTTTGCTCATGAGTCAGAGCTGATCCCAAGCCAATGGGAATGTTTCTATTTACTTTGAGACTGTGCCTGCAACTGCAAATCCAACTTATTTTTCCTGAGGCGCACAAGCGATCTCTTCCAAGACCTGAGTCTTTCCTCCAAGGACTATAAACCCAAACTACTATGAAATCCAGCTTTGTGCAGAGCTTTGTGCATCCCTCGGTAAGCCGAAGGATCGGGCAGGATGAAGGCAGAAACGAGCCYGCCCTCCTCCAGCGCTGCCCCAAGAGCCCAGCAGCCTCTGCAAGGGCTGCGCCGAAGCTTGGTACTCGCCCAGCCGAAATGTTTAGTCTCTGAGCTTCTCCCATATGAGCTCTAAGGCAGCCTGCCATTTTGGGGCAAGAAGAAAGCGAATTTGTGAAAGCGGCTAACGCCTCCCTGCCCTGCCCGCAGGGACCCTCGGAGGCAGGCAGGGGCTCGGGGCTGGGGCGGGGGGACGGCAGCCCCTAACACCTTCCTCTGCCCCCAGGCAAAGCTTCTGGGAGCCCAACAGACACCCCCACACCCATGGCCCCAGCCACGGAAACGAAAGGCACCAGCAGCGCGGCAGCCACCGGAGCCCCCGGAGCCCCCAGCAGCGCCGAGCCGACGCCAGAGACGTCCGGTAATCGCTCCCCTCGCTCCCCCCGCGACTCCTGCTAGCATTTGCATCAATAATCAGATTTATTAAGTGCACAGGCTTGCCCTACGAAACCGCACAGTCAGTGCGTGGGTTGTGCTCTCAAAAAAGAGCCTGACAGTATGGTCAAAAGCTTTGATCCTGTCCAAAACATCCCACCTGGGGCAACTTAACGCTCCTGTCTTCAGGACGGGYGGCTTAGACCCATCCTTTTCAAAACAGCCAAGAGAGGATGGGACAAAATGCTCATTAACCTTTTATTTCAATATACCTATTCTTTGCTCAGCAAATGGCACCCATAAGAGGTCTCCCAGCCTTTACGGTAAGCTCTGAAGGGCCGTGAAGCAGGGACCCTCGCCCAGATGTACGGTGCCTTTCTCTTACGCTGCTGGAAACCGGTACATCTTTTTGAGGGCTCTGGGTCAAGGGGGAGGCGAGGGCGATGCAGGGGAGGTCGGGCAATGGCATCCTTGCTGTGGTGCAGCGTATGCCCAGGAAATTAGCCCATTGTAAACAGATTATGAAGCGCATGTAACAATTAGGTAACTGAAGCAAGTCTAATGCGCGTTTCTTATACAGCCAATAACACGTTCTGGTACCGCTGGCTATGACAAATCAATATTGTACTTCAGTCATTGCAATGCCACGCATTGACTTTAGAGGACTTAAGCTTTCTCGTGTATCCTTTTCATTGCATTTCTTCAAAACCGAAGCTGCGGCCRGGTCCCTGGCAGCCAGCCCCACCTCCCCGGGGCTCAGCAGCGAGCGGACGAGCCCGCAGCCCAGCCGAGCCCCCACGCAGCCGCTGGGCACCCCCTTGGAGCCAGACCAAGACCACACGAGCCGAGGGGTCTCCACAGCCGAGAGCCCAGCGACTCAACCCAGCACAACAGCAGAAACCCCAGGGTCCACGCCGGCTGTGACGAGCTCTCCTGCCACCTCGGGGCATCCTCGCCTCTCGGCTGCCACCACACCACTGCACCCAGGCAGGGACAGCCCGAAGGTGAGGATGCGGCTGGGGACGGCAGGCTGGGGGACCGCGAGGAGGCTGGGCTTGTCTCACAACCCCCCGACAGTTCACTGATATCACCGCCGTGGGTCTTCCCTTCCAGCCCATCACGTGCCACAATGTCAAAGAAGTGAGTGACACTGGAGCCATCTGCTTGCAGCTCAACGAGTCCAACACTTGCGTGAGTTGCAGCCCCGGGTGGCCACGCGTCTCCAAAGCGGGGGACATGCGGGGGGGGGGGGGCTGCAAGCAAACAGCCGAGGGCAGGTTCCTGCAGCGCTCTCAGGCTTGCAGCGATGGGGTCACCCACTGTAGCTGGGGGGGTCGGTTTGGGGCGGGAGCTCACACCGTTATGCCTGGGGCACAGCATTTGAGCTGTGCCAAACTGAGAGAGGTGGGGATGATCGCAGCAGTCCCAGGAGGATCCCAAAGGGATGATCACAGTGGTCCCAGGGGAAATGCCACCCCCTGGTTGCATAAAACCTCCCTTTTTCATGATTAAGCTCTGGGGTCAGTTTAGCTTCTAAAGTATCTCCCACCATGTTTAACGGGAAATTGCCTTTGTTCGTCGTCTTCCTCTTCCCTGTTGGGAAGGCGATCGCCTTTTTTTGTCTTGCCAACTGCCCTAGGAAAGAAAACAGGGCATCTGAAGAAGAACGSGTAGCAGATCAGTGTCCCCATCTGCACCGACTCCTAAGGGAATCCCAGGCTCTCTGTAACTGCCCTTGGCCTTGTGCATCAAAAGTGAAGCATTTATAAAAACAGRAGAGGGTCCGGCTGAGACACTATTGTGAGTGGGAGGACAGAAACCTTTCACGCAGGAGGTACAACCTGCAACAGAGGGCAGATGGTGCTGCATCTTGTGGGACAGCAGGTTTGGCAATGCCCTGGGTATAAAACGGCAATGATTAATTTTACCTCTGCTGGTCAGCCATACTGCCACCACTTAGGATGAGTGAATTCTGACTTGGCTTTTCTCTGCAAATTGGCGATTAAATGGCATTTAGACGTGCTCCTGTTTACAGGGACTGCCCTTAATCCGYATGGGAACTCCTCCGGGAGCGAGGGATTCTGATCACAGATGCCATCTAGTGGGCACCGGCACCTCTGGGCACAGGGTTTATACGCATTATGCATGCGTTACATACCTGCACATACATAAATGGATGCATATATAACATACAGAATATCCTACAGAGTTGTATCTAATTGCACATACTCTTAACCCTCCCTCCACGTGAAACGAGTCAAACTGCCCCGTTTCTAACTGTGTTTTTCCGGGAGCTGTCACCCCACAGCAGACCTCTGCCATGCCTCCACCTCAACTAATCATCGAGTGGGAAAAACCAGCTCAGGCTCAGCAGCCGCTGAACCTGGGAACCAGATAAGAGCGTCTGCGAGGAGAGCAGATAGGAGGGACCGTGCCGTGTCTCGCTTTCCTGCTGGCCTTTCCCAAAGCAAATGAGCAATAAGCTGGCACCCAGTGCTGCTAATTGCAAAGGGAAATTCTGACACTCCGATGAGTTCTTTCCACAGCAGAGAAAGGAAAATACACACTTGGGTCTCTTGTTCCATCTTGGCCTTTCTCACCCCAAGCCAAGTTCTATAGAAACAGCTGAAAATGATTTGTTTGTTATTCTCCCATGGATAAGTTTCTGCATTTTTGTATGCTAAGAGGATGTGGCGATCCGAGCACAATACTGAGGCAATCTTAAGGCAAAGAGAGGACGGCACTGAGCTGCCCAGCTCTGCGCAGCGCTGCAAGAGAAGAGGGTTTTCTCCTCTTTGGCAGCCCCGTGTCGGTGGGTACCTCCCGGGGAGCGAGTGGAGGACAGGGGCAGGACGGGGGATTCAGCTGGAGCTCGTCTCTGTCTTGAGGGGGTGGGCACGGCCACGGCTCCGATGATCTCCCCAGCTGGGAGGATGATTAGGGAAGCTGATAAYGTCTTTTAGCAACTGTGGGCTCTGTCTCCAAGCCTGACTGTGGCTGAAAATAGACCCGAGGAGAAAACCTATCCTGTCTGATACAGAATTTGGCCTGCAGAAGGGAAAGGCTGCAGCTCCTCACTCCTCTTCCTCTTCCACCCAAGAGTCAGTTCAGCTCTAAAATGTGAGAAATTTGTATTTTTTTGCCTAGCCTTTGATCAGCAACCTAGCAAAAACATTGAAGACATTTCCTAAACAGGAAGGCTCAATGCTCCTTTGTTATTTCCCTCTTTCCCAGCCCCTGCTTGGGACTCTGAAACAATAGGGCTCTTCAGGCGGCTGTTTCAGTCCAAAAATTGGAGGGACTTGCCATGCAATTCAGATCCTAAATTTAGCATTGTTTAAATGCCATTTGCAAGAGTTGCTAATAATATCTTCATTTAATTTATTCTCATTAAGTCAAGAAACAAGAAATAAGCATCTCCATTTTCTAGGTGTTGGTACTGGGGCTCAAAGCAGTGGTGAAGTGGGAGGCGAAGGTCTGACACCCAGCCTAGCAGTTTGTCACTTRTTGTTGCTTCTGTTCAGCGCTGCACAGCACAGATAACCCACCAAAACACAGAGGGTGAACGCACAACACTGCCGGTACTATCATCGGCATAGCTGAGACGGAGAATTAGTYGGTGTGGTTGGTTCAATGGCTGTTTGTTTGAAAATTTTGCAGAAACATTTTTTAGAGATGAAGGGATCGGACTTATGGAGTGCAATATGTGAAGACAGCACCCACCGCGTTCCCTCCCCCTGCCAGATTAAACTCGCCAAGTCCGAGGTGGACCGTGACTGTATGCTGCTCATCCTCGTCGGTGAGAGAGGTCAGCTGAGCTAATTCCTTTGGCTGTCATTGATACCGCTGGATAATGACCTCGATGTGGGCAATGGGGGAGGGGACTGTTTGTGGGGAGAGGCTGTGGAACACAAATCCTCSGTTACAGCCTGGAAGAGACTTCTCTCTGCAACTTCTGCTCTTCCTTCTGGGGTCTTGCTAGATCCCCGGAGCCATGGCGTTGCCTCCAGAGCAGCGAAGGGGCTCACGGCTCCTCCGTGTTCAGCAACGGCCGGGCTCTTCAATGCTGACATTAGCTGCAGCATGGCCCTCTATGTAATGTGCCTCTCCTCTTTTAAACCTCGCAGATCCTGCTACGGATATGCTCCAGGAGTCTCACTGGGAAAAGGTAAATTCCTTGGGCAAATTCAGCTGGAAAAAAAGGGATGGCCTGAGTGGCTGGAGAAAGGAGATTTTTAGATGGTCAGTTGAGGCTGGGGCAGATGGCTGAGACCTGAACCTGCCTCCATCTCGGAGGCATTTGTTGAGYGTTGGCACGTGAGATGGTTGGAGCCACCACCAGACATGCAGCGAGGCAGCRGTGCACCGTAAGAGCACTCATCCAACCACTGAAGGCAGAAATGCTTGAAATAGTTACTGTAAAATTTGGTAGTATTTTCTTAAAAAAGGCCTAGATCCCAACAATAGCTCTTAGGATGTAATTGGCACTCTGCTTCTTCGAAGTACCACGCTGACATTAATTAATTCCTCCTCTCAACACTCCAACGAGGCTGCCATCGGCTTGTAAAGCTGAGCTCCAGGTGCCTATATAAATGGCAGCCAACGGAGCTGCAACAGCCGCGCACAGMGAGATTTCAGCCGYGCACAGAGAGATTTCAGCCGTGCAGGTGCATGCTCTGAATCTCAGGGCCTGAGCACTTCTGTTCAAGGCACTTCCCTCTGCCACAGAAGACGCTAGGATGGAAACGAGACCACGAGGATGTGAGAGCTCACGGGGCAAGTGCAAAGCTCAGGAGCTTGGGTAGCAAAGCCCAGCTTTGTTTACGTGGAGGAGGTGAAGAGCAGCATTGTTTTAAGCCTGGTGCCTGTTCAGCAGATGCACATGTTTCCTGTTTGTCAGACTCCCGGCTCTCTTTGGTGTTTTTTTCCAGTTTGGAATAAAATCCCTTAAACGGGGGAGCGTGAGGAACCACCAGGACTTTTCTCAGAAGACCCTGATCGCCTTGGTCACATCTGGACTCTTGCTGGCGTTCCTGGGCTTGGCTGGATATTTCCTGATGAAGCGGCGGAGCTGGAGCCCCGCGGGAGAGAGGCTGGTTAGTGCTTATAGATGGCAGAAGAGCCGGTAGAGAGGAGCCCGGCCRCGCAGGCAGTGCCGGAGCGGTGGGGGGGTGCCTGGGTGGGAGAGGAGGGGGCTGCTCCGCAGCCTGCAGCTCAGTCCCCTCAGCCTSTGCGTGTGTCCCCAGGTCGATGGGACGGCTCGGCCGGCACGCGGGGTCAGCCTGGGCAAGGCGAAGGGCAGGAGCAGGGAGGCCAGACMGTACGGGGTGAAGGGAAACCTCTCTTGCCTTCTAAAATTAACCCTTAGCTGATTGCTCCTGTGGGAAAACCGACCCTTTCTCGCTCATACTTCTAGGTCTAACACTTATTTTTGCTCAGCAGTAAGAACTCATCCAGCAAGACCCCTCCAGAGACACCAAACCCTTATGAATTTGTCATTAAAAGTGACACACTTTAACTTTCCATTCGCTGCATTTCAGTTATATGTCTGTCTTGTACCGATGCTGTAATAAAGGCTATTTCTCCCCTCACTTAACAAGCGATGGTAATAAACTGTATCAAGAAAGAAAGAGAAAGAAATTTCCTATTTCCATTTTCCCCTTTCCAGGCAGGCTGACCGCTGAGGACTCTTCCCTCCCAGTGACTTCTGGGGACGTGAGCCCTCTGTAAAGGGAGGACGGGCCATGCTTTTCCCCCAGCGCTGCTCGTGGGCGTGTGAACACTTGTGTCCTGGGAAGCCATTAGGTTCTTTCATTGCCGGAAAGGATGTGCTCAAAGCTTGCAGATGGGCAGTCAGGTGCATGTGTCAGAGGCAGGGACATCGCAGCTTGGGCTCTCGAGCCCGCTGCCTCCGGGTGCTGTCTCCTGGATGCTGGCAGCGAGTGAAGGGCAAGGTAAACGCGTGGCTGGGAGCTGCCCATGTAAATGCGTGGCAGCGTCAATCCAGTTTCTAGGTGAGATGTGTCCAGCAAACCCATCTTGCTGCCACGGACAAGGGTGTCAGCAAAGGGGCCGAGCGAAACAACGGGGCGGGCGGGAAGCTCGGCAGCCTGCCGTGCGTGCTGGATGCCGCCGAGTAAACCGGGAGCGGGGCTATCTGCTACCGGCCAGCCACTGCCACCCGCAGCCCAGGGCCACCAGCACCCGCTGCATTGCTGTCAGACCTGCCACGGTCYGACACGTGGGGAGTTATGGTGGCGGGGGACGGAGGCAGCTCTGCTATTGCTCTGGATCCTCCAGAGGCATCTGCTCCATATAGCAACAGCGGTAACAAGCCACGCAGCGTGTCTTTGCATTTGCTGGAGTGCAGTCCTGCACTTCTGCTAGCACCTTGCTGCGAGCTCTGTAACTATTTACAGGCTGAAAGAAAGAAGGGCGGGGAAAGAAAAAGAGGCAATTTCCATAGCTTTCATTCAATGGTGCTTCTTACTTGGCCAACGTGGAAAGCAGAGGTGGTCTGTCATGGGGTAGCTTTGCAAACCCAAGGCAGGGTCAGCTCCAAAACTTGGTTATGAGAAAACAACGAAACCTGACGGCTTCTCTTTTCAGGTCCAGGAGAAAAAAAAATGCAGTTCCTGGCTGGTTTTCTTGCTTCGTCTTGCCACGACATGGTTCAGGCCCTCTGTTCCCCTCCTCGTCAGCGAGAGCAGGTTCCCATGCCTGCAGTTGTTTGTACCTCCTGTCCAGGAAGCGCAGGCAGCCAGCCAAGCCGCTGCCGGCAATCAAAGCCGGTTGCTGTCAGCCCTTTCCCTTCCCTAACTCTGCCTTTGTTATTTATGTACCTGTTTAGGCTGAAGACCCATATTACACGGAAAACGGTAGCCAGGGAAACACGATGTTGATGATGCCCCCCCAAGAGCAACCCGAGCTGCAGGAGAAGCCAAACCTCAACGGTGGGACTCAGGAGAACGGGACTGGCCAAGCGTCCTCCAAAAACGGCCACTCAGCCAGGCAGCACAGCCCCGCCGACACCGAGATGTGAACCGGGCGGAGAAGTGCCTCCTTAGCGCGAACTAAGAGGGGAACGGAGAGAAAAGGCAGGGCGAGAGTTTTCTATGAACAGTTAGGGAATTGCAGACCTTTTTTTTTTTATTATTTCCGTGAAGAACTTCAAAATCAGCCGAAAGCACATTAAGGGCCAGAGCTGCCCAAGATCTGCTTCTCTGCCTCCTCCTACTTCTCCCGTTGACCACACAAGATACTTTTTTGCAGCTGTTCTCTGCTTTTGTTGTTAGAAGAACATAATGAGAAACGCAAGTGCCCTTAGCCCTGAGCAGCTTTTAAGCAGAGGCAGACTGAAGCTACAGAAGCCTTGAACCAGACTCCAAACAGCCAAAATATTTCGTGGCAGTGTGTTAGGCTGATTAAAATAGTTAAATTGGGATTTCAGTGACAAAAACCTCTCAGGTTTCAGATAATTTTGGTTAACAGAGTTGGTTTTTATCTCATCTTTATGTTTAAAAGTGCAGGATTTCTTCCTCTTTTAAGAACATCAAGCATTTAATCCCCTGCTTGTGCTTTATGTCTTCTTTAGTATTTTCTACTCCAGCAGAATTTGCTGAAGCTCTGTGTAAAACTTTCCATGTGGAATTGAAGGTTTAAATGTGAATAGACCTCAAACTTGTTTCTTTTTTAATCCTACCAGCACGCAGGTAGTTGTTTTAGAGTCAAATCTTCCCCGGTCTCTTCGTGTCAGGGACTGGAGACGGCGTTTGACGAGGCAGAGCCAGCAATCACTCGCTCGAGTGAGATGGAGAACATCTGATCCGGCTGCGGACGGCTCTGCGGACGGCTCTGCGCACGCCTGGGGCCGGCGGTCCCATCGCCCTCCCTCCCGACACGCGGGGGTAGTGCCGGGGTAGGACTTTGGTCCTACCAATAAAAGGTGCCAAAGGGCTCCCAGTGGGACGAGCGCTAGCCAGAAACCCGGCTCCGTGACGGGTGTTTCTCCCTCTGCATCAGCAGTGGGTACCTGAACAAAAAGAAGTATTTTCGCTTTGGTAAGTGAAGGCCAGCACCAAAATCCCACCCGCGGGAGCAGGTCCCACCTAGCTCTGCACTGATCCTGCTCCCCCGGCGAGCGGTGCTGCGAGCCGCRCCGCCGCGGCTGAGCTCCGTGCACTCGGTGAGGGCCAGGGGCGGGTTTGAGCTCAGTCCCGAGCAAGTGCAGCTCGTTTGTAGGGGGCCAAAGGTGGTGTCGTGCAAGCCCGGTGTCCGTGGTGCAAGAGCACGAGTGGCTGCAGTTCAGGCCAGAACCGCTGCTGGCACCAGCAGTGACTGCCACGTCCAAAWTAAGGACAAAAATGGCCCTTGAAGCTGATCTACCCTCTCGATAGTGAATTTGTCACAACGTTTTCTCAGTGCTGAACACCTGAGGGGAAGGCGCTTTTTTTTTGGTACAGTGCTTAAAGGAATGACAGCAACGTCTGTCCTTATCTGGGGCTGTTTGCATGAGTGCGAGAGTCATTTAAACACGGTTTAAAATGTTTCGGGTTTTGTTTGTTTTGGTGTGAATTGCTTCTCCCAAATCTCATTGTAAATAATCCCAGTTGAAAAAAAATTGAGTATTAAAAATCAGCTTCTCTGTTGTTTCCTTGGAACAACAGCGTGTTTATCCCACTGGGACGCGTGGCTCTGGCTGCGCCGTGTGCCAGCGCAACGAGAGGACAACGCCTCGTGGCGAGGTTGTTTCCCGGCAGAAATACTATGACTAAAGCCTGTGGCTCGTTCTGTGCACATTTTCCYTGTCTATCAACAAACACGTTCGCAGGACAAGTGACGTACATCACTTTATTAAACCTCGATTGTTTGATTTTCTGATGTTTAAGATGYCCAGATCCTGGATAAAGAAATGAGACTCCAGTCTCACGGAGTGATCTGCAGGGCTGGGGTCTGACCTGACGTCGGGGGGGGGGTTGTGCACGCACACGTATGAAGGTGAAGATGAAGGCTTCCTCGCTCTGCACTGTGCAATAACCAGCAATGGTTCGGGCCTCAAAGCATCTGCAGGGCGATGCACGGCAGTCCTTTAGCGCCTGTTCCTGCGGAGCCCCACCGAAAGCAGGAGGTTTGGGGCTGGGTATCTTTACCCACCCGGCCCCCTCCTCTCTGGGATGCCCGACCCTTCCTGGTGCTTGTTCGGGGCTCACGGACACGGGCGCACCCCGTACTTCTTGGGGGGACTGAACACGGCTAGAGACCACCGCTGCCGGGTTTGTTGTAGTTCGGGGTGCTCTGGCCCCCGCAGCCTGGCTGCAAGGGGAACAGCTGCAGGAAAACGAATTTACTTTCTGCACAGAGGGCAGGGGAAGCTCTCCCGGAGGCTTGGGTTGCGCTGCAGGGTAGGATAAGGAGCTGGGGTTGGCTTTTTTTTTTTTTTGGCAATTGTTTATCTAATCAGCACTACTCGCTGTATAGAAAGTAGGAGATCTAATCAAACGTCAGGTGCATTTTTCACAGCTCAGGGTATGTCCTACAGCCAAGCAGAGACAATAAAGTTACAGTCAATTGCTTTGGCAAAACAAAAGCTTTCTCTAAAGCATCCAGATTGAGGGAAATGCCGAGAGCGGCGGTGGCGGAGCAGGGACGGTGCTGAGCCAGCGGAAAAGGCTGCGCTTCCAGCTCAGGAAGTTTTTTGCCTGTGTGTAAACACAGGCAGGCTCAGCTCTGGCCCTGCCGAAAAGATGGTTATTATTATTCCTTCCTTATCAAACCCCTTGCATTCCTTCCTTGCCGGTCCCACCGTCTGCCGGGCAGCCTCCTCCTCTCGCCATCCCGCACTGCCTGCGGGCTCGCAGCTGCTTTGGGGCCACTTTTGGGGGCTTTTGAGGGGCTAAATCCATCTCAGCTTACAACAGCGACCTGCTTTTCCATAAACATGGATCATGGTTGATGCAAGGGCTCYTGCCTGGTTCATGATCTCACGTCCTGCTCGTATACAGCGCATATGCAGTCTGTTTAGCTGGTGGGGATCCTTATATCCGTGTGAAATGCCCTGATGAAAATAATCAGCAYGAAAGCATCCTCTGGGGAAGAATGGTGGCAAACAAAAATGCAAGGTGTTAAATATAAATATAAATGTGACACAGCCATTAAATGACATGTCCATGTCCCGGCCTCAAAACAGAAGCAGGAGCTCTGATACCCATCCAGGCKGCACCCAAATCCTTCTGCAGGTTGAAATCAAAGACTTTTTCAGAAATGAAGAAATACCTTCCTATCTGAACTGCCATAAAATGCTACTGTGAGTTTAAGGTGGCTTGCTCTGTGTATTGCTGAAACCAATCAAATTTATCAGAGCAAACAAGTTTTAATTAAGTCTTATTAACTATGCCCCTCAGTGGATCTTCCATCCCTCTCATAATAAGAACAGCACAACCCTCCCAGCTGAGAAAACTCCTGCCCTTCARTATCACAGGCCTTTCACAGCAAAACAGCACGTCCCAGGTCAGAGAAAAGTAGCTCCTTTCTCTGTTTGCTGATGGCTAATTTCTTTTTCATTGATTTAGCACTGGGAAGAGCTGCCCCGATGCCCGAGATCCCTCAGCAGCAGGATCAGACTTGCACAAGCAGCAAGACGCCCAGTTCCTACTCGCAGCCCTTCGAAGATACCAGCGTTTTGCCTCGTGCTGGGCCTTGGAGCCCCCAGAAAAAGATGAGCTCTCCTGGTGCTCGCCATGCTCCAGRTCTGCCGGGACAGGTTTACTTGAGCATTCCGCTAAAATTTCAGTTTAAGGGTAGATGCCTCGCGTGCCTTGTCACGCTGTGAAATTTTCACCCCCTCTAAAATTCTGTTCAATTTAGCTTAGAGGCCACAGAAATACTACTTCTCTTTAAGTGTAAGTGTTTACCTCCGCAGCACAGGCTGCAGCCCAGCCGAGCGGGTACCCACCGCCCCGCTGCAGAGGAATGGAGGGGGATCATGGCCTCAGACTTAAATGCACCAAGGTTTCTGCGTGACCACAGCCGAAATAGTCTAGGGTATATTATATATAACAATGCTGCTATCTGCTGGCTGTGCTTTGCTAGAACATTTAATACTTTGCTCTAGAGGGAAGCTGGTACTCAGGTAACCATGCCCAGTCAGAAGCAGCACCTGAAGAAGAGTCCTGCTCCACCACAAGCCCCGGCTGCACCCCAGGGTGCCGGCAATACAGCCAAGAGGCTAACATATTAACGTAATGAAATTATGAAAGAAGTAATACATGCAGTGGGCTTTCTAGCTCATATTCTAGGAACGGGGGACATCTAAAATGAAATTTCTAAAATGAATTTCCCATCAATCCACTTCCCATCTGCTTATTCGATGCCTGATCCTGCAAAACTCGTGTGGGAGTTCTACAGTATTTGCTGCACCATCTGCTGCAAGGCCACGCAGGCTTTTCCATCCAAGCGCAGGGAAGGCAGAAACACGGGCAGGCTCTGGTAACGCCCCGTGTTACGCTTCAGGTGGCTGATGGAGAAGAAGCTGGCGAAGCAGCGGCGGTGGAGCCAGGGCACATCCCTGCGCCCGGAGCCTGGGAACTGGCAGCGCCCTCGGCTTCCCCTAGCCAGTCCCGCTGAATTCGTGTGTCGCACCGGTTTTGAGTCCGCCAAAAGCTCAGTCGTCATCAGATGGCCGTAAAGCCATCTCCCAGCATTGGTGAAGGGTGATCTTCAAGCTCATTTCCTTTTCTCTCCTTTTCTAACCATAGAAAAGAAACCAGCATCACGTAATGCCCGTGTATATAATCTGCCTGCACTGATGTGATATTTTTGCCTTTGCTTTCAAGGTAAAGGGAACAGCATCTGTGTAGGGCTTGTCTGTCCCCCAGAAAAAATTATATTTACAACTATTTGCATTACAGGCACTTCACAGGTGTTTTAATTCTAAGTCTTTAATCTTAGCCTTCAGATCCATTTAATTTGCTGGTGTTTTGATTTGTAGTAACAGACATAAATGAGATTATCTATCCCCTGAGATAAACTGTCAAAGGCAAATGCTGAAGAATTGGGCTCTMAAAACATTTTAATATGCTCGTGTTGCAAACCCTGAGATGGAGCCAGAGACGAACGTAGACTAGCGTGAGCCAGGACTCAGGTCTCAAACGCAACACACCGTGTGAGAAGGACCTTTGGGCTGATGCACAGAGCTGTTCCCATGTTCGCAGGCTCACCTCCTCTKTTCATTTCTTAAGGACCCACGAGGGTAGGAGGAAACACCTTCATAGTGTGCAAAGAAAGTGTGCTAAGTGCTGTGAGGCTTCAAGTTTTTCTTTTTTAACCTTGAAAAAACAGGCGAGACAAGAATGGGTAAGGCTGGGATGCTGTTTMTGGGGAAGAGGGCTGGTTTGGGGGGGACGGCTATGGAATCAGATGTGGGAATTGCATTGGGTTAAGATTTTCCTGTTGAAAATTGTCCATGTTTTTCCTCCGGAGGAAAAAAAAAATTGAACAGTTTTTCTGTTAGTTTTCTAATGGAAAGTTATTTTGTTGGGGGAAAAGGAAACTAGTTCCAGGTTCCCACTCCAACTGTAGAAAAAAAAGGTCTCAAACTAGTTACRTCTCTTTTTGTCTTGCATAAGACATGGAAGATGTCCCAAGGGCCTCTACCTAGAAAGTTCATTTTCAGGGTAGATTTTTTTTTTTTCCTGTAAGTTAAACAATACATTATGCTACCAACCTTTGGATATTTATTTGCTATTTCTGGTACTTTTACTTGTGATGGTTTTTTTCTTCATTTTTTTAATTTTTGTTTGCATCTTCTTTCTTTTCTTATCTTCTGCCTGCCCCAGAGGCTTATTGCTGCTTTGGCAACATGCTAACGTGTTTAGGAACGATAAGACATCTAATTAACAGTATAATTAGCAGTACAAGGTCTTAATAGCTTATTAAAGGAAATACATTCAGAAAATTCTTTTCCTTTTCTTGCGTTGGTACAATATAATTTACCAGCAAATGATAAAACAGTTTTGAATGGAATTCAGACTTTTAGTAAGGAAAGTGGTGCTAGATTCGTGATTTCATGGGGGGATTTTGCACCACTAATACTATTATTTTGTTGTTGTTGTTTAAAAACAATTTAACAGATTAACAAAAGCARCTGCAAAGGAACAATGTCACTGTGGTGTGGCAGGCAGGAGCCTGACGAGCCTGAAAGCTCGTAAGTAAAACTGCCTTCCCTACTTCTGCATATAAACAAATCCTGGGGGGAGGTAAACTTGCTCTTTAAAAGGCTCGGGCTGAAATGTCAGGTCATGCTCCGAGCTGGGGCAGCTCAGCYGCTTGCAGGCTACGATCCTCCCTGCTCCTTTTCCACTTACATTTGTTAAAACTGATTATTTTTATATGAAGGCATCCTTGGCTTATAAACTCCAGCAGAGGAAGGACCACCGATAAGCCCTGTGGGTTCCTCTTGCTTTTACCAGTAAGAAACTGGGCGTTAAATCCTGCTTCGCAGGCAGAGAGCAGAGCCGGCGGAGGGAAATCAAACCACTTCGCTGCAGCTCGGATTCCCCRGGCCGCCGTGTTTTTCCTCTGACCCACACAAAGATTTCTTTCTAAATTTATCACAGCCTTCATCGGCAGTCCCACTTAGTGGCAGATTAGGAGGCTGGGCAGGCAGGGCCCATTCAAACGAGGGCAGGGGAGCCTGACAAAACGCGCGGGGGATGACGCAGCCAGCGAGGCGAGGGCAGGGAGAGGCGAGGGGGCAGGTGCAGCCCCAGCTCAGCTCCCCGCCAACCTCTCCTTCTGCTCCAAATTATCCTTCCCCGGAGCCCGGCGGGAATGCTGCACCGAGATGGCAGCGCCCCAACTCCTGGCTGGGTCCAGGGAGGTTTGCTGGTCTCTGGAGGCCCCGGCGCTGGCGCCACTGGGGAATTTCCACTGGGCTGCGGAAGGAGCTGCCGGCCTCTGCGCGGGTCGCAGAGGCGAAGCGGCATTCGGCTGCAAGCCGTGCACGCTGGAGCGGGTGTCTGTGCAGCACCCCCGTGCAGCTGAGCATCCCTCAGGCTCCCRAGACCTCTCGTGTCCCCCCCAGTTCATACCTGCACGTCCTGGGCTCCTGCCCGCCTGGATCCGGCAGCCTTTGCCAGCCCCGGGTGGTGGGTGTCTGTGTGGGACCGGAGCTGTTGTCCTGTGCCCCGCGGACCCTCAYGCCGAGGACACGGACCGGTGTAACCCATCCTGCCGCGAACGCGTGGGCGCCGGTTGATGCTAGCCGTGCGCTTTGCCGAGATGAAGCCCTATACAGGGAGTATGCGCCGTGTTTGGAATCACACAGGGAAATTATGCAGTTAAAGGATGGCATAATTGAAAGAATGCTTGACTAGCGCAATTTTCTTATGTGCCTGTCAGCAAATCACTTAATCTGTGCTGTGCCAAGTTTCCCATCCGTTAAATGGGGAATGATTATCCCCCTACTTGCTAAGAGGGAATGAGAATAATACCCACTAATGATTGTGGAGGTACTGGAAGGTGGCCACGGAGATGCGCAGTGACACACATAGTAGCTGCAGACCTGGAAAGAACACGTAGCACTTTAAAAGCAACCTTTAGAAATTAATTTATCCTCCTGCTGCTTTTTTATTGCAGAAAATCCCGAAATAGATATTTCTCTCTCCGGTGCAGGATTTTAAAAGCTTTCTCTGCCGTTCCCCGGGTCGGGACCGCGGTGTGCCGGGAGAAGGCACCTCGGAGAGCCCGGCAGCAGCCCCCCCCCGCCCCTCCGCCGCCCCCCCCGGGGACCCACGCTGCCTCCTGGGAGTTGTAGTCAGCGCGGGGTGACCTTGGCTCCGCGGGCCCGGGCGCTGCGCCGGGCGGGGCGGCCGGAGGGGGCGGCACCTCCTCGGTCAGGGAGCCCCGGGGGGGGGRCCGGGGGGCCCCRCCGCCTCCCCCGCCCGCGCTGCCGCTCCGCCCCAGAGCCAATGGCAGCCCCGGCAGCCGCTGCGGCCCCCCCCGGGGCCGGGCCGGGAGCCGCGGGGATGCCGCGCAGCAGGCAGGTACGGCGGGGGGGGGAACGGGGCCGCGGGGGGGGGGAGCGGGGACAGCGGGGCCGGGGCCGCGCACATCCCCCGCGCATCCCGTGTACATCCCCCGCGCTTCCCGTGCGCATCCCGCGTACATCCCGCGCCCCACGCGCATCGCGGTCACATCCCCGCCCGGCTCCCTCCGCGGGGGGATGCGGCTGACCCCCGCCGAGCGCTGCCGCCCGCCGGCACCCCCCCGCCGCAGCCGGGTCCGGGCGCTGGTTGGGGCTCGGAGCGATCGGCAGAGGCGAGCCCGGCGCCAGCCCCCACCCCCGCTGCCCCCTGGCACCCTGGGCTGGACCGGGCTGGGGGTGGGCACCCCGCGGGGGGGGTGGCCGAGGGCTTCGGCAC
>JASVER010000067.1:2114047-2177036 GCA_030449065.1 Oceanodroma leucorhoa
GATGATAAGAAGCAGCAGCTAATTCCGCTACACTTCAGCAAAGGGGTCCACACGGATAAAACGGGCAACTCTGCCCAGGCTCCCTCCTTCCTAGTGGAGAAGTGGGAATGACYGTCCTAAGCCAAATGGGAACAACGGGGTGGAATTTAAGGGGTCCCTCACTTATTTCTATTTTAAGACAAGGCCATGGGGATTGAAAGTGGCTGCTTCACAGCTTCATGTTTTCTCTGCTTTTATATTTAGGGATAATTGCTCCRTGTAGCATTGTAACTTCCATGCGATGGATTGTTATGCTCTTGCTCCTTTTTTTTTTTCTCTCACAGAATATATGATGCAGTTTCTGTTTGTAGACTGTTTTAATAGCGAGGTGGCTGAGACAAAGTTTACTCAATAAACTTGCCTTTCCCCTTGAGCAGCTTTAGCTTAGATAAACGGGCTTTAAAGTCCCAGTTTAGCGTGGGACCGGGACTGTTTACCATTCATCATTGTTAGTTAATTGCTATTTGGTTAAATATTTAGTTTGGACTTCGTTCTTTTATGCTCTTCTCTTAAAAAATAATAAATAAAGGTGTGTTTAGTAACGTGGTAAAAGGCTTTCTAGGCGGCCTTTTAAAGATACTCTGCAGTAGGGAAGCTCCATAAAGTTATTTTCTGTATTTTGTGTGTAAATTTTCTTACTTGTAGTTTGCTGTGGTGGTATTTGTGATTAGCCAACCTAAAGCAGCAGGGATATTTGACTGTTYTCTGGAGTGACTGCAGACTTCTTGTCTTCATTACCAGTTTCATTTCTTATTCTGAAAAAAAAAAAAATACAGTTTGCATCATTGTATAAATCCACGAAATCCAACTCATGGCCTGCAAATTGACTGTGTTCAGTGTAAGAGGACTGTGCAAAGGAAGGACAGTTTTGGAAAACGCGCCAAGGATGGACTTCATTTAACACGCTTAGCTAGGAGCCAGCGGCAACACCCCTGCTTTCCCACCCCATCCTCCCCCGTGGAGGTTTAATGATGGGGATGAGGATCTGAGTTTCAGGGTTAAGTCTCAAAGCAGCCCTTTGCTTTCCGGTACCAGGATCCCTCTCCCAGCTTGGGGCTCCCCAGTGCCGCCCCCGTGCAGAGCCTGGCCGGCGGACGGGAGCTCACCCCGTAACAACACAGGGTGGTGCGGTGCCGGCTGATGGTGTGGATCAGGTGGGGACATGAATGGGGGGGAGGCCTGGGAGAGACCGAGACGAGCAGAAAGCCCCCGGGGCAAGCGGTAGCACCCTGCAGGGTCTGCTTCTGYGGGAGGCTCGGTGCCGCGTATGAAGGTCTGTGTTTCGTTGGGCCTGTTTTGGTACAGTGCTGCAAACGCCCGTGTTCTGCAGCAGTGACCCAGTCRTTATATAAACAAGGGTTTAATTTTGGAACTTTAGTATTTGAGAGGCTAAAATTTCTTTCGCTCAGACATGTTCTCATACATTGCCCATTTGACAAAATGCTTCTTACCTACATTATCGGTTGCTAACAAAGTGTCCTGCGGCTGTGCTCATGGTCCATTTGAGTGAGTATTTGTACTCAGGATAATTCCCTTCCGTAGCGTCACTCTGTCAGACTGGAGCAGGGTTTTATAAGACGGCATCGCCCTGGCTGGCCCTTCTGCGTTCTCACCCTGGCTAGCTTCTAAAATAAACAGGGAAGACAAGTAACATGAAAGGGTGTGTGGATGCTAAGAGCAGCAAAGGCCAGCATGGGTAGTTGCCTACAATAATATTACCATTACAAACCAAGGCCCTTTGGAATACAGACATAGGGATCCATCCCGAGATGGGACCTCTACTAGAAGTGACTTGTATAAGTCGTGTACCAACTCCTGCAAGCAGAAAGGCTGGAGCAGTGTTGATCCTCTCGTGCTGTCTTCTGCAGAGAATTTGCCTTTGGACTTTTTCTGCAGTCAGTAATCATTCCGCACGCACTCGCTTTAGTGATGGTAACACAGGTATCTCCTTGGAGGGGACAGGAGCTCGTCACTTGCTGTCAAAGACAAAGCCATGGTTTCTCATCTGCTGGCCTGCTGTAGGTGTGTTACCAGCACTTCAGCCTTGACTGCTCTGTTCTAAAGCCGTCAAAGAAGTTAGAGGAACAGGAAACAAATTGCATTAAAAGTGCTTTGGAGGAAGGAGTTACTATGGAGATGGAGAGTCGGGTGGGTTTTTTTCCATGCTWTTAGAAGGCAGTAGGTCCTTCTCAAACAAACTTGTGTGGTCTTGAGAACATGACTTCTGTCTCTCTTTCTTTGCGATGGTCCAAAGTTGTAAGGCACCTGCGTTTTGCTTTTAGGGGTTTCCATCACTGCCGTTCTCTCCAGTCACTGAATTACAACATCTCCAGCATCGAGGCACTGACACATTAACCCTGGGCCACGCAGAGTAGCTCCCTTYCAATGCCAGTTACCTAAGCGTGATAGATTTCCCCATCTCGTGGTCTCTGTGAAATGGATTTACAGAAGGAAGCTTTTGTTCTTTGTGCTGTAGGAATTACATTAGTGTTCTGGAAAATAAATACCTGTCTTTAAAGTATGATTTAGCATTTCTGTTACAGTCCTATACTTTCTTACCTGGGTCCACTTTCATGTGGTCCTTCCACAGCATAGCAGTGAGCTGGCCGTTTTCATAAAGCACTGATAGAAGGAATAATGTAGGCTTTGCACCCTTTAAAATATTTTAATTGTGCAGTTTTCAGTGCTGGCTATGCTGGGCTGTGAAATGAGTAGGAACTGTGGTTAAATACAGTATGAAACGTCTCTCTGGTGTGTTTGTCTGGCATCCTACAGTTTCACAGTGCTCTGTGATGGTGGACCGTCACGCTGCCTGCTCGGTACAGTTTGTCACTTAAATGGAATGATGCAAATATAAGAATTAGCCCTGCCCTKCTGGGCAAATCCATGAGGCCAGGAGCCTTGCACGGTGCCTGGTAGGGAGCAGCCAGGGAAGGAGCGCGCAGGGACGGCAGGTAGCTGCACCCCTTCCCACATCCTGCAGCCAGCTCTCCGTGAACTTCTGAGTAACACCACATCCATCACTTGAATATGTTCAGTTACGGTTTGGTTTGKTTTTTTTTTAACCTATCACTTTGTACCTACAAATTCTGAATTTAATCAGTTAATTTTTTCCCCAGCCATTGCACATCATGAGATCCTTCCTTTACTCCTCACTGTTTTACCATGGATGCGCCTCGCTGATTTTGTATCATCTCCAAACGTTGCCAGCTCACTAGGTACTCGTTTTCCAAAACATTTGCAAAYACAATGAATGCTCGAAAAGCTCCCAGCATCCTGGCCTGTGTGTTTATGTACATTTGAGCACCGCACATTTCAGTTTTCACATGTATACAAAGTTTGGGGCAGGCAGTGAATCGTCCTCCCAAGGCAGCTCTCATCTTAGACAGCCTTGTTTGAACCTCACCGTTTCGAGGCAGGAGTGGCTTTAGATACCCCAGATTTCATCCCCGGGGGGGCGGGTTTGGTGTCGAGGCTGTGCAGAACCARATGCCCACGTGCACAAGCTGGGGCATCATGGACTCTCCTGCCGGTGACCTGCAGTTGAGAGGCGAAGAAATGCTCCATCTCCAGCAAAGGAGCTGCAGATCTCCAAAACTACATTACAGAAAGTGTCTGTTACATCTCACAGAGGGAAATGCTAACGAGAGAGGCTGAAAAGCAAACCCCCTGGGACACCGGCGCTCCCGGGAGGTAGCCCTGATGAAAGAGCATGTGTCGGAGGGAAGACTGGGATTTAGGTCTCAGTCATTCTTGCTCATTGATGCGCACATCTGATGGCCTTATTTTCACCTGTCATATCCAGTCTGCTTCCCTATCTTCCTCTTGAGCACCTCCCTTCTCACCCTGTTGATGACTGAAATGGGGTACCCTAAATGCCAGAAGACACTTTCTTGCACAAGTTCCCATTTCGCAGACTCCTGAATTCTAATGAATATCCTGGACCTTTTACCCTGCCATAGATGCACCCCTCTGAAAGCTAAACATCCTACAGATGTGGGCAGCAACGCCAGACAGCATTTTCAGAAGGAGAAAAGCTCTATTGCTGTGTTATAGTCAGTTGGGGACTGCAGGAAAACTGATCAACACAGAGCAGCAAGGTTAATGCATGTGCTGCTGCTGGAATCACAGCTTCCCTTCCCACCCCAAACCATGCAGCAATTCTTTGTGTCTTTGCACAGAGAAGCAGAATTACCACCATCTGCCGACTTCTCGCTGCTTTGTTCCTCACGCACCCTGTTCCCCCGTGCTCTGCTTYGGCTGCTGGTCCCTGACGGTTCCCAGCCTGGCACTGGGTGCCCATCGCGTCTCCTGGGCCACTCTCTTCACGTGTGGGTAATTCTTSATAGCTCATTTACACCAGCCTGCACTTTTCTATGCAATTCTTTGCCTCAGAGATGAAACTAACCGCTCTAGTACTATTGTGCAATACCAAAATGAGTGTGGAAACCATGTTTGCATCTTTACAGACGAATATAGATGTGTTTTCTGTCCTCCTTCGTGTGTGGGGTGACACACTCAATGTAAAACTAATTGGAATTAAAGTCTTCGTGCCTCCGAGCAACCAGGATTATCACAGTTAGTGTAGGACTGCCAGCTCAGCAGTCATTGACTGCTTAGAAATGACTTTTCTTCTAATATTACTACTAAGAATCCATTCAGTAATAATTTTAGAATCCATGTCTTTTTCATTATTTAAGATATATTCATCTCTTCCCCTTATCTTGGTTTTAAAGACTTTACGAGAATCTGTTGGAAGTCTCTGATTTTGATTTAACTCTTTAGCTTCTCAGTACTGATAATTTARTGTACAAGTGCAGCAAAGTCTTGTAAAAAAGACAGCAGTCTTGTAAAACCTTTCTAATGATATAGGTTTCAGAAAATTTGAAGGCCTGTTCCTCTTTTGAGAAGTAACAGTTGTTCTGATCAAGTAGATGGACCGTACCTCCTGAGGAGTGGCAACCGTGAAATCCTGCAAGATAGTCTAAATGGCTGAGGCGTTTAGAATCACAGAATCACAGAATGGTTGGGGTTGGAAGGGACCTTTAAAGATCATCTAGTCCAACCTCCCAATTTGTTCTCGCCTTTCACGGTACCAGCCATCCTACCTCTCCATATGAGAAWTTCCTATGATGCAGGCAGAGGGTCAGTATAAGCAACTTTCTTTCTCTTGAACACARTTAAACTCATGAAAAATATTTTATAAAAATGGACAGCAAAGGACCTCACGCTGCTGTGTAACGCACTCAGTGAGTGGCTGTTTCCAGCCGTTACTTTATTCTCTCAAGTGCTCCATGGGAAAATTAGACGAGGCGTTAGTGGTGATGCTCCTCTCTCCCGAGCTGTGGCTGGAGCCGGCGCGTTTGTGTCCCACCCGCCCCGACCCACCTTCCCCGTGTCACCAGGGAGCTGATGGATTGCTGAGAGCCGGGATTGTGCCTGGACTGCTCCGGCATTCCGGCTCTTCCTCTGCCTTCTCCCCACCTCCCGCTCGGCCTCTGCCAGAATTGCATTAGAGACGGTGACCCTGCAAACACCGCCTCGCTTTTGGGGKTTTTTTTGCAGTTTCAGGCAACTGGGATGTGCAGATGGACAATCCCAGCAGTGGGACTGTAGGTTCGGCTGTGACAAGCAGGGTGTTACTACCACGGGGTGACGGGCACCTCTGCAAGATAACTCAGGTTGCCATGGTTACAGATGGAAAATAGGGCTACGGGTTAACTCGGGCCAGTGTCGCATGAAGCACAACATCCCACGTCATTTTGCGCACACCTGAGACAGTGAAAGCCGGAGTGGCGGCCACCACAAATCCCCAAGTCCCCACCCAGCCCCGAGTTTGTAGGTTAAACTTCCCGAAACTTCCCGACGAGAAATCGTTGTGTGCAACAGGGATGGAATTGGGGTGGGGGTAAAGCAGCCTGTGCAAAACTCCGGCAGAAGGAGCCCGTCTCAGCCCTGTGACCTGTTATTTAGTACTTATTGGTGTGCCCCAAATTTTAAGGCCTTGCGTAAGCTCTGGTTTTTCTGAGCTTTCACGCTCTGAATAATTAAGAGGGGTTCTCAGAGTCAGGCACGCACCTCACCTCTGGACTGTGGTTGCATCTTGGAGGCAAAGCAGGTATCTGCRGCTGGACCGGAGGGCTGGAGCTGATACAGACTCTGATGGACCAGCCAGCGATGCAGCATTTCTGGCAGTTCTGTGTCCCCAGAACACGATCATCTTCGGGACTTGGTGAAAACCTCCCAGGCAAACGAAGGGACAAATGAAGCCTGGAGTGAAAAAAAAAAAAAGTTTCTACCCCGAGCAGAGCTGTTACTCACAGGTGGTTTGGGAAGCTCCATGAAATCGCTTTGGGACGCTGCTGTTTCTCTTCCACAGTAACCTGCCGCACTGGACGGCCGTACCAACGCCTGCGGAGGACAGCTCTGCCAGGCTGATTTCTGCGACTTACCGCGCACAAGCTGTTACCGTCTCCCAGAGAGAGAAACTGCACGTGCACAGGTATCAATGGAGAGGTGAAGGGCCWGCTGGAAATACCACTCCTGGCTTTTGAAGTATTGCATCCCTCATTTTGATGGTGCAGCCCCAAGGAATGAAAAGTGACACTGTGGGAACGGATCTAAAGAGCAGAGGCTCATGTCCAGTGCAGTCAATGGGCAAATAAATTGTGTTCGCACTATTCATCTCTTAATAATATGGCTTTGGTGTGCTGTTCAAAATATATATTTAAAGAAGTCTTAAAAGTTTGTACCTTCATCACAATATATTCTTATTGCCTTGTTTTTTCGGGGGAGGAGTAGTATCAGAAGCAGGGTTAGGGGCTTAAAACCAGTCCTTGCCATTTCTTAGGTGCTGGCCCTTCCAGCAGACTGAGACCTAATCCTCCGCTCTCCTTTCCTCTTTAAAGGAGTAAAACGATACAGTCGTGTACGGGCTGAGAAGGAGCTGCTTTGTGTGGTTTTTTTTAAAAAGGAAAATAGTTGGCAGGAACATGAGCAAAGCTAAAAGTATTTTCATCTGTTTTGTTTTGTAATGTTTAATGTTTTGTTTTCTACTTTACAAATTGTACGAAGGAATCACTCAAAACAAAGGTCTCCCATTCTGGAAGGAGAAAAAAGAATCTACAGTGGGACTAATGTGACTAATCAGAATTGGCCAAGTAAGAAAAAAACCAAAATATCTTGAAAAATGACAATATCTATTTTTTCTTAGGAAAAAAAATAGAAAAGCTCAACCTCTAATTGAGATTTGTTTGCAAAATAATTCCATGCTGGGAAAAGTAATCAACTCATGCATAAAAAYACTTTTTTAGATTAATTTTTATTTTGTTAATCGCTTGGATTTTAGAACTTGCTAGTGGTTTTCAAATGAATATTGCTATGTAAGTACAAAATACCCGTCCTAACTTTTAAACTGTTTCATACCCTTGTTTTATGAAAGGCTACAGAAGAGAACTGACCAAAATGACACAGTTTAGAAGCAGTTTAAAAAAAAAATTCTTGGCAGTTTGAGGAGAAAACAGCTGGGAAAGGAGACTYTTCTCACTCCCTCTTTTTTACAGGTATTTTTAAAAGATAATAGCTTATAATTACTTATTTTTAGAAGCATCTAGAAGCCTCAGCTGAGACCCAGAGGCCAGTGCGGCTCAGTGCTGTACAAGCAAAGACAGTTTATCCCTGGCCAAAATAATTTACAATCCCAGTTTCAAGGCTGAGACAAGAGGCAGCGATAAACCTCAGCCGGTACCTGCCAGCCCCAAACCCGGCACGCAGAGCAGAACGCCACGGTTAGTGTCGGTGTCGGTTTATTCAGCGGAGCTGATGAAACCACTCTGGATATGRTAATTTTCAGTAATAAAAATAAAAAGCATTTCAGGAATTTTTTCAGATGAGGACAAATAATTTGTGGCATCAAGTTTTAAATACTCTGGGAGCRTCTTGGCAGCCGATGCTCCCCGAGGAGCTGCAGGCAGGCGCGGTGCTCGCTCCGTGTGCGTCTGGCAGCTCCCGGGCACTCGTGGGTGCTGTGCTGGGGGTGGGAGTGGGGACTGAAGCGATTCGTATGAATCACAGCAGATTTCCCAATCTCTCGCTCTGCTTATAAAAGCAGGGGCTGGCAGACACATGCATTCAGTGAGACGTGCCCTCGCATCCATAGGTGTTCCTAGGTGACGGCCGAGCCTCCCCGCACACACGCAGCATCACTGCCTTTCCGAGGGTGCATCCCGTGAAGCGGCGGGGAAGAGGAGGAGGTCTGCTCTCGGATGCGGTCTGCCGGTGGCACAGCAATGCTAAGAAAGCTGCTTAGGAATGTCTGAGCAAATTTTTCCCTGTTTATTCATTTCCCAATTGGAAAATATTGCTTTGTCATGTTAAGTTGGTGACATTTTTAATGGGAGTTTTTCTTGTACCCAGGGCGTAACTCCGGGGAGTTGGGAGGTGACAGCAGGACTGACAAGCGGGACTGCRGGACAGCCAAAAACTCTGCTACAAACTCAGCCGGGATATGGGAGACCGGAGCTGCAAGACTGTCTTCTGTGGAGATCAAGGCAGGGATGTGCAGGCGAATTTCTGTCAGCCCAGGTGAGCRCCCATCAGCCCAAAGGTTCCAGCTGTTCTGCAGTGCGTCTTCCTCATTTAATTAAGAATACAACAAGCAAGCCCCAAATCCTGGATCTGCATTTCAGTGCAGAGGGCAAATGAATCTCAAAAATGTAAAATGAAATATTTTCTGATGAGCTGTAACTAAAAATACTATTTACTGAAGTAACAGTCCTGCTCAAAACTAACAAGGTATTTTCCAGACAGACACCCTCTTCCTAACTCTCCTTTCCTCCAAGACCCCCTCAGCCAGGCCGTAAGCGTCGGTGTCCCGGGGGGGGGGGGCAGCTGCCCAGCACCGTGCCACCCAGAGAGTCCAAAACCCCCCACCCCGCAGGTCAGCCTGCCGGGGTGACAGCCCTGGGCGCGAGGCTGTCGGCGTTTCAGATCCTGCCCTTTGTGGTGGCTGTGTCCTAACGTGCGTCGGGATTTGGTTTATTTTTTTTCTAGAACATCCGAACAGGCTCAGTCAGACACTTTAAATGAAATTTGTGCTGTTCCCCCCGTACTTGCGGGAGAGTTGTTCCTCAGTTACGTAAATCCAAGATACTGAAGGAGTGCTTGATGATTTTTTCCTTTGTTTTACGGGCTAGAAGGTCTTTCAGTCGCTGGCTGTTCTTTGCAGCAGCAGCAGTGATAGGTGCAGACCGAGATCCATCTCGAGCAGAGGGACCCTTGTGCTTACCTAGTGATTACTGCTACAGAAATGAAACGAAAAGACATAGCATTAAATCCTGGTTTCTGATAAAACAAAATTAGGTTATTCTAGCTGAAGCGATACATTTTCTGGCTAAATATTTAAATTGGTAATTAATATACATCCTTTAGTGCGGGAAAATAGTTGTTTTCCAGTTTCATAGGCTTTACAGGAGAAATAACCTACCATAGTTTGAAAACAGAGGCTTAAATATGTTTATTTCATACTAAACATTTTGTAACTCTGCTTATGAGGTAGTAAGTCAGCTCTCTGTATGAACGTTGTGCAGGAGGAAATAAACCCAACAGGGATTTATGGCAGTTCCTACGGGATGTACTGGCGCATGGCTCCGCTCCGGGGGGGTCTGACCACGCTGGGCAGCTCTGGCACAGGACCGAGAAACATATTACCTGAAACCCTGTTTTCTAGCGGTTTAGTCTGGTTTTGCTGAGTGGGGAGAGCGGATTTCCAGGGCTGGTTGCTGAGTTAAGCCTGTGGTGATGGGCTGGAGCCAGGCAGCCGAAGGCCGGCGAGGCGGGACGCTGCCGTCACTGCCGTCGCTCCCATCGCTCCCATCGCTCCCGTCGCTCCCGCCGGAGGACGGCGTGTTCCCGGGGTTACGCAATGACGGGCGGCGTGCACCCCCCCGGCCCCTCTCCTGCCGCAGCGGGCACCGACCCCCCCTCCATTCACAGCCTCTGCGTCCCCACGTGAAACGGGAAACCTTGAAAAAGCAGAAGTGTGGCTGTAATTGGGATTAATCTATTTTTAGCAAGCTGTCTGTTGTCCTGTCCGTGCTCCAGCTGAGATGCTTAATTCTATTTAGCTTGACTCTTTCTGCAGTTGCACAGGAATGATACAAAAAAATTATTTTAAACCTTGAATTTGTTGGGGTTTTGGTTTTGTTTTTGTTAAGTATGGTGATTTTTACAAAAAACCCTTTTTCCCCTCCCCCCGTACAATAGCTGGAAAATCCAGCACTAAAGTAATACAAAGGTTGCTCTATAAAAAAAGTTGTACAACTTTTACTATCATTATTATTCATTTTACTATGTAATTTGGAAACCTAGTCATAGTTCCGGAATGTGTTGTACCCTGGGCTGCACAAACAGCACGGAAGGAAAATTGCCTCTTCCAAGCTATACTGAGTAAAAACACGTAGCGATACCAATATGATTTTTGCTAAACAGCGTCAGGACAAGATGTTAAAGATGTCGATGAACAACCAGCTGAGCACCTGGTCATCTACTGATCCCGTATTTAAATATCTGCTGTTCATATGTTTCATCTTTTATAATGTATTTGTAAAGGGAACTTCAAGTAAGATTAGCAGTTAGTTGGGAAAACACCGTGAAACACAGTTGGCTGGAGATCAATAGATTTCTCCGTCCCGCTGCCCCCCCCCCCGCTAATGTTTGGCTTTTGCAAATATTGATGCCCCGTGTGAGGCTGGCCGGAGGGCCAGGCGGGAGGAAGGAGCAGCCCCGGTGCCTTCCCCAGGGCCGCGTCCCTCCCCGGGCAGGGGCACAGTACCTTCACGCAGCGTACGGGCAGCGGGTCTATTTGCAGTTTTCCTTGCGACAGCCGCCGCTCTCCGATGGGTGGGAAGCGTGAGGGTGGTCCGCTGCCTCGTGACTGGGAAGATGCTCTCCTTCGGAAAAAAAACAGGCTCCTCAGCAAAATGCTTGTTCTCTGCCAGAAAATACAGCAATCGGCCCAGGGGCATGTTCTGCTTTACATGTAGGGGCAGGGTGTATTTTTCTCTACACCCCACCTGTCCCTGTCCCCCCCCCCGCCCCGTGTATTTTGGTGACTCATGAAGCTTCAAAGTGCTGAGCGTGGAGAATGGCTATTTCTGGGCTTCCACTGCAATCCCTGCTACCTCCGACTGTGCTGTCAGTGCACCTCAGCCATGCACCCCCGCCGGCTCTATTCTTAGCAGCTAATAGCTGAAATAATTACTTTTGTCTCAGCGCTGTTGGCTCCTTAGATTTGGAACTGAGCAAAACCTGCAGCTCGGGGAGCCTGGCTGCCCCCGCTCCCTCTCCCAGGGCGGGCAGAGCGGCCGGGGGCCCGGGGGAGCCGCCACGCCGACCTCCGGGCAGCGTTTCCCTCACCGCGCTGCCCGGGAACGCCGCAAGACAGCGAGCAGAGCGAGCAGAGCCCTCGGCCGAGGACGCCAAATACCTTGAACCTGGCTCCAACACGGGGCAGAAGCTCTGCTTTGAAGCAGCTTGTATGTTAATGTGGTGCCACCTCTTTGAAAAGGATCTCGGCCGGGATTTTCTTAGACTTCACAGGGTAAATTCCAGGACTCCGGCTTTTCAAAGGGAGGGCTAGGYTTTCACCTGCAGGTTTCCATTTCAGCGCCTGCTTTATTGCGTGGGCTAGGTTTGTGCGAGGAATGCAAGCGTTCTATGCAAATGGCACTACCCAATGCCAACACATCCCCGACAGTTCTTGGGAACGAACCCACACCTCTGGCTTTGCCGYCTTTTGATCTCAACACCAGCTATTCCATCCAATTCCCTCGAACCACCCCCCCAAAGAGGACTACGAAAAAACCCCACCCCAACCTTTGTACAGTCAGTTGTGCACACCCAAGCAGGTGCACAGAATCAACTTTAAAACTGTTTCAGAAGGTGTGTGGGGTTTTTTTTTATTGTTATTTACACGCCTGCCTGCTCTTCCTCCTGTTGGTTGGGACCCCAGTGAGGGTAACAGCATGTGTATGCACTGGGCTGGCAAAGAATAGACAGTGCTGAAAATATTGCAGAAGCCATTTCTCTGGCATTCACTAATGAAACTTCTCTGGAAAACAATAAACCTTTCGGAAAAAAACCCTAAACCTAAATGTTTGTTGTGACTCTGTAACTTTTCTATTGTCAGAGTGGAACAAAACCTGATGCGTGGTACACCATGGACTTTGGTAGCTGTGTTAGCAAATATTCTTATTTTGGAGTTGCAAGTCTCCAGTTTCCTGGAAATCTGCATGTCCTGGTGACTGTACATGTGAAAATAGAAGGAAGACTTCAAAGTCTTATTTCTGCTTTTCTTTGAAAAATGAGAGAGAGTACCTCCTCGAAATAATTTCCTATCAATTTCCTCCAAAAGCCACACTGTTCCGGCAGCTTCTGTTTCAGATGACGATTACGTCTCACTAATTGACTGGGGGCCTTCTGTGCAAYAAGGACTATAATTAAGCAAGAGGCACAACTTGAGTAAAATCTGGGAGCAAGGAACTCCCARATTTCCATATCAGCATTGACCCTGATTCCACATACAATGTGGGTCAAATTATTTAACCTTTATTTAATTTAGCCTTCCCATCTGCAAAATTGTATTAATTTTAAATAAGCAAACATTAAAAACTTACCAGTTCCCATAGGTAACAACAAACATTACTTCTTTATTTGCGGTCAGTGTAGACAATTGTTTTACTACAGCAAAGAATTAAGCAGGATTTTTTTTAAGGACCATTTACTAGTACAACATTCAGATTAAAAGAAAATTTTAAAAATTAATCACCCTCTGATTGGTGAGGGTTAGAGGAAACAGTCCTGGCAGATGGACTATCGTGTTACTGTTTCTGCTGATATTCTTTGAATGGAGCTGGCTGGGAATTCTGTGCTGAAACACATTTTTGTTGGAAAACATCATTTYGCTGAGGTTGTGAGCGTTTTGTGAGGAAGAGGTAGAGCTGACAAATTTCACATTTTGAAAAAGAGCTATCCCACGTCAGCAAATGAAAAATGTACTATTTTGCATTTTAAAGGAACTTTCAGGACTTTTGGGTGGTAAACTGAAGAACGTTGTGCTAAGCGTTATTATTGTTAACTTCTACATTCCCCTGTCCAMCTTTGCCCGATTCTTTGCTCCTTCCATTTATTACCAACCGCTCCCCGAGCTGATGTCCCGAGACGTCATTTACACGGATATTGAGGTCGAGGGGTTACAGATTTACAGCTGCACAGACTTGCTGTGTCTTGGGCAGGAATTCGTTTGGCATAGTCGAGGCCTTTGGATTATTTGATCTCAGCCTTTTAGTTAAATAGGAACATGCCCTGATTTTAACAATCGCAGTTTCCTCTAGTCGGAGGAAGGTGTGGCCGATGGCATTTAAACTGAAACCTGAGCCAAGGCTTCACCAGCAGGAAGCTGAAAGTGCGGGTGGGACCACGAGGGTTTCGTTCGTCATTAAAAAGACCAAGGACCTTCCTCAGTGGATGGCCGAGGTTATTTTACCACCCACAGTACCGATAAGATATTAGATGACGCGCGTGAGGGTTAGAGTTTTGTAACATCAGACTTCATATGTTATTGCTATTAAGGTCATTGTAGCATGACAGCAGAAAATAGCACGGGAGATGCCAGAGAACTGAGGATGCACCTTTACGTACAGTTTGGCATGTAAGCAGCGGCAAGCCCACACTTCCTCTGCTCACTGATTAATTGCTTCCTGATCCTTTCATGATGCCGAGGGAAATTRTCAATTGACGGTAGACTTGGTAGTGACAGCCGGGGGTTCAATCCCTCCCACCCTCCTGAAGAAATGTATTTTTCCYCTAACATCCAGCCTGAACCGTTCAAGTTGTAAGTCGTGACATCCTATTACGTTGTCTAGCACTATCGAAACTTTTTTGTTTTTTTATCAACATTGTAGGCACCCATGGCATAGTTGCAGTCAGCCATTAGGTCACCCCTCGCTTTGGAATGGATACTTACACTACGTTTGCGTGGTGAGCCTGATCTTCCCTGCCTCCCACCACGGCCGTGGATTATTTCCATTTACCACGCTTGCCTTCTAGCCCGGGACTTTGCTTCCTTGTAGTTAGTTTTTACAAAACTAAAGTTCTGCCTCCTGCTTTTAGACAGAGTTTGGAGGCGGGTGGTAAAAAGAAAAAAAAAGGCAGTAACAAAATATGTACATGGGCTCCACTTAAACCAGAAAAGCAGCATAGATTTCTACCATGGAATCATGGCCTCTACGTCCTTCCTTCAGCTCACAGAAAATGCCAAAGCCCGTCCAACATTTAGCTGACTCAACTGTGTGAGAAGACGACTTTACTTTTTTGGGCCTCATTATTCAGTTCCGAGTGCTGAAGTTTTCCATTGTGCCATGTTTTCTTAGTTGTGCACTTGAGTGTTTCCCAGTGCAGTGCAGCTTTTGAGTCCTCTTGGGAGCCTGAGTACCACCATAAAGTAAATACTTACAGTCAGGTAAAGGGAGAAATGTTCCATGGCTGGTCATTTTCAAATGAAAGTAAACCATAAAATAAGTGCCGCCTTTCCCCTGAAAGCAACCAAAGACATAATTTGACGTAAATCAAAGCTCCATTTTACTTTCTTAATATACCACAAGACTGACAAAATCACTGTGAGCTAAAAGCACCAGACAACTGTCCCATTTCTGAGCCTCCGAGTCTTTTATCTTGCCCCAGTGCGTATGCAATCACGTTCGGAGCTTCGCTGGGTCTCGCAGGTCCAGCGAGATGGCCCGTCTCGTCTGCACAGTGCTAGCGTGCTGTAAATCAGCCGCACGCTGACAGGGAATGCGGAAAATCCGCTCTGACCCTGCATGTTGGTGGAGCTTGTGAGATAACTCAGGGGTAACTGAAACCAGCATAGACAGCTTAACATCACATAAAACACTGGCCTACTTTAGCGAGTATCACTGCTGGGTGACTCATTTAAGAAGCCATAGCGCTCTTACAATTTTACCTTCATTAACTGAAGTAGTTAATGCTTGCAGCTTTGGCCACAAAGCGTATATGTAAGGCTTGAAGTCCCATGGGTTTGATTGCATAAGAAACCATGTCTTGTGGCATTTAGTTGATCAAGCACTAGTTCTTTTGGTCACATGGAGGTTTGGTTTCCCCTTGCATCAGCTACAACAGACCTTTTACATTTTTTTGTACTGGCTGACTGTTCAATTCGCAAGGGTCATCCCCTTCACCCCACACTGGGAGCCTGCACTGCTCCCCCAGATCCCTAGCTCATAGGATCCTTTTTTTTTTGTAGAATCATATCTGAGAAACTGGGAGCTTGCAATTCTTCTCATTTGTGTCTGTGCGTAACAGGTGTCATTTTCAGTGTAGTACAGACAAATCCCAAAATAGCTCAGGCTCTTCAGACGCTGCGAAGAGAAAAAATAGTGGTTACTTCAGCTTTGGTTGTAGTGAAAAACCCAAAGCTTGCAGCCAGCTCTGAAGTCCGGAATTAAAATGGCAGATGTAGCTGTGTAGTAGTGATCTCTCTCTTGATTCTGTGTTTTTCAAATGGACTGCTGGCTCTCTCGCTTGCTCTTTTGTATATGCAGACTGATGCATGAACTCCCTCATACAGTGCTGGCTTTCCATTAGCTTCTCTTTGATTCCCAGATGCTGTATCTACCACTGATCCTCATCCACGTTTTCCGATTTTGAGGCTCCAAGACGGCAGAGCACTGCTTCCCCTGCCTGGTGCTGAAGTTGACTGAAGGCACCAGAGTTAATGCAAGGGGGCAGAGGCAAGGAGAGAGTGTCCGTCTGCAAAATTTTTCTTGCCGGGGGATGCCTGCTGTGCTGAAATACATAGCTGTTTGTGGACTTTCTTTGACAGAGATTATTGGATTCTGGTGACTTGAGAACACGGTTATTAGTTCCCCTGCCTACGCTGAGCATTTTGAATCTCTGTGTGTGTGTTAACACTTATTAATACTGTTCAGATTAAGAGGAGCCTATAGCTTTCTAGCACTTTCAGTACCTTATCTTAACACCATGCATCTGCCCAGCGGCTGAACCACATTCAGATCAATGTCTTGCGGCCAGCATAGCAGGGTCTTGTGGGTCCAGCATTGGCCTCGTGCTTTTATGCCCAGAAGACCCCTGTTCGTTCACAGGAGCAGTTCCTTTTAAGTTGCCTTGTGCTTCAGGGTAACTGCCTGCTGAGTATCTGCATGATGTAGGCCTAAAATATTTTATTTTAGGAAGTCAAGTAGTGGTTCCTGTCACCGAAACAGTTAATCAAAAAGCACTAACTCTCTACTGGAACGTGTGTGTGTGCGTGTGTGTTTTTGTTTTTTAGAGCCAAGAAGATTTGCTTTGGTTTTTTTAAAGCAGAAACCACCACAAAGTTGGCTGTGGTTTCAGCTGCGCTTGTTCGAGATTTGTATTGCTGACTACCAATCCTAAAAGAGTTAACCTAGTAAGTATGACTCAGAAGCAGAGAAGGAGATGCGAGGCTGAGAGCCTTGGAGGAAGCACAGAAACAGAGGTGAGGAACATAATAATTACCAAAAAAAGGTGCAGAGTCCAGGAGCGACGTTCCCCTCGGTTTGCCTGGCCCTGGCACCGCTGGCACGGGCTCCCTGGAAAGCTGCAGTTCCGCTCTTATAACACAGGGAGCAGGCTGGAGAATTTAGAGCTGCGTCACAGAGCTCAGCGAGAGAGTGAGAGAGCAAGCTCCGTCGATAGGTCTACCAGCAACAGCCCTGCTGCAGCAAGAGGGGAGAGAGGCAGCAAGAGAGGCAGAGAGGGCTCCAGAAAGAGAAGTAACACCAACACCAGGGACTGGGCTCCTGCCACCATCCGGTGTCATTTAAAGATCGTATTTGGGCTCGGTTGGCGTAGGAGGCTTCGCCCATTGACGATGCTGGAGACCCGGCGCGCTTAATCCCGCGGGGAGGGAGAGTGGGCAGACACCGAAAGGGTTAACGGAAAGGAAATTTCTGGAACCTTCTATTCTGCGGCGCTACACAGCGAGCAGAGGGCTGAGGACTGCGCAGATGGTGCACGGGCAGAGCTCTTCGGTCCGGTTCGTCTTTCCCACGTACGTACCCTTTGATCAGGATGGGGCTTGAGCTGCATCTACGTATTTTAATTATTTGCAGGGCGTCCCTTTCCCCCGGCGTCCCTAAGTTCGGATCCCAGAGTGCCTTTATTATTATTTTGGCTGGGTACGATTGCTCTATTCTGCGTCAGAGCTGTTTTCTCAATGGAACGACGGCACAGGTTGTACTAATGTCACTCTTGCCGGCATTGCTGTACTGCAGAGGAGGGTAGTAGTCGTGGGGGAGAGATGACAACTTTGCAAAGACTGCTGTTTTCATGTTTTGTTTGGGCTTTTTATTCCCCCCCGTCTCTCTGAAGGCTGGCATGTTGGCGAGGGTTTGGTGGAGGGGTTAACAGGCGCTCTGCGTTTCAGAGCTTGGAGGTTTGTCACTGCGTAGTTCGGAAAGTGGTAAACGGTGACGCAGTGATCATTGCAGGGCATGTCGTCCAGTTTTTAAAAAGCACCGGGGACAGGTAGACGGTGCCTTCCAGACGCTTCCACACCAGCTGAAAGGGGTTAAGGATGAGTCGAGACGGGAAGCTAGCATTTAGGGATTAAATGTCATCATTTTGGCGTTGGAAAGTTGTTTACCTTGCTCTCTCCGTGTCTCCATGTTGGCAGCCTTCCAGCTCACATGTGATAGTCTTCCCTGTACTGCTGCATCATTAACTAAGTGGCAGAGCTGGCTCCCCATTGGCCGGGGAGGGCTCTCAGCCCAAAGGCGCCATCCGATTGGCGGAGGAGGTGATGGCAGGTGAAAAGCCCTCCCGGATTGGTCGAGGCTTGGGTGTCAAATCTCAACGTTGATTTCACTTGCTCCAAAGTGCCGGCAGCTCCCGGCCCGCTCCCGGCCCGCGGCGGCTGCCCCGGGCTGCTGGGTGCCCCCCGGGCAGGGCCGGCCGGCAGGAACGCAGCACTTAACTCCTCGGGGCGGCGGGCGCCGGACCCCGCACCCGTGGGTGCCCCGCGCGGGTGCCGGGGAGGTTTCGTTTCGCCGTGCAGTTGCGACGATGACGTGTCAGAGCTGCAAACCACGGGGAAGGGGAAAGTACTGGGGTTTGGGGCTTTTCTCCTCGCTCGCTTGCTTTCTTCCTTCTCCCTTATAAGGTGGTTAAGTGTTCGCAGGACTGTAAAGTGCTTGGGGCAGGGATTGCACCTGGAAATTATGTCGTGGGAATAATTAAAGAAGCGAAAAGGACTCTTGCCCAAACTCAGCTTTCGTTTGCATAAGTGTGAGTTTGCCACGGGCTAGGTAACATCAGGGAGAGCTGAAGACAGCCCTAAGTGACGGGTCTGTAAAGGTTTGCAGAAGAAGTTACAGCATTAGAAAACAGGGATTGAAGGAGGGTCGGGAAGGACTGGGTGAGGATGAATGGGAGACTGAGGGCAGAGAGCAGCTCCAGAGAGAGGATGAGGAAATGAAGGGGAGAACATTTCTCTCTCTTAACCATTTACTATACTATTTTTTCACCTCTCTTCTTAAAGCGACCAGCAATGAAGATGGCAACTCTGCCTGGAAGTGCTGAGGACACAACCAGCTTTGGGCTTGGTCCTTCTGGCCGAGGAAGTCTCCTGATTATGCAGTGGAGTGGTAACTTTGCTTTCTCATACGGCAGGGAACATTATTCCATAGCCTTTCATCATATCGAGGCTTAAACAAGTTTAAGGATATGGTAGCATAAGCATTTAATCTATATTACTCACTCGCTGACATCTCAAGCGTCAGGTCCGGTTGTTTAGCAACAACCGCTGGGTTCAGAACYGGCTCAAACATACTGCGTCCACCGTCTCCATTACTTCAGCAGCAGCCTGTCCTCTGAACGGCAGTCTGAGAGAGAGGGAGAGAGAGAAGGGCTGTATTTACACGCATACACCCGCCCCGGCCGAATTTTGGTTGTTCGGTTACAAAGGCGGTACACGCTGCGGTTTTACCCCCGACTCCATTCCTTTGCGCAGTACCGTAGAGGGGAGGATGCCATTTCCAACGGCAGTGCGGTGGTAGGAACAGRGAGGAAAGAAGAAAACAGACAGTAGGTGCCACTCCCCACTTTTTTTCCTCTTTCCCATCTCCACCTTTCTTGCCTCCCCTCCTTCTCTGCCAGATTCCATAGGGAATTTCAGACTCTTACTGCAGTCGTCACAACCCCTCCTGACTCACTGAGCCTTCGCTGGCTGTAGCTGGCTCCCTTGGAGCATCSTTGCCTCCTGCAGCGCCAGTTCCGCAGAGCAGGGGAACAACAGGAATAGCAGCAACAACGGTGGTCCCTGCAGCAAGACGGACAGGCATAAATACACACGCACATAGAACAGTACAAGGCAGCCGCAGAGGTAATTCTGTACAGCCAGGAGCTGGACTAAGAAACGATGCTCGGTTGCATGGAAGACGGGTGGGTTGAGTCTGTTCTACTGAGTGCTGTCTGAACAGACAACCCTTTGCATTTTTCCCCATCACAGTTGTGGGGTGGAGGACCCCATTAATTTGCAAAGCTAGTGCTTCTTAATGGCATTTCTCAAACTTTGGAAGGAGGTGCAACTGGCAGCTTGCTCAGGCATACGCATACTTTTTGCGTATCTGTGTTCAGCGTAGGGATGCATTTGTTTTTATTTCTTTTGCTACCATCTTTTTGCCACAGTGATAGTTTAATTGTGACTAAATGCAGGGAGGGTAAGGAGACAGAGATAAAAGAGGAGTTATTTCAGTGTTAAACTTCAGCTGTAAATCTCATTACTTGGGAATTGAGGTTACTGTCAGCAGGTAAATCTGTGGGACTGGAAGAAACAAGGCTAAGGAGGGGACATGGCATATTTCTGTAGGACAGCAGCGATTTTGCGCATAGGGATGGTGTTGTTACTGTATGTTAGCTGTACATGGCTAACTGTTCCATAATGGTTTTCTGCGTATTGCCGCAAAAGGACTTGGGAAAGCTGTGATTTGTTCCTCCCTCTGACACTTGTGTGTGTGACATTGTGTAAGCTGATTCATTTTTCTGTATTTTGGTTTATTGGGGTTTATTGTATCTCTCAGCCTTAGTGCGGCATTATGACGCAGTGTTTGTTAATGCGTTGGGTCTGTTGGCAAAATACATGCAATTTTCTTGGGAGTTTTGACTGTTCAAGAACCACAAAATTTGGTAAAGGAAGTTAAGGATTGCAAATGCTCACAAAGTAAATTTAAAAGCATTACCATCTTATTCTTCTTTGATACCGAAGGAAGGCTCTCTGACTGACGAGACAGCCATGATCTCTTTCTGCACTTGTTTTGCCGATGGTCATGTTACATCTGTGACGCAGTCCGATTTTGCTGTTGGTTCCTGTCTGTGCTTTATGGAGTTGAGCTGATGAGGGCACAAGCTTGAATACGGTTAGAAATATTAATTTAATACTGATGTTAAAGTTCGCAACCATACCTGAAGCGGCAGGGATATCCGCATCCACCTATTTTACCACCCACAAATGGTGAAGGAATTCGAATGAACACAACAGCACCCCTAGCCATTTTGTTGCTCGCAGAGTAGACTCGGAGCCTGCAGCGCTGCTGCTGCTGCTGTTAATTTCCATGTCATACAAATACAGCGTTGGGCTCTGTGTCAGGAGCTTTACTGATGCTGTGAGAAGCCTGAAGTCTACGAGCAAATGTTTTTCTTTTCTTAATTGGGAAAAGTCATTAAAATGTCCAAATGCCAAGTATTCTACCCTCACTCCTCTTACAAATCACTTCCAGACCTATCCAGAAAATTCACTGCTGCCATGTATTTTTTCTAAAGCTTGTTCAYGGTGTTTTCTTACAGTTTAATATGGGTGTGGCTGGGGGAGGGTAAGATTTAAGTTGGTTAAATATCTGTATCGCTGATGCTAATGGACAGAGATGTCGGCAAGAGATACGAGTTGCCCATATCCTCTATGTATCTGTATATAGATAGTCCCAAGCCTAGGYTGCGAAGATGCCCTTGTTATGGAACAAGAAGGGAATACTCTGTTCTGTTCTCACCCACCCAAAAGTTTTGGTGCAAAGGCGGCAGCAGAAATGGCCAACGCGGGAATCTTCACAAAATGGTTTCAACAGCATTCAGAGATGCCAGTGCCGTTTATACTGGCACGGCTCCGAGAGAGGTACCGTGAGCTGCCTGCTGCAAGGTCATTCCCCTGACTCATTGTCAGCGACCAGTTGGTTCAGGAACTCCCAATCCACATTTCTTACAACTGTGGCAGTGCTTGAGTTCTGAACCGGGAGGTGAAGCTTGAAAATTAATGCTACTGCAGTAGTGGGCCACTGAGTCCCAAAGTGTAGGTCCAAAAAATCCTGCGTCTCTGAAGCGTTTTAAAATCCCTATCTATAATTTGTTTCTTGAGCTAACTACAAAAACTTTGCACGAGTTCCCTCATCCCCTTTTCCCCCAAGACTTCCTCTGGACTGCTGGGAATCAGGAGTGGCATGTATTTAAGGACTAGGCATCAATTTACACTGTGTTCCAGAAAAAAACCCAAAAAAGTGTATGCRTATATTTGCATTTCTGTTCCTGTAGTCGTTATCAGGTGGACGCCGCAGGCTGCTCTGTGTTCACCAGTGTCTGTGAAGGTAGCGTTGTCTCTCACGAGCTTTCAGTTTCAGGTACCTCAGCTCAATAGCTGTCTTGTCCTCTCCCAGGTTTCCATGTTTTTCTCCGGTGTTCCTATTTGTCCATRTCACTAGTGTTTTCAGCTGACTCAGGGCAACATCAACCATGGGTATGTTAGGGCTGGCTCTAGTCTTCTCAGCTTCACCAGCAGCAGTGGAGTGGTTAATGCCTCAWGGATCTTGAGCAAAATAATCTATTTTGTCCCTATCTTTGCAATAACAAAGTTCAATTTGGGGGGCATGTTATCTGTCTCCTTTTGAACAGAGAGGAACACGGGGGCCAGTGCAGGCCAAGCACAGATGCGAGTGGATCCCTCCTGCTAGCCTACCTACCTGTTTTGCTAGCCGACCTCCCCAAGCCTCCAGCCCTGGGCACCTTCCTGCCCTGGCCGTGCTTAAAGTCAGCCTTAGCCTTCAGTATCATTATTCTCTAGTTTTTAAAGGGAAAGAACCTGGCTGCTAATCCCGATGCCAGTGACGGCTCTTCGCCTACAGGGAGGCATATGTGATAGCTTGTCTGCTAAAAACTGAGCCAACACAGTGTGATTCAGACCTTAAGCTTTCCAAGGAAGGGAGCTATTTCTGAGTTAAGCACATCTCTTCAGCTCCCCACACAAACACTCTTTATCCAGTGCAAATGGTGCACAGTAAGTGTCCATCAGCAGCCACTGGTTTTGTATTTGGATATACCGCTCAAATGCTTCTTAAACATTGACGATGGCTCTCAAACATACAGTAAAGTTTCAGTGATAGGCAGAATGATGGAAATCCTGGGAACAGGTACAAACCAAACAGCTCACGTGCTCAGGGGAGTCAGCTAGGAATTTGGTCAATGCTTTTCTCCACCTTTTTTGACAGGTCCTTCTACTGTGAATAGTGTTAAGATATGGCAGGGTACTGAAGGCATGTTTTCAAATGTCTGGTTTAAAGGCAGGTTATACTTCAGTGCACATCTGGCAGTATTTGTTTCCTTATGCTCTTCACTGGCACAGGACATTCTTTTGTCTCTTGAATGACACACAAAAAAATATGACTTCCCTTGACATTACCTAAAGTAGCTGGAATGGCAGCGGTGGGGGAACACCATGTTCCTGAACTGACTACAAAAATCACAACAATAATCTCCTTGCGACTGCCTTCAAGACCTGCAATCAATACTTTATATTCRAAGGTGATGCTTAGGTACAGAAGTTAGGAACAGAAAATTACTTTTCTGGTTTCAGCTACTTTGGTGAATAATTTTTTTTAGCTTAGTTAGTTTTGTAATGTGCTGTTCAGTCAAGCTGTGTATGGCTAAATTTGATGAGTCTGCAGTGTTGCACCTTCCTACTGCTCTTCCATGACCTGGGTCATGTAAGTGTGATGCTTTTCTTCCCCTGTGTAAGTTTGCCCAGTTTCACCTCATCGTTCCTTGTGAAATCTGAAATCCTCAACAGTATGGCTCCAGGCAAGTCAAAGCAAATGGGAAGCAGAAAATTAGAAATTGTAGCCCTAATATCTAGCACTCATAGAATAGTCACCATGCTAAAACCACTGCCTTCAGTTCAGAATAGCTTTGGGGCAAGCAATAGCAAATAAGTGTTATATTTTACTTAACAGTCTGAAACAAAGTTACGGATTTAAAAAAATACAGGTCTTGTAAATAAATCCCAATAATTTTAGTGATGTTGTGCTGTTATGAACTATCTCCAAGTTTCTCCAAAAGATCTGTAATCTACCAATTAAAGGTCTCTTGCACTTTTTTTTTTAGCCTACTTTGTTAGATCCGAGCACCACAGAAAACGTGGATCAGTATGGCAGAACCATGAAAACAAGGCTGGTACGGCCCATCACATCGCCCGGTGTGCCTGGGTCAGTGCTAGTGTTGAACTGTCTTGCCCTCAAAATGAGGTTTRCTGCATCCAAACCACCAATATCTGTTTGCGAATGCTGACTGCCAGACCGTGGCTCAGCGTTGTTTAGGAGAATCCTGGCTGGCACCAAATCCGTGCTGGGAACGAGCTCTTATCAAAACTCACCCAAAGCAGCAAGAGTTAACCACACACTAGTGTGCCTTCAGTGAGGCCACCATGCAAAGAGAAATGGCCAAGATGCACCTCTCAGACCTCATCACAAGCCGAATTTCGGCCATCACTGACACTGCTCATCACCTGGCCTACCCGAAATTATCTGGAAAAGAGCTGCTTCTCCCTGTGTTAAACAAACGAGCAAACAAAAACCTGGCCTTCCCCTTACCCCCAAACCCTTGAATAATTGGACCATTTTAAAATATGGGTTAGAATGATAGGCAGCTTGGTGACAGTTCAGCACAGTTACACAAATGCTAGTGAGTGCTCCGACAGATTACCCTTAACGGGAATTGAAATTAGTGACTCCAATGTCAAGCAGGCCTGACTGTCCCATTGCTCAAATAGAGCTAAATGGGACAAAAGGCTCTACAGGCTTTTACCTGCAGATGCCACACTCCGGGGTTCAGACTACCTTTGGGTTTGGGTTTGGGGGGGGGGGCAGATAGCACAAGGTTTGCAGGCCCAGAGTGCCTGGCTTTTAACTTTACTATTTATAAGGCGATCGTAAGGCTCCCATAGTAGGACTAATGGAATAGACTACGTTCACTCAGGAATGCGATCCAGAGTTTTTATTCTGGTCCTAATCAAGGAAAAAAAATCTCCATTATGCTTTAAACTCATGAGAGAAGTACATGTTTTTGCTGCCCGTAATAGCAGTAGCATCTCTAGAGCCATCTTCTACTCACAATCATCAACTCCACTAAGCAATACCTTTACTCGGCCTAGGTCAGTGCTACTGCTGACACAAAGCATTACACACTAACAACTGGCTCAGGCTGCAAGTTAGGGCACATTTGTCCATACCTGACCTACGCAACACCACACAGTAACAGAAGTGCACAACAAACAGATGCAGTTACACGCTCCCCCGGGCTGAGGAAGCTTTTTTGAAACCTTAGAAGTTCACTCATTTCAATTCCCCTTACAGGTCACCACTTGTACTGTCACACCCCTCTGTCCTGCACCTGGCCCTGGTCTGACTCATTCCTTGACTGTGGGGATGATGCACAAAGCTCAGATTTTCTGCATGTAAAACGGGAATATTTTCTCCAGGGGAGACCAGAGTCTGACGAACCATGACTTTCATTCCGTGATTTGAAAACGGAGGAAAAAATTTATGATGCACATGGGGTCATGCAGAGATCTGTTTTGCTTACTTTGGAAGCCCAGAAGTGCTTTAATTTCTAAGGCGTAGGTTGTGAAAAATCAGGTCTGTGACATCCAAGCTTGCCTTGTTCCTGCAGACTAGATTAAAGGTCTTAGGCTAGGGACGAAGTTCCCTTTCATGGGGGAGGCAGGGATTTCTTCCCTCTTTGCCTTTGTCTCATGTGTAAAGCAGTGTGAATTCCGTGAAAGGCTTTGAGATGTTCCTCTAAAAGAAGCTACAGAACAGTACTGCTACTAAAACGTGTCTGAAAAAGGARGAAAAATCCAGAATGATAATATTGTACCTTTTCTGCTATTATTTATTGAAAACTCCAGAATACTTTGACAAAGCCAACTATAGCTGATAGTATTTGCTTGTCTCACACATGTGTGTATGTGTGTGTCCATATGTACACATTCAACGCACACCCAGCAAATGTTTGAGACAAACGCTGGTTTATTTTTCTGCATGCGTGCATATTAATAGTTGAGTGCTGTGTATCACAGCATCTTGAACTGCTCTCTTTTTTCTCCTCCCCTCTGCATGCTGCCTGCCCAAGCATGCTGTTAGGTTTGGAAAGAACAGCATACASTGTCATGAAAGGTGTACCTGCAGTTTAGCAGAAAGGGCCTACACCTTCTGGCTGCTTGGACGGAAGGGGAGCTTGTTAAGGCACAGGACAATCTTCAGGTAGCCTGGAGGAGGGGCAGCAGCATCTTAATTGCGTTGAAGTGAAACTTGGTTTTATCAAACTATAAATAATGAATGAGCCATTGGTCTTCAACTGCTGCGTGGTATTTCTGGAAAGGTTAGTCTGCTTTGGAGAGGGGAGGGGAAGGTATACATAGGTGTTGAGACCCAGTTCAGACTCTACAAGTCTCATACCTCTACAGAAGCTCTCATTTTCAGCAGCACAAACGTAAGTGACGTTTCCACCAACCGTTTTTGAAAACCCTAATAAAGATTTCTTTTCACTGTTAAGGCATATGCTTACTACTGAGACAAGAAGAAAAACAAAGCAACCCTCACTCTGAGCCTGTTTCTGAAAGATGCTGCTGTGGTACTTTATCTGTGCTGCAAATGACCTCTTGTCAGCAGTAACTCTTGGTCCAGCTTTTCAGTAGTAAATCTTCACACTGATAATACAGGGTACCTCATAAATAACTGTGCCAGCAAGACAGACACTGGGGAGGGAACCTGCTTTCCACTTGCCTTTCACCCTGTTGCCCCAGTTAATGGATTTAGAAACTACAGTAAATATCCAGACACAGTAATCTAGTACAGTTCTTTCCCCTTCCTCCATCCCCTTTTCTTGGAAGGACACACTCTTTTCTCTGAGCTTTTCCTCTGCTGGGTGTGCATTAGGATGTAGGCACCGAAGCAGATTCTTGGATCTGGTTACAAAACTAATGTAAAGAGTTGCCAAAAACCCAGGGCATCAATAAGTGAAACTCCCAGCTCCACTTCTGCCACACTTTATCCCAGTTTACATCAGCTTCTGCATCAGCACAGGTTAGACACAGTGGCCAGGTTTTGATAGTTCCTGAATTATGCATTTGTGTAGTCATTCACAGGCTTCAAGACACCCCATCTATTCCTGCTGTACTGAGGCACGTACACTGCAGGTTAACTACCATGGCTGTGCTGCACTACAGCACTGCTCAGACTTATTCCATTTCCAATAACCGTCGGCCACTCATTTTCACACTCTCCTACTTCCTCAACAACTTTCGTTGAACCATTTAGTTAGATTTGCAAATGCTCCCTTTTTAGGTTTCGTTCTGACCCACACTCAAAGTGATTTCCATGCAATTTATTTTCATTGTCCCTACAGAATTTAAAACTTGTCTCACAAAAATCTGCAACTCCTTGCTTATGAAAAGCATGCTATTTACAGGCCGTGTGATACAGCTGACAAAGGAAGTTCCATCATGATAGTCACATTTCCTTTCCCTGTCACAAAAAGCACCTGATCTGTCCTCTCTGATGATGCTGAAATCAGTAAGTGATGGAAAGTCAGAACACTCTCTACCTTGGACAGAATGAGGTTTATAGCCTGGTTCTATCTGCAGTGGCATGAAAAAAGTGTTCCTGTACAACACAAACTGCCCCCACCCCCATCAGTAGMATACTCTGCACTACAAAAGTCAGCCCTTTTTCACTACTTGCTGGTAAGAGCTTCAGTGTGTTCCACCTGGCTATGAAAGGAAATTACAGTCATTGCCAGGGTGGGGGGTTTCTTCATCACATTATTTCATTTCTCCTACATCAGCCTCAACTATTCACAAGATGCCAAAAAAAAAAAAAAGTATCAAAAAAATAACTATCCCGAAGTTCACTGTCTTACTTTCTAATAAAATTAAATAAATGAATTTTTCTCTAGGTACGGTGGAGATGAAGGATTTTCTCTCTCAGCCTGCAGCCATGCACGAGATGTGTCTTCCTCTGGAAGCTGGTTTCACATGGTGGCTTAGATTTTCCCACTTTGTATCTAGCACCATTTGAAATCAGTGTTCTAGGAGCAAGAATTACAGCGTGGGAGGAGATCAAGCAGCTGCTAACTTCACCGACGGCCTCTACTCCTTAAAACAGCACTTTTTCCAATGGTTATTTTTTTGCCAGCCATCCACTTTGTAACATCATCTGATTTCTAGACACTTATACAACCACTGTATGCACCCTCTCAAGCTAGGGCCACAACAGGAACAGCTTCCTTCAAATGTATTTCTACTTAATAAACAATGGATATTGAGTTAAAGTTGTCCAGAGTAAAGTGATCCGAAAGTTGCATGAAAACCAACTTAGTACTTCTTGCATCTTGACGGGCAGAGTACGTTTCCTTTATTATACAATCACTAGGACCCTAACATTTAATTTACTAACTTAGAGCAAACGTATTTCCACTCTGTGCTTGGGGACTCTATTGCCATAGAATTATCATTCCGTAGCTCCCAGAGACTTGCTCTGCAAACACAGAAATTCTCTCCAACAATTTGATCTCAGCAGTTAAACACAAAAGTGCCTTCAGCAATCATGATGATGTCACACTGGTGCACACAGAATCCACTCCTTTTTCTACAATTACTTTTTAAGTTTATTGCTGGTACCTTCTAGTAATGTTTCAGACGACTTCTATACCCTTGCATCCAACCACTAAAATGAAGCTAAACTGTTTTTGCTTGACCTCACTATTGTCAAACATTACTATACACAGAAAAGACGATCGCTGTGTGGATGAAGCATTTGATCAGACCACTGAATAGTCGTCTTTAAAGAATGCATAGCTGTCATCTACAAGAGGATTCTTCTCTGAGCCAGGAAAACGTCTCTTACACAGGCTGACCGATTTCTCTTGGTGTTCAGAGTCTCAGTTTTTGTCTAGCACCATTTGAAATCGGTTATGATGTAGGGGGAAAAGCAACAGTAATGGAAAACTTCATTCCCCCGCCCCCCCCAAAGTCCTTATAAATAAACACCATCAAAAGCATGATCTCGCTTCACAAACACGTATGGTATGCTCTTCTGTTCTCTGACCTGAAATTACACCTACAGGCTGAACATCCTGCACAAAAGGAGGACAGTCAGCATCAYGTTCAACTAGGAGGGATGCTTAAAGAGAAAGCGAAGCATCTGTTCAAACACGTAACTAAGATTCTTCAACTCAAGCAAGCCAGGGCCCATGTGTGAGAGCACAGCCACCTAACCTTCTGACCAGTTATATTCCATGTGCTATTTGTTTGCCTTAACCTGTTATTTACTCAGATTTTTTTTTTTCTTTTAAATAAAATTGTGTGCTACTTGGTATTGGGCTCTGTCTCAGGTAGACAGATTACATGTTTCCCTGCTGGACAATATCCAATTGCTGCAAGTCTCTTTATTTCAGTCCCCAGCTCCATTTTCACCACCCCGTATGAACCTTAGAACCAYACTCAAAAGTGAGCATTTGCATTAATTTTAAGTGTAAAACTGGAGAAGCCTACCAACCACTGACGCTTCRCACTACTTAGCATTGAACTAGGTAATACTGTACTTGTTACTCCCACTGTGAGAACATAGCTTGTTTTACCAGTAGATGGCAACAACACAYTTTTATTACATCCAGCCTTTTTCTTAGCACAAAGTTCATGTGTTCATGACACTTAATTATCAGTTCCAGATTCTAAAATGAAATAATTCMTGTGGGACTGAGTTTTAGAAAAATGGTGCAGAATTCATGACAATCAGGACAAATTAATTTGTAACGTTTAAGTCAAATTGCCTAGCGGCTGCCTGTCCCATCAATGCTCACTGCAATCCCAAAACTTCATAGATTGTAAAACTGCGTAGTCTACATACTGTCATCATTTGCGGTCCACGCCAACTGATTTTCAGCATCATAACCACAAATTAAAAAAAATATGGCATATTAGTTATTTTTCTATTCCACTCTCTGACAGGCTTCATTCTGTAAGGCAGCTGACTCCACACATTTCTTCACAAAGAAAATTAAGTACATTTTGAGTGTGAACCTCATAAAATTAAAAATAATCACATTCTACTTAACATTTTACTTAAAAATGCCTAAGCTATATTMCCTAAGGATTACATCTGTCACACACAGGACAAAAGTGCCAGAATACTCTCTGGGCTTTGCTCTTGACTTGGTGTTACATCAGAACAGTCACATAATAATCTGCCTCTTCTCCATGAAGATTTTATGGAGCTTTATGAAGTTTTTCAGGAGCAAACTAAGATTTTGGAGGTTCTGGGAAATACTCTGCACTTCCAAAAGAAAACCAAGACTATGAGACTGCTCAGCAAATTAAAACACATTCTCTACACTACCATTAAGTCATTCTGTGCACAAACTGCAAACTTCGATCTCAACAGTTACTACCTAATGCAGGTTTGGTACATGAAAAATCATCTTAGTAATAATGGGAAAATAGCTGCTTACCACAAGGCGAATGAAAGACAAACACTTACTGCTAAATAATTTAACATTTTTATTTGTAATATTACAAGTCATCACTAGTCTTTACATCYGGAAAAAAGTGTAAAAATAAGGCCATTTTTTACAGTAATTTCACTTTAGCATTAAGTGCATTTCAGCATATTTTAAAACATTGAAGATGCCATAAATAATCAATCTAGCTAGTGACCAACACACTCAATTCCCAGTATATTATCACAGTATTTACAAACAATTATCAAAYTAGGTATCAGCTAAGCAATGAACAGCAAGTCATTCTATGTAGCCAAAACCCCTTTTTAATAACCAGAGACTATTATGAACTCTGACAATACAACTGCTGGGATTGTCCCCAAAAGCCCTATAAAACCCTAAATAGTTCTATGTTGTTCAAACAATCTGTTAACAACAGTGGAGAGCAGTGCCAATCTACCACAGACAAGCAAGAATAGTTTAAATGCTGCCTCGGCCATCTGAAGCGAGGCGATTTGTTTTTTCTGCAAAAATTGGTTCTTATAAGCTGCCTGTATGTTGATAGCAAACTCAGAGATTCACAAAGCCAAAACCTGTCCTAATTAAGCTTTTGGTTTTRATAAGGAATTAGAAATAGCAAGTATGCACTTAAAGTAACAGTTATCAATACCCGTCCGAGTCTCAATTCATGGCAAATGCTGATCACATCAAAAAATGATGGGAGCTCCTGGAGTCACAGTCTTGACTAAAAGACTTCATGAATCAAGCAGCTATCTAATGAGAGACCACATCTACCACCACTGCCAGCATACCCATTCCTTCACTCCCACAACTAAGCTGGTTTGGTCTTCCTTTAACATGAAAAGAGAAGGGAGTCAGACAGGGAAAGGCTTCTGTTTCTCAACAGGTATCTGATGCTAAATCTGGCATTACAGACCTAGATTTAGCATCGTAGTCCGTATACAGAGATTTGAAATGCTATATGTGGAATATATGATTTCAAGTAAAAAAAGCAAGGAAGCTAGATCCATACAGCGCCCTTTCTATCCTGAAAAGCAACAAAATTATCTCTGAAACTGACATCAAGGCCCAAGAAAAATCAAGCATCCTAAGGAACTTATACTGTGCTCCTGATAGGAGATGGCTACCACTGATTTCTCAGCAGTTCCTTTAATTAGGTACCTTCTGTCATAGGCCAACAAATTCAAAGGCAGGGGATACCTTTGCTATAGAAACCTTCAGTTTTCCATTCCAACAAATCCACTGTAGTCTTTCTGGGACTATATCARAGAGCCAGAAATAGATATGGCTTTTTTCCTTCTTAAAGGCAATGGAAAAGCTATAAAACTCTGATTCAAAGGCACATTTTAATYAATTAGATATACAGAAACCAACTCTGGCAAACAAAGAGGTAGTGCATATAAGATCTAAACTGTGATAGTTTCAAAAAGACATAGCCTTAAATGGCACCAATCTCTTAAAGAAATAAATAATAAAACATTTCAGAATACAAGAGACAACATAATCATTTATACCGCCTCAATCGCAAAAATGAACGAGAAGCACATTCGGATTTCAGTGAGCAGAACTAATACCGGACAGTCTTCTGTAAGAAAGAGGTAGCACTGAAGGCAGCAGGCGGCAGCAGCTGGTACTATGACAGTGATACGTCCAGTACTCCCGCCGACAGACACTCTTGCATGCTACAGGTATGTGCCTTTAAGACCATTTCACATACACAGAGAAGACAATATGAGTGGCCCATAAGGAAAAGCAGATAGATATATATATTCCTTTTACCCTATTAATGATCTCCTACTACAGTTAATCAGTAGTATAAGACACAGTAAAATTCATCTACAGAAACTCAATGCAAGTGCAACCATTTTCCATCTCTCATAGGTATATTCAACTGCGAATTCCCTCCCACCCCCAAAAAAGGTCATTCACGCTTTACAGATCTTATATTCGGCAGTATATGGAGTGCTGTCACGTTTCCTACAAACAAAAAAACAAGTCAAATCAGAGATTTTACATTTAAATAGTTTTTACATTTATTCTGAAAGCACATCCTTACTTTTATCATTAAATCAACCGGTACAGTCATGAAACTAAATCATTATTTGTCCTCTTACTAGGCAACTGCTAGACTGAGGAGATTTTTGCTTCATTTCCTCCACTAGACTGCTAAGAATGACCCACAGAGTAGAAGAGCATTTGATCCAAATGGATCATTTCAAGTGATGAACGGACCATGCCTGAGTATTATCAAAAACTGAAAACAGACAGAACAGTTACAGGATTCCCAACTAATTTGGAGACTACATCATGAGCATCCCTTATAATTTATTTTAAATACAGTATGTTGTTTAGTATGTATTTTATAACCAGAAGCTGAATATTAGTTTGTGAGAATTTTGATTTTGTAGTCCGCTAACAGCAAATTTACAACACTTAAACATATGAGGATTAAAATTCATAATTACATCCATATTTATGTATTTTCAAGTTCTTGAATAACTCCTGTTTTGCTTTACAGGAAAAAAACCTACCAAACCCCTGCACTATTACTCTAGGTCTCTAAGGAGTTCTAGCTACAGTAAGAAAAACTCAGGGGTTAATAGTGTGTACACATACCAGATCACTAATTTCTTTTATCATTGTCATGTGCAGAATGTAAGATTGGACACAAGAAGTCTTGATTCCTTTTTTTTCTCTCTCCAAAAATAAGCCCAACTAACCCAGAAAACTAATCCTATCTTCTTACTTCAGAGGTAAAGATGATATTCCTTAATTCATATGCTATTTTGGAAGAAACTCCAAGCTTAATTTTCATACATGCAATCTCAAACTTATCAAAAATACTGAAAAGTCATTTGTTCTTTAGAAGTAAATAAAATCAAGACTATGCATTTGAAAAGACCTTTGCAATAAGTTAGAATAAGAGACATAACGCTTCAACCATCACCTTCTCAGGATTTGAACAATGGAGAAAAGCAACACAAATGAAGATACTAGTTTACGAAAGTATTTGTAGTGCAAACTCTAACTGTTAAGGTAGTAATGACAAAACACTGACAAGGAACAGTCAAACTAAGATGTCCTGTCTTAAATCTGTTCTGTTGTAACAAGGTTTGAAGAGTCACATTTTTGAAAGAGCCCATCTGACCCACGCAATTGCAGGAACAATCGTAACTATCATCAAATGCATCTGACTATGGGACTGAGCGCCAGTTTAAAATATAGGAGATGAAATCAGTTCCAAACAAGCAACTATATTTTGACCCTTTTTAGGGCTACAGAACTCTGAATTTGAAAAAGAAATCACCTTTTTATAAAAAGGTTTAAAAAGACGACTTTGTTTGCACCTTCATTTATTCATTTTATTTTTCTTCTAGGAAGTTGAAAACACAGATCAATCAGTAATTCTGAGACACATGTAATCTGGTTTTCTCTGAAGAGATGCATACTACCTTTATAATTCTAGTGTGTGTGTAATGCAGCTCCAACAGCCCTCTAATTATAGGGTATTACACTATTGGCTAACAAAAGTAACACACCACTGGAATCCATTTCACATTACTGAAACAGGTGCAAACATTCTACTGAGTATGTATGTAGTTTCTCTCTAACAGTAAAATACGTTACTCATTCTTTAAAGACAACCCAAAACTAAGATATGTGATACGCAATCACTGGAAGCTATCGTATACGACGCTGAATGATAATTCTTTATGTAATATATCCTATTCTCCCAAAATGAATGAATGGTTATTATAGTCTTTCCTATAGGAAACTGAGCTTCACAGCTAGCTAGATTCCACACTTCTCCTGAAATTCTAAGTAAACCATAATAAAAAAAAGACACTTAAGCTTCATTGCAAAAGTCCAAATTAAGTGGAAAGTGTATACCTTTTCAAGATTCAATTAATTCATTTATGCAGTTTCTTCCATCTCAGCTGGTACATTAGTTTTTAAAATACATGTTTCCTTGCAACTCTCATCAACTGTGTACGAGCTGAACAGCAGAAGGGGAAAAAGGTCTAATTGAATGTCCTATAAAACTGGCAGATTAAACACACAAGAAAGAGAGGGCAAGAAAAGTTTTTTGCTGTAATTTGAAGACTACAACCCACCAAGTATGAGGCACTGGAAGCACAACAGTTCACAAAGGCTCAGCTACATCAGGAACCCAGAAAACTAAGTAGGGAGATCTAGGCCTTAATAAAAGGAGATTARATCAGGGTTTTCAGACAAGAAAGAGGTTTAATAGTCAGATGCTCACAGCGAGGAAGCTTAAGGAAAGCATTGGACGCAGTAAGACTTTTCATGTTGTAAAATTTTCAGGAATATTAACATTCTTTAATTTTTTATGATCTTGCTTTAGATCCCTCCTCCTTTCTACACCCTGAGAAGTCTCTCCACAGATAAAGGCAGAAAGTGCTGCCCTAATACTATTAACTCCCATGTACTCTTATTTAGACCATTCAGATTGCAGATTATYCAAGTCGTGGATGAAAAGCAATTGCTCAAAAGCACTGAATTACTTAGGAGCACACAGGTACACAGTTACAGGGCCAACTCTGGCCCTTGTACTGCCTATGTGGAAGATACTAAGGCTAAAACCTCACTGCATATAAGCTAGCTTCAGGGTTCTCCCAAGTAGTACTGTGTGTACTTCATTACAAATATGAACCACAGGAATATTTCCTCTGGTTTGCTTTATTTATAGCATCCCTTCCTTTGCTTCACATACCCCAGATAAATTCCAACAGATTTTGTTAAAAGGTAAGTCAGTTTTGATGAGATGTTTATCATAACATTCTATGTGTACCACCTAACTTGCTCTGAATTTTCAGTATTTGTGTCGCAAACTATTTCTCCAACAAAACAGGCTCTTTTCAAGAAGGTAAAATAAGACATCACTGCAAGAAGCAATGCACAAAGAAGCATTTAGATCTCCTGCCACCCCTCCATGAAAAAGCATACGTAACAATCAGTTGTTCTGAAGATAAAGTTCAAAAGGCCCTATATGTCTCATTAAAAACAGAAGAACACTACTACTTATGCATCTAATATTTTACAGTTGATTTTACAAGTCTTTAACATAGGGACACCAATCATTGCTGCTGCAAGAGAAGAAACTGAAGTGGATCCATACATTAAACATTCTAGTAGCAAAGCTGACTATTTGCTTTTTCAAACAGCATAAGAGCACCGGTTTAGGTCAAATTTTTTTTCACGTTTTTCGTATAACTAAGCCCATATTGTTTTATTCAAGGTGCTTCTGGTGCAAAACACAAAACAGTGGTTTCTCCAGTTACCCTCCACTACCATTGGTACATCCCATGTAGAAGAGAGGAAGCTCCTTAGCTCACCTCCAAGGCTTCCAGTTCATGTAAACCACTCTGGCTCTTACAGCCTGTGAGACCTCGTGATGCCAGAGAGTATCCAAGCAATAAAATAACACAAGCCCACACAAGCCAGTACTACCACTGGTTTTAAGAGGTAAACTGACATGTTTTAGAGCAGATGCGAACAGTACTTTCCTCGGCAAGTGTACCTATGCCAAATACAAGCTTAAGAACAGGGTTTTTCCTTCCTTGAAATTAGTGCAAGTGTTAATTAGCAGCTTATCTGAATAGCAGATACAAAACCAAAGTCAAATATATTGTTAGGCACTTGAGCTTCCCATCAGCTGCTGTGATAAGCTCACATAACATCAGGCATTTGAAAAAGAAAGGGAAGATAAAGCTCAAGAAATTTACATACACGTTAGCATTGCTTTTGCTCAGTCATTTAGAAATTTGCAATAATAATAATGAAGAAGTAGGCTTACTCACCCATTTTGTGAAAAGAATTTCTTATAGACCCAGAAGGCTGCCAGGAACACCACAATTGCCACAATCACTTTAGGAAGAATTAAAAAAAGCCTTAGAGTGATAAAGATCATCTCTAGCTCACAAAAAACCTCAAAAATTTGTACAGAAATAGCACTGTCTTCATCCACAGTCCTATACAACCCCTTCCCTCCCAAAAAAAACCCTTAAAATTTGCATAGCTTATTTCACAAATACGTATTTGATGCTTTTACTCAAGAGACTTCAGGATAGGTCAGCTCAAGAACAGTGGCCACCAAAACAGCAAAACCCCACCAGCTCAGTAACATTAAAACAGGTATGTCAACATCCTAATGTTACATTTTACAACAATTCGTAAGAAAGTGGTAGGCCTACAAAAGTGGGTAACAAACACAAGGACAGAAGATGGACTAAGCACTTTTGTTCACTGCCACAGTTATTTATTCACACTTCCAGCAAACCCAAACTCTGAAGAGTTTATGAAAGTGATGAAGCTGTGGAAGACTGCCTTTGAAATCTGATGCCTCACACACATGAAAAATACACATTTTTACATTAAATTAATCTATAATTGCTAAGTAATCTTTTCTTGAACTATGCAGCTTTAGGAGTAGACAAGCATTTTTAAAACAACCAAAACTCCAAAATCGTATTACTGCAGCCACAGGTGATGACCAGAATATCAATTCCCCATAAAAAAAAATACAGTCCACATCATATCTTGTTCAGGTTTTATAGGATACTTACCACAGATGATGGCTGTAATATATGCACCTAAAAACAGAGTGAATCAGTATCACAAGAGGAACACATGTGCTTCTTATTCAAACATTATTATAAAAATATTCACAAAGTTATTTCAAATAGATCAAGCACTTCTGTCAACACAATTCTCACAGCAGGACAGTTTATATCATAACAGTTTTTTAACTTAAAATGTACCTATTTTTAAATGGATTTTACCAAAACCTATTTTTCTTATGTGAAAATAAAGAAGGAAGTTTGCATGAAACGATTTCTCCTGAACACAAAAAAATGTCCCCAAGAAGTAAAGCTTCTGTTACATGTATTTTCATTCTAGGGGAAATTCTTGCAGTTCATACTTACTTAACTGGCAAGTTGGCACKCCAGGAATCCATTTGTTTTCTCCAATATACTGAATACGAGCTTCACCATGTAATGTATAGCCTGCATAACATTCGATCGTAATAAAATCCCCGACAGAATATGAAGGTTTTTGTCCATCAATTACTCTACCATAATGGATGTCTGGAGTGTAACCAGAACTTTTAGGCCCACCTGGAAAGAAAGGGAGAGGGGGCARGCGGGAGAAAAGGAAATAAAGTGCAAGAACAGAGCTGGTACATGAAGTAGATTCAAGAAACTGCCATCAAAAAATCCCTACATTTGTGTAAATATCAGAAGCTCAGTCAATCCTTAAGACATTTTATATGCAAAGGCTTCCTCCTTCCTAGAGGCTGCAGATATTTCTGCTGATGGACGTGCTTCAGACACATTAACAGAAATGCACATCTCRGCTTCATTAGGACAAACAGTTGCATCAAAGTAATGGCAACCTCTGTTTATATTGCAACAAGCGATCACACGGTGCAAAGTGAGGCGAGAGTCACGTCTGCCATCATCAAAGGAAGAATCTTCAGAAAACACTCCCAGAACAGATCTTTCACACTGGCTTTTGAACTTTCCATAAACAAAACTAAGACTGAACAAGGCCTCCCACTCTGCTGAAAACTTTCCTCTGTTGCCAAAACTCCGCCCCATGACACCCATAACTCTACCAACACAACCTGTTGGTGCCCTGCTGACAGACCTCTGACTTTCAGGGTCTGCACATGACTACGTCAGACCTTTGGAACTTGTCRCTCTGCCCTTGATTTTACCAACTATGAGTTTTACTCACATGCACAGTTTTGTAAAGAACTCCATGTATTCTGTCCTTGACAAGTTACTGCCATCTCTTCAGTGCCATCAGGAAAAGTGCAGTAAGCATTGCACTTTATCTGAACAGACTCTCCTCCTTCATATACAGATTTCGCTGGAATCACTACTCCATGTGTGATCTCTGGGGCACCACATACATCTTCAGTAACTAATACATGAATTTAAAATAAGTTTAGTGATAATAAACTTTAAATATTTCATAATTCATTAACTCACTCCACAAATATACATTGCCTTTGTATGAGAAAAATAGATCAGCATATCTGAATAGTTTAACTTTACCACAATTTTAAGAAATTCGTATTTGTTGGTTAATTATTTTTGTAAGCTCTAAAATCATTTCCAGGTGCATTATCAGACTCATTCATTACAGAACACCCAAACATATTCTCTGCAGAAGTGGTTCTCATTCTTGGGAACTCATTATTAGAGTTTGCATGTAAAAAATTCTCTCACTGTACTCTACAACATTCCCCCTCCCTCTAGCACAAAGAGGAAGAAGAAAGGTTACAGAAAGACCTCTGCAACGTCCCCAACCCTGCAAATTAGTCCTGACTTAATAATTCTCCTGGTCAAAATCTAACAACATACTACAAACGATACAAGATGMCTGGAAAGAGTTGAAGAACTGCATAAGAGAACACAGACATGTAATGATTTTGATTACTCTAGGAGGACACTATAGGTTTCCTCATTGTGCATACTCCTAGTTCTTCCTATTAGAATTCAGAAACACATCTTCTCTCCTGTATTTACGCATGAAACCACTAGAACAAACACCATTATGCCATTACGAGGCAGCAGAATCACAGTACGTCCATGCCACAACTTCTATACATGTCTGTAACTCAACCCACTCTTATCCGAAAACTCTTTGGACTTAAGAGTCACTCRAACACCTAAAACGGTTTCCCATAGATGAGGCTCCACATCAACTCCCTTAGCTTCTGATTTCCAACTACAGTGTTATGTTTTTAAATTTTAGCTAAGACAGACTTACAACATTCTCAACATACAAGAGAAGTTGGATTCTTATTTAAAGGCTTACTTTTTTCACAAGTTGGTTTTGGAGGAGACCAGGTGTTATTTTCTCCACAGGTAATTACCTCCCGTCCGATCATGAAATAGCCAGGATTACACTCAAACATGACTGAGTCCCCATAGCTATAGGAAGGTCCAAATCCAGTTTTTTTTCTTCCATTTTCAACTTTCGGGTTATCACATTTGACCACTGAAATAGGTAAAAGAAAAACAGCTCTGAAACATTGTTAACAGTATCTTTGCAGCAGACACAGCATCCTTTTACTGCTTGTAAGTTTCCTTATCTAATTCCTCAAATTGTTTGGAGGGGCTTTGTAAAAAGGTTATTCTCTTGAAGGTGGAGAAGGTCCTTGTTTTAAGCTATTGAGTTGCAACAGTACACAGTCAAGTAAGAAATTGTAATAATTGATATAATCACATTCCACTTGCAAAAGACATACTCTTGTACAGTGGCAGAATTTCAGAAAACAAAGTGATATTGATTAGAGTTCAAATAACAACATGCAAGCACCTGGTATTTCTCCCTACATCTGCAAAACAAGACACTGTACTAGCTGGGCTTTGCATTTATTTCTGCACTTGCATAGTAGCTGTGTTTAGAAAGAGTTCTTATTTTTTTACTATTCATCATCTAGCTTCCACATGCTTGCTCTTTACATAATTTTTCTTCAGCTACCCAGGCTTTATGGTCTCTCAGTTCCCTCACTTTGTCCTTGTCAAGTCTACCAACAGCATGCTCATACATGTATTTTTAAAGTTTTAACTTAAATTTTAGTCACATTCTGTGTCGTAATCAATCAATATGTACAATGCAGTTGATCTGATCTCCACTGGAACTGTATCAAATTTAGTACCAGAGGATCTGTTTCTTCTTTTCTATGGGGAAGTCTATTCCCACCCCCCGACCCCTTCCAAAAAAGGGACAGATATTGAAGTTTTGGAGTCACATAGCCTATAATAAAGTCATGTATTAAAAATCCCAACAACCTATACATTGTGGAGGTGGTTCACTCCAAACTCCATTTAACTGTGCATCGTATGTGCAGAAAATAGTAGCGGGGCCAATCAGCGAGAAGGGATCCGCGCCTTTTGGTACATCATCACACGTATAGGTTACTGCTGTTTGATAAACATAGCTAGTCGCTTCAGTATAGCGCCCATTGGCTATGCTTGGAGGTGGTTCACAAGGAATTCCTAGAAATAAATCACACAAATTAGTCAACAGAATTCTGCTGTTACCTTGTTCATCTCAGAAATAGCGAGCCCTGATTTTCAAGTAATTTCATTTAAAATCCAACATATAGCTATTTCTAAGACAAGCTACAGTTATAACTGAGAGTTACTGATGGTCATTTATTACAAGGAGTCTCAATTTCAAGAAGAGATAATAACTGGGATTTTTCAGTGGTCATTCCTCAGACACATCCCAAGTAGTTCCAAAAAAAAAAAAAAAAAATCAGTCCTATTTTACCATCATTTCTTATACTGGAAAGTTTATGGCACAGCTGTTTTTAAATGGACTACCACCACCTGAATATAAACTTAAACACGGTAGTAATTTACTTACTTTCACAGAAAGGAAGACCTCTATTCCAGTCAACACCTTTATTCTTAATTACACAGGAAATTTCATCAGTTCCACGTAATCTGAATCTAGACAGATAAAAATTTTTAAAGAGGTGAAACTTAAGAAATCTCTTATTTCTCCAACAAGCACCTAGAAACTTCGTTTATGTAATTCTGTTCTGTGATTATGGGGACATAACATACCAAGTTTTTGTTGTAATGAGAATGATATCTTAATATTTTTATTTTGCTAACAGTCTCATCTTTGAAAACAAAAGAGAAGCAAATGAGACATCACTGAAGGAACTGATGGAAGTCTCACCATTTTAAGATGCATACCCTCTAATACTAATGCCCTAAAGCTACTAATACTAAAGAAATAAGCTGTTAAAAGGAAAGGGAGGAAAAAACCTTGCGAGAAGTTAGTGCCTTTGACTTAATTTGCTATACACAGACAATTGGGCCATTATTCAGTATAATAATGAAGGGTAATGAATATATATATTTATTCCCTCTGCCATAGGAGCATTAAAAGAAGTCATTAGAGGTAACACTCTAGTTTTCACCCTGCAGAATCTCACTAAAAAGCTTAAGCCTTGGTTGATGCAAACAGCAAGTAAAACCAGCGAATCAAATCAAATTTAACTGTAGTTTCATTTGCAACAGGTAGAATTCAGGAGAAGTTTCAAGTCAGAACTGGAATGGAAACTGCATAAGAAAATTTGGGTTTGGTTCTAATCTGGTCTAAACAGAAAAAAAAAAAAAAAAGAAAAAGGATTTATTAACTTCACCAAAACACTTACCCTCCTTCACAAGAAAAAGTAGCTTTTGAACCAAATGTAAGATCTGTCACATTAATAAAACCATGTTCTAATTCTCCTGGATGGTTACATTTTCTCTCTAGGGAGAGTGGGAAAGAAAAAAAAAAATAAAAATCTACATCTTTGTAGTTATATACAAAGACTAAATCTTTGGCACATACTGCTCTTAGTATCATTAGCATTTTTCAAGCTTCGTTTAAAATATTACAGAATATTAATTCTCACTTGAAAAACAACTAAAATTGTTAAATATCAAGAGGAAAAAGCAAAAGAGCTCATGCACACGTTACCTGTACAGAATTGCTCTGTGGGTGACCACTGTAAGTCTTCACCACATGTACGAATTAATGATTTTCCGGGGATTCCTATATACCCCGGCCGGCAGATGTACGACACCTTGGTTCCAACAGGAAAGCTCTTCATTGTGCTGAAACTCTCCTGCAGCTCTGCATATTGCAGCCTATCTGGAGGCATACACGTGCCTGTCAGAGTAAGAGGAAGGAAAAAGCAATACACAATCTTGTCAAAAAGAAGAGATACAAGTTGAGGCATGACAGCATATAAGCCGGGCTAATTCAGTGGGTTTTAAGGACTCATCGGTAAATCAAAGAGGTGACATTCTTAAGAGCCAGAGCTATCTGTGTATTTAACTAGGTTTCATTTTTTTAATTTAAATTTTAGTTGCATCCAATGTCTAACTCTACACTAGTACAGGTTACTTATTCATTTGTTTTCTCAAGTTCTTCTTTAGCATTCTATCCAGACAATGCATTTCCTTCCAGTCCATATTTTTTGTCTGTTTGCCTTATTCTTGTAGCTAAATATATGACTTCATTCACTCTATACCCATCTGCAGTAAAATGCCTATTTAGCTTGCTGCAGGAAAAACAAACAAACCAACCATACTCGCATAGCTAATTTCCTTTCCCAAGGCAAAAGCCCTGGCAGATCATAAAGGGGACTTTAGAACCAGCTACACAATCCAACAGAGACCTGCAGACCCAGGGACATTTTGAGGTGCGGTTAATGCTGAAGACGTGAAGCTCCTCCATGCTAAAGGTCTCAGAAAAACGCATTSAAGACCTCGCAACCCAGACACAAACGTCAGATCCGCCCAGTCTTTGCAAGCCTTACACACGACAGAGGCCATCACCTCTTTGGTGATACCTATTAAATTCCTTTCCGAGCTATTTATACCATTGTTTAGAGATTTACCAAACCATGAAAGAAATTTAAGCCTCAAACTCAGGGTCAGAGCCAGCCTCCATCAGCACCAAAGCCAGCACGCCTATTTGTGCAACACAACCTTTCTTTCACCTTTTCGCCCCAAACCCCACCGAAACCGCCCGGAAAAATCGCTGTTTCCGCCACCGCCTCGAGCCATTTCCTTCTCCCTCCCCACCGCCTCCCCGAGCGGCCCAGCAGGCCCCGGGAGGCCCCCCTCGGGGCCAGGGGACGGGAGGACGAGCTCTCCCCCTCCTCCCGGTTGCTCGCGGGGACGGGAGGCCGCGGGGGCTCGGCGCGCTCCCCCAGCCCCTCAACTCGCTCCCCCCCAAGGCCGATCCCCCGCCATGGCGGGCCGGGGGGGGGCCCGAGCGCCCGTTCCTCACCCTGAGCCCGTGTTCCACCGAGCCACGACAGCGCCAGAGCCAGAGCCAGCAGGAGGCCCGGACCGCGAACGGGCGGGCGGCCCGGCGGCCCCATGACCGCGGCGGCCCCAGCAGGAGCGGCTGCTCCGCGCCCCTCACTCAGGCGGCAGCAGAGACGCAGCGCGGGGCTGGCACGCATGCGCGGTGCGGGGCCCGCCCCTTCCCTCATCGGCGGGCTCCGCCATGGCGGGGCCTTCCCGCCCCTCGGGACGGGCGGGGAGCGGCGGGCGCGGCCGGTTACATGGCAGCCGCCTCTGACCGCAACCGCCGTCCTGAGGGGGGGGATTGCCTCTCCCCGGCCTGAGGAGACCGGGTGTGGGGAGAGGCCCCAGCCTGAGGGGACCGGGCCCTTTCCTGGGCAGGGTCCCCAGAGAGCCGCCCCCATCTCCGGCAAASAGGAAAAGCTTCAAAGCGTGTTCAGTGGCGCAGCTCCTGCGCTTTGAACGCCGACAAAGGCTAATTAAAAATAAAGGCGCCTGTGTGCCAGCCCGGGAGGAACAGCTCTGTCAGGCTGCTTCTCCTTTGAAAGACAAACCCCGCCTGCTGCCGAGCAGAGCAGTATCRAGAAAAAAGACTAATAACTCTAGATGGACGCAAAAGGAGAGACAAAGCCTAAAGCAGTTGTTGTCCCACGTTCCGCTTTTATTAGGTGAAGCGTTCATAGAGGAACACTGCAAATAAGCGCTCCCGGGAGAAAATACACAGCAGCGTCTACGGCTGCTGAATATGTGAACACAGTTGCTAATCTTTGGTTTAACAAATTGTGACTTCCATCCATGCGCAGGAACGCTTCCGCGGATCTTGCTTATCACAGGGTTTGCAAATTGAGAAATGTCGTTTATCGAATGGCAGCGGGACACAGAAGTGCCCCTGAAACAGCATCTGTACTGTGGGCGGTTTGAACTTTGTTAGATCCTTACAGTAGTTAATAGGAGCAGAAGGAGCATTAACTGGTTCTACGGTAAAGTGCCTTTTTTTGCCACAGAATTTCAGTCTCRACATGAGCGAGGCTTCCACGCGACCTGCAGCCACTCTCTGTACGGAGAACGAGCCCAATGCCTGGTTAGCAGCAGCACGGATGCCCAGCCTAGGAAAAAGATGACATCCTGGTGTTAAAATGAGACTTTTCATGTTTTTGCACTGATATCTAGAGATTACATCATAGGTCGAGGAGGGAGGAGAGAATTTCTGGGAAATGCATTGTTTCCAGCCTTTACCAAAAAAGAAAAAATAAAAGAGCTAATGTTTACAGGTGCCTGTTTATAGTCAAAGCTGATTATGTTCAGAGTGCTGCTAACAGTGAAAATGAATTGTCATCTGCAATAGATTCAGCATATAAAGTAGATTCACCTGTAAGTAAAAATGGCATTGCCGCAAGGGTAAAAGCAAGCAAAAAACCCCACAGGCCCAGTTCAGTGTCCTTTTCTGATGCTACTGCTGTTAAGGTAGTTTTCTAGAGAGCAAGCTCCCCCGTAATCCTTACAAAACAAAAGAAACTTTATGTCAGAAGCCAGGCATAGTCTGGAAGTCTGACCCGTGAACACCATCTATTCAGATTATGCAAAAGGAAACACACACATCAAGGGTGGTGTCAGAAAGAAAAATAGGATGTTTAAAAAAMCCCAGTATGTTTAAAACAGCCTCTTTTATTCAGCAAAAGAAAGCATCTTACCAGAAGATTGARGGGAGTTTTCTGCTTGAATGACTGTATTGGGACAACTCAAATTTGCAGCTATAACTGATATTTTATGTTGAGGAGTACAAATCCATACCTTCTATGGAAGACATGAACATTTCTGTTCCGTGATCTGGTTCAGAGGGGTTTGGTAACTGGAGTTTTCATATGTATTGTAATAGCTAAGTGAAAAAGAAGRAAACAGTCAACTCTGTTGGTTTGTAAAAGAACACCCAGGTTGGTTTCCTCTTAGGAAGGGAGTCCTGAAATAAAACAACATAACCACACCATCGATTCCAGGTTGCTGTGCCTTGTACGGTTTGAAAGCCTGAGCTGAAGATACAAAATTGCAAGACCCAGGCACACTCAGGCAAATATTTCAAGTGTACGAAGTGTATAAAACTTGGAACTTGGCAACAAAGGACATGAATGAACATCCAGAAGACCGTCTTACCCTTCCTTCTGCTTAGAAATAATTTTCCAGACAATGCCTGCCCCGAGGAGAAGCAGGACTCCTGCAGCTGCGACTCCTGAGAGAGAAGAGCACGTATGATTCTCACTGTGTTTTAAAGCATATCAGCACAAAAGACATAACGAGGCACATCTTCAAAGTAAGCAGAGGGAAACAGTGCCACTGAGGGCACTGCATAAAGCTAAAGATCTGGCCACAAAAATGTTTCTAAGTTTTTCACAAAAAAGTTTCTAAATGTTTCTGCTTACCTAGGCCTACTGAACCAGWCTTGTGTGACACTGAAGGGAAGAGAAAAAGAAAAATCAGCAAACTATTCTRACAAAATATGGTGTTTCTCAACTGTAGTTAATCACTTTATCAATAAAGCTTTTACTGCTAAGGCCTATAGTAGAGGATTTCTTAAAAAACACACCATTATATACTTTTTTTTTTTTTTAATACAGAAAGACATTTGCATGTTCAAAATGCATTTGCATGTTTCTGTTTGATCTTTGCTTCATTTACGTTTCACTCACTCAGTTTACAGGCTGGTACAGGAGGGTCCCAGCTGAAGTCCTCTTGGCACTGAATCTGACTGATGCCTTCCAACGTGTAACCATCATCACATTCAAGAGTGATGTTAGTCCCAGAGCGATAAGTATTTCCTTTTATGGCTTTCTTAACACCTTGAACTTCTGGGAATACACATCTGATCTCTGAAATTAGAAGTAACAAGAAAAGGACATTTAATGAGAAGGAACATAAAATACGAGAAATACAACTGTGGGTTGTTTAAGACATTGTTTTTGAATTGTTTCTGAATGTAACGAGGAATTAATGCTTATTCCACAGGCTAATTCCTTTCTTTGTGGCTGCAGAAGAGGGTAGGTCTCTCACTCCCACATGTGAATATTTGTACAGATCAGCTACTCCACACTGATATGGCAGATGGAAAACCGTGTGTAGTAGGGGTACCTTGGGAGAAGCCAAGGGGTACCTGCCAGAGAAAGAGATTTTTCTGATACTGGGCTACCAAGATATTTGGAGAAGAAAGGTGTAGCAGGGGAGAATTCTGTGGGAGCTTTGGGAGCTTTAGAGCTGACTGCTTATAACCCAGTTCTGGTCTGTAGAAGTTCCTTGCCCTCAAAAGATGTCACCAGCCATATTATTTATCAATAATTAATTTATTAATTAGTCCAGCCATCTAAGCTATTTATACCACTGATTTCAATGAAGTGAATTAGTTGCTTCAATTTAAGTGTCTAATCACCTTTGACAGTCCAAGCCCAAGAATTCTGGAAGAGAAGGTTCTCAGTGGAGACCAAAGGTACATCAACGTGTAACTTTTAACCTTTGTTTCACATCTCTTTTTTTTAACATTTATTTTTACTTTCAGACGTAATAGTTACTAAGGACACTTCAAAACCACAGAATGGGGAATGGCAGGGGGAATTTTTCTGCTTCCTTTAAAGAGCCTCTGACTTATTTACATAGGCATTTGGTATGTTATTTCCTTTCATTGTTATCCAAGCACGTTTCAACTCTTGAGTCACTGAGGTGGGTGCAACTCCACCAAGGAAGCACCCTGTGTGGGTAATGAATTTATTCCAGTGAATGTCCAGTTTTCCGTGCAGCAACACCCACACTAGGAATCTTGTGACATTCATGAAATTGCCTTTAGTCAAGTTTGCCTAATGACTGACCTTCACAGTGAGCTACACAGTCAGCTACAAGTCACAGATATAGAGGCATTTTCCGAGAAAGGAATAGTCAGGCTCACATGTAATCTACAAATCGTCCATCAGAGACAAATTCTCTGATACAATAATTTCCTTTGTTTCCTGTTAGTGATATCTGGGGAGTGAGAGACACAAAAAGGGAAGGAAAGGGAAGGGGAAAAGTTTCTACTCTTCTACTAAAACTGAAAAGGTTTTAATGGAGGAAAGTTACTATACAACTCATTCATAGCAACAAGAGCAGAGATGGAAAACATGCAAGAATTAAAATTATCTTCCAGAATTGCATCTRTTGTACTCATATCCTTCTGGCTACTAGCATGAGGTTCCCATCCTGCTTCTTTACAACAATATCATACTCTTCTCAGGGATAACAGAGTAGATAAATTCATAATTAACAGATCAAGACTGCCTAGCTATGATATAAAAGTGGTTCCCAAGCAAAATAAGTGGATGGAATTCAGTGTTAGCTGCAGAAGATTTTACTACTTAGATTTTGGCCTGTGTATCTCTCTGAAGATTTAATTTCTTCCCAATGTAAAACATGTATATCAGCATGGCTGCACGTCTCCTCAGCCCAGTTCTGGTTCTGCCACCACAAACTCCAACCAACATGAGCAAACTAAGCGCAAACACACCTTTGCACTGAGGAGGAGGCTGGCTCCAGGTTCCTGACACCGTGCAGTTGATGAAAGCATTCCCAATGAGTGAATAACCAGGATTGCAGCTGTAGGATACAGATGCTCCGTAGGAAAAAGCGTCAGAAATGTTGCCTTCGAGCTTCCCGTGGGTRATGTTTGGAGGATGGAGACACTTCACCACTGGAAAGTCAGGGAGAGACAAACGACAGTGTTGACATGAGGATCCTGATGGACAGGCAGAGAGTAGCTAAGGCACCGTACCTTTGCAGCCTTGATTGCTCCCTTTTAATTTCTTCACCTAGGCTCAACAACTGATTTTGTAACCCTGTAAATCCATCAGGCTTTGGAAATGGGTATAAACTTGATCTTGTTCTTATCACACATTCTGTAGTAAAGGACTCAGATTTAGTCCTTATACAAACATTTCCCTAAGGCAAGTCACGTTAAATGTCCTTTCTTCTTAGCTCTCTGCAACAAAAACACACCTTGACAGATGGGAGGAGGATGGCTCCACGCTCCAGATTGTGTGCAATAAACGGATGCTGTCCCAATGAGAGAGAAGCCGGGCTCACAGGTGTAGCTTACAGATGCTCCAGGAGTGAAAAACGCTTTTGGTGGGCCATTGTGAGACCCGTGGGTGATATCTGCAGGCTTGGAACAGTGCAGCACTAAAAAGGGAGAAGTGCAGATCAAAACAGGGCTCATACAGGCAAGAGAGGAAACTTGAGCTCCTGCGGACGGCTGTACGCTCACTGCCACAGCATTGAACCCAACACACAGAGCCAGCCCTGCCCAACCCTCTGCACTCACTTCACCCCAAATCATCTATAAAGCATATGGCATCACACACATTTCTTCTTACACAAAGAAACATTGTACATGAGTGAGTAGTTCATATCTATAATGGGAATTCCACACTTGTAGGACCATCTTATTACAACATCCTTACCGGTTCCTTGCGGCTGGCAAAACTGGCCTAAGCTCATTTTTAAGCCGTTCATACTGAGAACAGAGGCACCAGATAATGCAGCAATAAGAATGGGAAAAATTAGGATAGGTGGATTTTCAGATCTAAACTAGACTCCAGATTCCTCTCGCCTCCTAAACATGTTGCAGCATACTACCAAGAGTGATAAGGTCAGAAAGGATAGCCGTCTAAGGACAGAGAACACATGCTTTCCTCTTCCACAGATGGGGAGTGGAGGATCCCATGTGCCCCCAGGCTGGCACTGGGACTTGTGGAGGTCTTTTGGGACATGAGTGGTGTTGCGTTCAATTGTAATAATGTCTCCACCCCTACAGACGGACTCCAATCTGATTGCTTTTCCATTCCTAGCTCTTGGGCTCACAGCCAACTGTGGACAGCGATGGTATAAAGAACCCTTTAGACCGTGAAACTTGTGTGCGATGGAGACCACAGGGTTCACAGAAACCTCATTCTTGGCCACAGAGACCTCATTCTTTCTTTAGTGGTGGAGTTTGTTGAAGCAACAGCTTGTTTCAGCAAGTCCTTAGCCAAATATCACTACATGTTTAACACATTTAGAAAGTTGARAAGATTCAGTGGAAAGAGCACAAACACACCTTCGCACCGAGGAAGGGGACGGCTCCAGACTCCGTATGTTGTACAATGAATAGACTTATTCCCAATGAGGGAGAAGCCACGTTTGCAGTGGTAGTGCACCAGTGCTCCTACATCAAAAGTGTCTGAGAAATGACTGCTGTGTTCCCCATTAGCAATGCTTGGAGGAGGCAGACACTTCACTGGAAGAGGAGAGGGAGAAGGTGAGAAGAAGGTGACATTAAATTGTAAAAAAAGTGATAACGAGAKAATAAAAAAGTGCAATTACCCCTCTTCACTGCACAAAGCAGGACAGGTTGGGAGGAGGAGTTAGCGTTTAGTAAATCTTGCCTCTTCTTATAATAGACCTACCTGGCTTCGTTGTTGTATCAGGATGATGATAGTGTTCTGCCACTCCATCTAGATGCAGCAGTAAGAGTTTAAAAGACACATTTGAGCAAATACAATGCACAATTTTACCTTCATTTTCCATCATCCTGCCTTTGTATTCCCAGCAAAAATTTCACTCCTCTCTGATAGTCAGTGTCCTGCCATGAAGCTACCAAATTTCTCACTTTCAGGAAACGAAGAGAACACGGATTATGGGTTGCAACAAGCAGGGTGAGAAAAGTGCAAATTACGCTTATACTTATAGCGTCACCCAAAACCTGGCTTATCTCCTGTGTCAGAAAAGAGGCATAAATAAAAGGAACAATTTCTGGTTTCTCCTTAAAGTAGTTGGAGCAAACAGTAAAAATAAAGCCAACTCTGGCTTCAGTGAGTAGCTAGGAGCAGTCGGGGAGGAATCTGCACTAACAACAGAGTGCTGACACTTACCCTGCTCGCAGACTGGTACGGGTGGATCCCAGGTTTTATCAGCTTGGCACTGGATTGTGCGATGGCCTCGCAAGGTGAAACCTTGCTGGCACTTAAAGCTAACAGTATCTTTGTATGTGTACCGATATTTGAGAACAGATACTCTCCCATTCTGGATCTGTGGGACTGGACATACCACCTCTGAAAAATAAATTCATTATCATCTCAAAGAGGGAGCCGTATGTATGCTGTAATTAATGCATACATGAAGTCCATCCTTAACGTACCACTGCTCACAGAAGTTTCACAGGTAGTACTTGGAGACTCACAGAAGAATAATTTCAAGAATTTAGGGCTTTTTAGTTCCTTTAGGTACCCTAGATTTACCACATTACTGTATATATAAACATTGTTTTGTGCCTATAARCAGAATAATGCAAATATCTTCCAATAAATATATTAAATGGTGTAGAAATCCATAAGCRCTGTTAGTCATTCTTATGACTGCTTTACTACACCAAGCTCACGCCTTCCAAAGCAATTCCATCTGAAGGAAAGACTAATTGCAATCATCAACCCCTGCAAAACAGCATTTGGAATACAGTATTTGGAAGATCCCAGTTCAATTTTACTCAATATCCCACTCTTCTACTGCAAGACACATTTCTTCCTTAATTTATTATTTATGTTTGTGAAACAAAAGGGACAAATCCCTGCAGGCATCTCACAACTCTTCATTCTACATAACTCTGAAAGATCAAAAGCTAGCATCTGGAAGATTTTTAGAAGAAACCAAACAAGCAAACAAAACAAAACAATCCTAGAGGAATATTATGCTTAAAAAGTCTTATTCCTCAAGGCTCTATTTATTTTAAGGAAATGCCACTTTTTCATTTTAAGGACTTAATTTGGAAATTCTGGGCCAGATCTAGTGGTGACCTACTTACTCTGACAAATGGGAAGAACACCACTCCATGCGACATCTGGTCCAAAAATCTCACATCGCCTCTGAGACTGTCCAACCAGTCGGTGCCTGGAGTTACACAAAAAGAAATATCAGTTGATACGAAGTCATTCAGCTTGGATTTTGCACTCCCACTCTGACACTACCCCCAGAGGTTTCCTTCTGCAGCCTCCTGTTTCTGGCTGGTCACCGAGGTGTTCCTGTTGGTTTGACACATGGACACCAAATTCCTTCTTCCTAGATCCAAGGGGAACAGCAGTGATCCCAAATTACTCTGGGTTAGATTGGTCAGGTGCTAAATCGGGACTCAGACCCAAGTGATTTCCAAACCGCTGGAGTGTCCTTGCAGGACGTGCTCGCTTGCACGCTCAGCTCCTGCTGGGTGGCCATCTGAGAAAGCAGACTCAAACTGAAGCTTGCAAAGTAACCTACTGAGCACAGGCAGGGAAAAATGAGAGACAGTTCTCCCTTTCCTGAGCAGGCAACTATGGCACAACTGGAACCAAAATACAAATTCTGGCTTGCTGTGGGAGAACGCCTGCGCAGAGGAGTGGGCTCTGAGCCTTTACTGTAAGTTGCCCAACACGGAGCTCAGAAATGGAGTCAGGAAAGGCAGCGTGGGACTCACCCTTCTTCACACGTGTGGCTCACGGTTGACCCAAAAAGGAGATCTGTCAGAACAACAACTCTGCCGTTCTTTGGTGTTTCTGGGTATTTACATTGCTTCCCTGGGAAAGAACAAGGGTGAGTTTAAACTCCTCTCTTGCAGTTTTGTAATGCACTATGAGAAGGTATCTAAAGGATCTGTCCACATTCAGACTCCAATAAAGACGTGATTTTTAAAAGGCCAATAGCTGCCCAAACTATGTGACTAGTGAAGCCATGTATGAATCATTTTTTAAAGAATTGCTTTAAGAAACCCACAAATGTAGCTTAGCCAATTTTCAACAACCAACACAAAACGGATTGAGCTATTCACTTTTACAGAACGCTAGCGCTTCAGACCACGTGTGGTTTTTGAGGCATGTCAGAGTCGGGGGTACTCTGGGGTGTCTCATGTATCCCTGCTGGCAGCTGTATCGCACGGTGTCCCCAACAGAAAACTCTGTCAGATTTTTGTATTCCTCAGTTAGCTCAGCAAAGGTTAAGTTTGGAGGGGCTCCACAGCCACCTATCAGGAAAGAAAACACAGGGAAAAATAGCGATATCAGCTACACAGTTGTTTTAAAATGTATATTGAGTAGGCATAAATAAAAGTTTACAAGCAAAACTGACAACAAATGGGAAGGACTGARGGATTCAGCATTTAGGGAAGAGTGAGGGAAAGGACAATTCCTACAGACTTTTGAAGGCAGAAATTCCCAGACTATCCATAACTCCAGCCATTATCTCAGAACCACTGTCTACCTGCACACCGAGGAAGAGGGAGGCTCCAGCTCCCAGAGTCGGTGCAGTAGACGGATGCCTCTCCCAGGAGGCTGTAGCCAGGGTCACAGCTGTAATTTACGACCATCCCAGTAGTGAAAACTTCCAAGCCCTGGCTGCTGTGATTTCCTCTGTCAATCTTTGGAGGTGAAGGACATTGCAGCACTAAAGAGAGAGGACAAAATAAAATGAAAAAATTGCATGGACAGGGTAACATGCAGGAAGGATGCACGCACAAAGGGAAGGCCGTGCGTTTCACTGTGGGTAACAGCATTCACAGCTCACCTTCGCACCGGGGGTAAGGGATGCTCCAGGTTCCATTGACCGTACAGTATAGAGTTGTTTTTCCAATAAGAGAATAGCCGGGGTCACAGCTGTAATTTACAGCCTTTCCAGGGATGAACACTTTCACATCCTTGCCATCATGCTGGCCRTGGTCAATCGCTGATGGGGAGGGACACAGCCGCCCTACAGGGAAGGAAATCTTCACTGAGAACAGGATGGGCTTTTGGGTYTTCTGTTTTGTTTTGCTGCTTAGCACTAGAGAAATGAGTCTGTCTAAGTACAAGTATGTGGATTTTCACTTTTCTCCCTTTCTTTCCTCCCGTAATCCCTTTGTATCACTGGCATATCCACAGGTGAAAAAGGCACCTTCACACGAAGGGGCAGGGACGCTCCAAGCTCCAGCAGAAGTACAATGAAGCTGTGCCTCTCCAACAAGAACGTAGCCAGGATCGCAGGTGTAGCTCACGGACATGCCGCTGGTGAAAACTGCTGTGGCTTGGCCACTGTGCTTTCCGTTGGCAATGGCTGGAGGGTGAGAGCACYGCGACACTGGGGGAAGAGGGCAAACCCACATTCATGTCAGTAGTGAGAAAAAGGAGGAATATGGAAAAATGAGTGAGTTGGTGCACATTGCAGCTGAGCTGCCAGCCTGTAAGAGACAGGGGTGTCTCAGACAAGTATCTCTTGGCTGCTGCTCATTGCCAAAGTCCATCCAGATGCTTCAGCCCTATGGACTACTGTGCACTCATCCCCGGTGGGTGCCGAAGGGCTCTCGGTGARCGCAGCAGGGGCGGTGCGGGCACCRACACATCCCGGCCCCACATCCTCCCCGGCCCCTCCTGTCCTGCGAACAGCCACTGCTCCACCGCCCGTCCCTGCGTGTGCCCTGCCCTGCCCTGCCCGCGGCCTCGCCGGCRGGGACGGACGCCCGCGCGCCGCAGAGCCCTACCTCCGCACCGCGGCGGGGGCCCGCTCCACACGCCGTGCTCCCCGTCCGCCGTGGTGCAGAAGATGGAGGGCTCTCCAGCCAGCGGGTGGCCGGGGTCGCAGGTGTAGGTGACCACGTCCGCGTAGGAGAAGGTGCCCATCAAGTGCCCACTGTGTCTGCCATGGGGGATGTCCGGCGGCGGATCGCAGGCGATACCTGTGGGCGCGTACAAGGTGGTTTTTAGCATCAGTGCTGCAGCAGCGCCCGGGGTCTGCAGGACACACACGCTTCCCCGGAAGGGAGTCAACAAGGATGAACCCAGCGGTGATGCTCTCTGTCTTTGCCTTGGAAGGTCTTTCCCAAGGACAGCACCGATGTGAATCTCTTTGTGCTGTGTTTGGTTTCTCATCAGTCTCTGCTCAGCTCYTGCCACAATGTACTTACTCTGGCAGACGGGAACATCACCACTCCACTTTACTCGCGTCCCAGAGCTCGAAATCACACAGTGCCGCTGGAACGCTCCAACCAGCCTGTGCCTGGGGTCAAACAAAGTCACTCATGTCACTACAGGACCGTCTTTGGAGGTCGCATCTCCCACAGCGACCAAGTATTGCCTTAGTTGCCACCTAATACTGCCATTTTAAAGCTATGCACCTTAGGTCATATGGGGACCTCCCCCCAGGTCCCCTTGGTCACCACAGGCAGTACATCCCTGGGGGCTCAGGGAGCTGCCATGCCATCTCCTCTTCCTTCTGTCCTCTAGAAGTCCTTCAACGACTTCTGGTTTAAGCCAAAGCTTCTGAAATAAATCCCCCTTTTCCCCTTGTGTGCTCCACACAACCAGACTCAGGCAGTCGTGCCCTCTAAATGGCACTTAAAAATTTATAAATAAATCCCCTTCTCCCATTTCTGTTGCCATTTGGASTAGAAATTAGACTAGAAATAGACCGTTGCGAAGACCAGAATTGCTTTAGTGCCAAAAGCGTTTTAAACCACCCAAAGGATTCTGAGGTTTCCCCTGATCATTTGGAYGATTTCTGTTTCCTCTCAGCACCTRAGAACTCCAGTTTCTCCTCCAGCATCGCCTTGTGCAGGCAACACTGGGGTGCTCCGAGCTCAGAGACACAAGCACTGGTCTCTTGTGGGGAGACACGCGGTGCCTGCGAGTTGCAGGGAGCGCAGAAGCTGATTTCATCTCAGTGAGGCGAAGGAGCTTGGCTGGGACTCACCCTTCGTTGCAGGTGTAATTCACTGTTGAGCCAACGAAGAGATCTGTTGTAATGATAACTCTGCCGTTCTCCAGTTCTCCTGGATGAACACACTTTTTCCCTGGGCAGAAGAAGACCTGGTTTTAAGCTTCTTTAACAGAATGCCATAGGAAAAGGGTCACTAATTCTGGGAGTCTGCCCAAACCCCATGGAGGAGGGAACTGAAAGGGGGAAATTACAAGGCTTCTGTCGTCACACTGCGATTTAAACAAACTAGAAGAATCTGCAAAACATACGTTTGCAAAACTCCTGGGCTTCAGACCACGTTTGATTTTCAAGACACGTAATAGTTGGTGATATCTGTGGATGTTTTGTGTATCCAGGCCGACAAGTGTACTTCACAGTCTTCCCAACAGGAAACTCAGTCTGATTTTTATACTCCTTGTTTAGCTCAGCAAACAATAACGTTGTTGGTGTCCCACAGCCAGCTGCCAAGAAACAAAATGCACATGAGAAATATATGCTGGCTGTGAAACACAGCTAAAGAGAAACGAGCGCATTGGTAGGCACTGTTACAAACCCCAAGGTATTAACATCTGTTCTATGTATTCTGACATTTATCTACATAAATTAACGCTTACTTAGCATGTAAGGATACACGCACCCAATTTATATGTTCTTAAAAACAAATGAAACAAAACAACAGCCCCCCCCCCAAGAAAACAGTTTAGCCAGTTTGGTGTTTCCACACTCTGCACATCCTACACTGCAGCGCTGCTGCCATACAGCGCGTTGTCTTTGGGCCATAGAGTGCAGGAATCCGCAATTTCAAATATTAGAACACCCAAGACTGTCTCCTTGCGGGAAACCATGGGCTTCAGCAACGCCAGCAGGTTATTCCCAGTGCCACCAAAGTGAACACGGCGTCCTGCGTGTGCTGGAAGCACGCTTAGACCCGTGGCTGTCACTGGATGTGCACTTCACCCCCCCCCACGCCAATTCTGTGGGTTGGCAGGTTCGCCCGCTCCAGCATCCCCCGGGCACGGGCCGGGTGCTCAGCCAGCCGTGGGTGCACGGGAGCTGCGGCAGCAGCCGGCCCCACCTGCGCAGCGGGGGTACGGGAGGCTCCAGTTCCCCGCGGCCGTGCACGAGACGGAGGGGTCTCCGAGGAGGGAGAAGCCGGGCTGGCAGCTGTAGCTCACGGACATGCCGCTGGTGAAGTTTGCCCCGAGCTCGGCGCTGTGCGTGGCGTGGGCGATGACGGGAGGTGGAGGACAAGGCAGCACTAACAGGGCAGGAGCAGAGAACGGCRTTTTAGTGATTTTGCCCGACGTAGGAGCACACGTCACACAGCAGAACACCGTCACACCTAAGTGAGCGGGTGAGGCAGAGAGCCTGCCCTCGGGGCCCCTCCAGCACTAGGGTGGCCCCAAGCGTCCTCTTTCTAAACCCCGTGTGCCCGTGCTCACCTGGCTTGCAGGTGGGGACCGCGGGCGCCCAGCGGCCATCGGGCTGGCACTTGGCTTCACGGCTGCCCCACAACACGTAGCCCGGGTGGCACTGGAAGGTGATGTTGGCCCCGGGATGGTACACAGCGCTCTGTCCTTCAGCCACATCTCCATTCTGGATGTTGGGGCTTATGCAGGTGACCACTGGAAGTGAAAAGCAGCAGAGCATGGGCTGGGGAAGCGGCTGCCAGAGGTGGGGGTTCCCCCCTTGGTTTTGCRAGGTCAAAATTCAGGGAAGGCCGTGCGTTTCACTGTGGGTAACAGCATTCACAGCTCACCTTCACACCGGGGGTAAGGGATGCTCCAGGTTCCAGATGTCAAACAAGAAACTGTTGTTTTCCCGGTGAGGACATACCCCGGGTCACAGTAGTACTTCACTGATACTCCAGSGATGAACACTTTCACATCCTTGCTCGTGTGCTGGCCATTTTTGATGTTTGGAGGGGAAGGACACTGTAGCACTACAAGGAGGGGAAAAAAGGCATAACTGGTGAAGAGCAGGTACCAGCAGCACCCACTGTAGGGTAAGGCAGCCTTTTCATTTCTTTCTTTCCCCATTAACTTTTCCCAAATAGCTAGGGATGTCAATGTATGAATTATGTTTCCATCCTACCCTCACCTATCGTCTAGCCTTCATGTTTTTTGAGCTTATTGACATCAAGAACCATCTTTTCTCACTATGTAGGCATTCACAGTGGTTAGTTTCCATCCGTGGCCCTAACAGCTTGCTCTGGCCTTTCCGTGGTTGTGAACAAGATCAGACACCAGCCTGGCTTTCTCTCTTTGTGGMTTCATGTAAGGAGATGAAAGCCCTACATGACAAGTGTCTGAATGGGGATTATGAAGATGGGAGGACAGATATTTGCATGTTTTTCCTTTCCAGTCTGGAGAGGGGCCCCTTTACCTCCAAGGTGAGGCAGGTGGACGCTGCCAGGTGCACTCACACAGTGGTTCAGAAGAAATCAGCTACYACCCACCGCCTCATTTACACTTACTCTTTTCACAGATGGGGACAGGAGGGTCCCACGTGCCCCCAAACTGGCACTGAGACTCTTGAGAGCCCTTCAAGGCGTAACCAAAATCACATTCGAAGACAACGATGTCTGCGAGTCTGTACACGGTCTCCAGCCCAGGTATTCTTCCGTTCTCGATCTCTGGTCTTTTGCAGCCGGTTGCTGGAAGTGAAGAGCACGAGGCACCGCTGGGGACGTGAAGCCCATCCCGGGAGCGGAGGGGCACTGACCAGGGGCAGTACCTGCTGCCGAACCTTGCCATCACTGTCACGGGCATGTCAACATTACTGACTCTTATTCTTACACAAAATATCATTATTCAACTGCACTTGTAGTCTGTCCTTCTGGGGGGCAGAAAGGGAAATCCACAGAGGCAGGTGGAGCTCCTCCTGCCTGTGGGACCTTCGGCCTCTGCCTCTCACTGGAGATCTGGTCTGCAGCGATTAGACCCCGAGCCAAGAAGGAAGAAAGGACCCAGGGAAAGGTAAAAGAAGCCAACACAAACACACCTTCACATCGGGGCCGGGGCCGGCTCCACGTTCCCCCGGCAGTACAGCTAATGGAGGCGTTCCCGATGAGGGAGTAGCCGTCCCTGCAGGTGTACTGCACAGCCGAGCCTGGAAGGTGGGTGTCCGAGGGCTGGCCGCTGTGCTTCCCGTTGGCGATGCCTGGAGGGGGAGGACACTTCACCTCTGTGAGGGAGAAGGAAAGGCAGATGAGAAATATGGACAGGGCAAGAAAAAAATTTTGTAAAAATCCAACCTTCAAAAACCAAAGGAGGAAGACAATTACTTCCATTAACTCCTTTGAATAAATATCTGTCATGTTAGCTGTCTTCCTGTCAGTGGGTGCAGCCCCCACTGCAGCCACGGTCATCCCTTCTGCCACTCACAACCAACCCTCGCCGGCGGGGACGGATGCCCGCGCGCCGCAGAGCCCTACCTCCGCACCGCGGCGGGGGCCCGCTCCACACGCCGTGCTCCCCGTCCGCCGTGGTGCAGAAGATGGAGGGCTCTCCAGCCAGCGGGTGGCCGGGGTCGCAGGTGTAGGTGACCACGTCCGCGTAGGAGAAGGTGCCCATCAAGTGCCCACTGTGTCTGCCATGGGGGATGTCCGGCGGCRGATCGCAGGCGATACCTGTGGGCGCGTACAAGGTGGTTTTTAGCATCAGTGCTGCAGCAGCGCCCGGGGTCTGCAGGACACACACGCTTCCCAGGAAGGGAACCAACAAGGATGAACCCGTCTCAGCAGTGATGCTCTCTGGATACAATGACCCAAATTATCCAGAGACAAACCCTGTATGGAAAAAATCACATGTGGGAAGGAAAACCTGCGCCCTCCTGTGAGTCACTTCCTTGCTGCCCATGTCTGGAGGTGGTGGGACAACTCTTACCTCCCTTTCCATAACTATTGGTGACACGTGCAGAGAGAGACTGGCCACACCATTCCTACACGTGACCAGTGAGAAATACTTACCCCAGTAACAGGGAGTTTAAAATATTAATGGTTTTCCCAGTTTGGACCAGGATAAATAAAAGACCTTTGGAAACATTTTCAGAAACTTCCAAAACAAAACAAAACAAAATTAAAAGAAAAATGAAAGATTTTGCACATACAGTGACTTGAGAAATCTTTTGCAATAAAATCTTTGTCTTGAAAGATGTGCCACTGACTCTTGCAAGCCATCTCCAAGGGCCTTTTGTTGTGGCCTACTTACGCTGGCAGACAGGAGCATCTCCACTCCACGAGACATGTGTGCCAGAGACCTCGCACGTTCTCTGAGAGCCTCCAACCAACTTGTACCTGGAGTCACACAGAAGGATTTATTAATTTACATTAGGAGACTTGAGATTGCTTTACAACCCTTGTAAGTGGCAGCCAAGACTTCTGACTTGGGAACTACGTTCCTTCACATAAAGCTAAAAATCTGCTTTACTCTCACTTGGCAGCTGAATTCAGCTAGTGGCAAGACTCACCCTTTGTCACAAGTGTAATTCACTTTGGACTCGAAGAGGAGGTCTGTCAGGACAACAGCTCTGCCGTTCTCCAGATCCCCTGGGTTAGCACATTGTTTCCCTGGAAGGGAACATCGGCCACCATCAGCCCTCAGCTGCTCACTCACATCCCGCCCAGGGATGCTAACACAGAGAGCGGACGACATAAAGAAACCCATAAAGCCAGAAAAATGTGAAAATCCAGCCAAGCCTGACACTTTAGGTTTTTCAGGACTTGCAGGACGTACTTTTACAGAACTCCAGCGCCGCAGACCACGTCCGATTCCTGAGGCACGTGATGGCCGGCGGCATCCCCAGGCGCTGGGCGTACCCCGGCCGGCACACGTATTCCACCGTCCTCCCCACGGGAAAGACGGGCTGGTTGCTGTACGGCTCCTTCAGCTCAGCAAACACCAGTCTGGTAGGTGCGTTGCAGCCAGCTGCCAAGAAAGAAAAGCCAGCCCAGTTGTTAAAGAAGTCAAAAAAAGACAGATTTGGGAGAGCAGGGGGAAGGTTAACATTCAGAGCACTGTTTGAACACTTGCCCTGCTCGCAGACTGGCACGGGCGGCTCCCAGGTGTTATTTAGTTGGCATTGTACCACTCTGTGGCCATGTAGAACATAGCCTGGCTCACACTCAAAGGCAACGGTGTCCTTGTGTGTGTAGGCAGTCCTAGGAGACACTATTCTCCCATTCTGGACCCGTGGGACAGGACATTGTGCCGCTGGAAAAGAAGTGCAGGTCCTCAAAAAAGGCACTTACGCAGCGTGCAGAGCTGTGCAGCTGCAAAGCCACTTAAGAGTTGCAATCCCTTTTAAGACACAAGTCTGAAAATAATTTTCTCATAGATGATGTACTGCCTGCATCCAGCAATGTCAACTGTTGAGGGAGAGACCCAAACCAAGAGGTGAGGCTGGGGATGCCGGAGGCAGTGGGGTGCTCCTCCAGCCTCCTCCCCTCTGCCTGGCCACAGCTGCAAATCAGCCCGTGCAAATCCTGCCCTAGCAGGCACTCGGGCAAGAAAGGCAATTGTCTGGAGGTTTCCTAGGCTTTCCGATTACGAAGCAGTAGGGCCGTGAGGATTGCACCCGAGCATTAGGACGTGCGCACACAACCCTACCTCCGCACTGCGGGGGGGGCCCGCTCCACACGCCGTTTTTCCCATCCCGGGTGGTGCAGTGGATGGAGGGCTCTCCATGGAGCGGGTACCCAGGGTTGCAGGTGTATGTTACAGATGTGCCAAAGTAGAATTCATCCAGCAGCCTGCCTGTGTGCTTCCCATTGGGAATGTCCGGAGGTGGCTCACAAGGAATACCTGCAGAGGTGCAGAACAAGGCTTCTAAATTCAACAGCAGCACCAAAATACTTTAAATCCCGCAGTCTGTGGGGCATAAACACTTGTTCTAGAGATGGAGTAACTGCAATGAAGTGACCTTCTAGTTGAGGCCTCGTAGGCAAGTGGTTCCCATCTCCCTGGTCAGCTATTTCTATGACAGTTATAAAGCAGACCACTAAGACAAACCTCTATGGAGAAAACACCTACATGCTTTATCTTTTCTACTGTTCAAGAAATAAAAAAGCAAATATTTCTTTTGTATCGCCTGTGTAAAATCCTGATTTTTCAGCTGCACACAGCGCAAAGGCATACACAGGCAGAGAATTCTATGTCACCTTAGGTTAATATCTACCTGGAGAATCTGTAAAATGCTTTAAAATCCCAGAATGTGCCAGTAATCGTTTCTTACTTATATGAAACTGTCACCTAATCAGCAACAGTACTTAATCAGCAGAGAAACACCCAGGTGTAATTGCTGAGGTGCAGCACAGCAGCTCTTTGGGTACACATCAGTTATCCGTGCTCGTAGTGAAAGAGAGACCCCCCAGTTTGGGACTTTGGGATTCCACTTCTGGCCCTCCCACAGCATTCCGCCTCTTCTTAGGGTTGTGCCTTGGTCCCTCTGTGTCTAACAATAACAACCCTTAAGCTGAAGGTAATATTTTCCCTTCCTCTCTTGTAATGGGCTTGTGATGTTASTCAGAGACAGGCTACCTAAGTCCTGCTGAAAAAGCTCCGGCTGGGACATTGCTTTCTATAATCCATTAAGCTTTGAGATCTTGTACCTTTTCCCAGAACATTTTCTTGTGACATCAAAACCTTCTGATATTTTTCATGCCCACAGAGCAGAGAAATTCCCCGTGAAAGCTTTGATTTTGGAAAGATTTTGCAGTCTCTGCTGGAAAATATTTACCRGATCCATGCAAACCCCCCAGAGCTGTAAGGTACTTACGCTGACAAGTGGGAATGTCGCCACTCCACGCAACACGTCCACCAGAAATCTCACATCGTCTGCTGGATTGTCCAATTAACCTGTGCCTGGTGTTAAAAGGATTGAACATTCATCCCAAGCCATWCCAGTGTAAGTTACTACCTCCTCCTCACCACCCCGGGAGGTGTGATCAGCCCCGCTGACAGCGAAGCTGTGGCCCTGAAGGAGAAGTTCCCTTCCTTGCTCAGCACCACCTTACCAATTTCACAGTATATACATGTATACGTAAGAAAAGGAACACCTTATGCGTTCATATATGTGCAGAACTCTATAGAGTGGCTTCTGTATATAATCCATTTATTGGGATTGAATGAATAGGAGGGAAAAAGGGAGCCTTACCTAATACATCTGTCCTTGCTGTTTTACGCAGTAGCCAAACCCAAGACTTACCCTTCTTCACAGCTGTAGAGCACTGTTGACCCAAACAGGAGATCTGTTAGGGAAATAATTCTCCCATTCACAGGTTCACCAGGATGATTGCATTGTTTCCCTGGGGGAGAAAAAAACCTCATTTTAGACTTCTATCTGTCTGTACCACGGTACAACAGATGCAACTATTACTCCAGTAATCTGTCCACATTCCCAGTTACCCCCAAAACGGGTTTCGAATAGCATAAAGTTACATGGCTTTACTAGTCACATATTATTTGAACACCAGAATAAGGTTAAGGTTTTTGCAACATGGACAGAACCTAGCACCTATTCCTTCTTCAATAACGGACACCAAATCAAGGAGCTATTCACTTTTACAGAACTCTAGTGCTTCTGACCACACTCCGCTCTCAAGGCACGTAATAGTAGGTGACATTCCTGGGTGTTTAGCATATCCAGGTCGGCAAGTGTATTGCACAGTCTTCCCAACAGAAAAATCAATCTCATTTTTATGCTCCTCATTTAGCTCAGCAAAGTGTAACCTTGTAGGAGCACCACAACCACCTAGTGAGAAAGAAAACAGACATGAGAATCAGGCAGGACAGGCATGCCGGGTGCAAGCACAGAAAGAACACTGTTACGAGGAAAGGTGTTTGGTTTGCCTTGCAAAATTGTTTATTTTGATTAATATAGCCATTATTAAATGAACACAACACATTTTCCTAAAGGATTCCAGAGGATCAGGTTCTTATTCCCAGGATATACTTAAATCTTCCACTCACAGGATTTAACCACATTTTTTTAACAGGGTTAAGGGACATAGAATAGTAGTGTACACCAAGGCAGCTGTGTCAAGCTTTACCTGGAAGTTCAGGCCTGTTTGAGAACTCCTGGTTGCGGTATAGTCTATTGCAGAGGGGAACAGGAGGGTGCCAGCTGCCATCCTCCTGGCAGAAGATTTTAGCACTGCCTTGCAGGCTGTAACCATCGTGACACTGAAATGTCACCATTTGCCCAGGTGCGAAGATACGTCCTTGACCGTCAACTTGCCTTCCATTCTCTATATCTGGATTTATGCAGATAGTCACTGGAAATGATGATGTACAGAAGTGATGTGCAAAAGGAGTCAGAACAAAAAAAACCAAAAAACCCACAGGCTGTTAATATTGCAACAACAAAACCTACATGACCTCTACATAAACCTCCCCAGCCCCACCTTCACAAAAGAAGGGCTTGAAATTAATTTATACCATGCAACATTTTACATGGGATTAACCTTC